>OX276338.1:25610856-26045833 GCA_946251815.1 Dasysyrphus albostriatus
AGTTACCAGTGCAGAGGGTTACATCCACTATTTGGTGAACTGCAAAATCCGGAATGAAAATTCATACAAAATGAAAAAAAAAACTGCAAATTCCTGTCATGGTCCCATTAGGCTAGCTTAGAATTGATCTGCTTACTTACGTACGAAATGTGAGTCTGACAGGGCTCTACCATAGACATGTGAAAAGAGTTAGGCTTGCTATAGTTATGTAACGAGTCATGGGCAAACAATTAGTAGAGATATAATGATTTCAGGCCGTGGCCTTGAGCATTTATGTATCATATTTTTTTTTAACAAAACCATTATAAGGATTCATATAGAACTAAAAAAAAAGATACACTTGAATTACAATTTGAAAAATTATAATATTTGTCCAATGACAGACTATCCATATCTATTGTGTCTTAGGTTTTCATCTCAAAAATTTCTAAAACAGAATAATTTATTTGGAAAATTTTATAAGCACAACAATTTCAATTGTTTTAGTAAGAGATAACAAAAACTTATGTGGTTGCTTAATTAAAATTGTGTTTGTTTTGATCATTCAAACAAGTGTTTTTCTAAGATTCCAGGCAAATGTTATACTTAAGACTTTAGCAGAGTTAGTTTCTATTTGCAAATACCCACACAGTACAACTATAAAATAGAACGTAAAGATGCAAGAATTCGTTATACTCGTAGTAAAGGAAAATTCAAACATTTGTGCATGAAAGTTTCTTCGACAAACCGAATTCCAAACTCATGTTGTCCTGTTACATATTGTTATTCATATACCAACCGTTTTCTTGATGGAAAAACAAGGCTCCTTCTGATTTTCATAAGATACATACATATATCTATTGGTAGATATAAAACATATGAATGTATTTTGCATGAATGTAAACAAACACCTACACATAGTATGCATCTGAATATGTATATAGGTATGCATATACAAATAGTGCGTTAAGGAGAACTTCATATTTCATTTTCATATACATAAAATGTATGTATACACATTTTATGTACATTTACATATATGTATTTAAAGCATTGGTATAAGGAAGCAATATTTTGTTAGGATATAATATTTTAGTATATTATATTGAAAACAAAATGAACATGATTCAAGAAGGTAAACTTGCTCAACAGATTGGAATAATTTGCTCCTTTTGATGTTACAAAAAGAGAAACAGGAAATAAGGGAGCTCAATGTCTATAGTTTCGGAAGTTCTTGTTTTTATCAAACGACAAAAGTAACAATATGTTCCTTTTAAAATAAACAAACATTTAGTTCAGAATATGGCTGTAATAAATTTAATATATGTTGAGTGTTTAACATTTGTTGATTAAAAACATTATAGTCTCTAAGAAATAGGTACAAATTGCAAGAAATGTCCTTGCATTTGTGAAAGTGGTCAATATGCTATGGTTGAGAAAATAATAAAAAATTGAGTCAAAATTAATTTTCTTTGTTTTAAAACAAAGTATAAGCTTAGAACCAGTGCAATAGAAGTAAAGCTTGTGTTCACAAATTTGAAATCTCATAAAGTAGTAGCAGGATTTAAATTTCTTATGATTAGCCTCCCAATGATTATTTTGGTGCGGAAACATCTTAAAAAGAAAGTGTTTGTTCTAGTTGCGTGAAAGTAAAAAAAAGTACTGTGATCCCGAAAAAACCTTTTTACACACTGGTGGCTACGTAAACGATCAAAAATATCATATTTTTGGTCTAGAAAATTTTTAAGAAGACAAAGAGAAACTTAAGCATCCTTTTTTGCCCAGCCATCTTTAGCCCTCTCTAATTTAGTGTTAAATGAGTTTTTTTAAAAGAAATTTACTCTCACAAAAATGTTGACTTTATTTTCTTTATTCTAATTGAACGATCTTTTATGTTTTAAGTAACCTTTTTTTCTTCTTTATATGCCAGCTTTCATTAAGATGCATAACTTTTTGACTTAATTTAAAGGAATACTATTATTTTCATAAGTTTATTTTTTTAATTCTCAAATTGAATTCATTTAAATATTTTTTAACCAATTATACTGAAATTTTTACTTGTTTGTTTCTATTTACATTGACAAGAATGCTTTTAAAGTTCAAACTCCACCCACTGTTCTTATGTTATCCTTATTTAATGACCCTGTGGAAAGCTGATATTTCGTTAGTAAGCTTATTTAAACATAAATCATGGTTGGGTAATTTTTCTCGCCCACTTTAACATTTTTGTGATTGCAAGAGTAACAAGTAGCACGCACCACGATTTTGGTTACCACGTTCCGCAACGTGAATCGTACCACGTCACAGTTGTTGTAGTTCTTTAATTAAATCCCAAGCTTATGAACTAATTGGCATTGATAAATGGAGAAAAATGGAAGTTAATTTCGAATAGTGATTTGATTATGTCTTAAGGGAGTAAAATTTTAGGACACTCTTTTAAGAAATCATATTCAGGCCAAATTCCCTTATTAGAGAGGAGAAGTGGCAGGATTTAATATAGACCCCTTTGTCCCAATACAAGCAATTACAAAGAAAAAATAATTAAAGAGCAGACTTCATAAAGCGGGATACCTATGAACGTTTTCGGCGGTGTATTTGTCGAACTACATTATATTGGTGCAGCTCGGAGTATGGAACTACAAAAAGATTAATTCTGTTGTTTATCATTACTGATTCCATTTTTTTGTACATTGGAATTCTCATACTTTTGGATAAGGAACATTATAGTAATAATTAAGTATTACTAAAATTTGGCTATTTGAGATGACACTGTATTTTGCAGATAGTTTTTGTATCATACTTTGGACTATCGCCAGCGCACCGTGATAGTTATTCAATTTCGTGAAATGCCAAAACAAAATTTTATCATGAACAAATTTTGATGTAATTTACCGTAGTAAAAAATTTATGTTAAAAGAACTTGAACTGCCGAACAAAAAAACACTGAACATTTTTGGACTGTCACAACAGTATAACGAAAGTCAATTTGTCATGACAAAATCTCAAGATCTCATTTCTACTTTTTATCTATCTAACGATGAAGGAATGTCATGACGAAAAAATAAAAATTTTAAAAATGGTAGGTACAGGGTGGCGCACCATGTATTTCATTTTTTTTTTTTTTATTGGTTAGAAAATTTAATTTTATTTTAAATAGTTAGTTGTTTTTAAAGATTATAGACCGCAAATGACCTCGACGCTCTCCCACGCATATGCGGCACCTGATCAAAAAATTATTCATTGGGGCCTGAAGAGTTGAAGTTGGGATCGCCTTAATTATTGTCGTTATGAACTGCTTTAATTCAGTTAAATTCCTGGGCTTCGTTTTATACACCTCTTGCTTGACATAACCCCATAAAAAGAAGTCTGGTGCAGTCAGGTCAGGTGACCTTGGGGGCCAGCGAAGAGTGGAGTTCCTAGAAATGAATTTGTTTGCGAATTTTTTGTTTAGCTCCGCCATAACTGGTCTGGCTATATGTGCAGTTGCTCCATCTTGCTGAAACCAAACGCTGTTGAATGGTATACGTCTTCGGCGCAGTTCTGGGTAAAAAACTCCTTCAACATCTTTAAATAACGGTCCCCATTGACAGTAACGGTTACACCGTTTTCTTCAAAGAAGTACGGCCCGACAATACACCTTGATGAAACTACGCACCACACAGTGACTCGTTCTGGGTGCAGTTCCGTCTCATGGAGCATTTCTGGATTAGACTCATTCCGCATATACGGCAATTTTGCTTGTTTACATTGCCGTTAAGATCAAAATGGGCCTCATCAGACATGAACAAACAATTGATCAATGTGTTGTCTTCTTCGGCCATTGATATCATTTTTTGGCAAAATTCCAGGCGAACAGGCAAATCCTGAGGGTTTAACTTGCTAGTAATTTGGACTTTGTACGGAAACAAGTTTAAATTGTCATGAAGTATCCGTTGTAATGACCGTCTCCTAACTCCAATTTGCCCCGATAAGTTTCGGGTCGAAACGCTCGGATTGGCCTGTATTGCAGGCTACTGCTGCGATTGTATCCTGAACCCGAACATTGGCATCTCGATGGTACGGCCTTCGTGTGATGCTTCCAGATTCGGCAAACATGTTTACAAACCTAATAATAATGGTCCATCTACTCGGGGGATTACCGCCAAACTCCCGCCTAAATTCCCTTTGGACGGAAATGACGGACTGCAAAGCATGGTACCGTTGCACTATCCAAATTCTTTTCTCCGTATCCCAAGCATCCATTTTTATAAATCTAAATAGTAACCTACAAAATAAAAAAAATAATAAGCCGATTACTCACACAGAAAAAAAGTTATTACGTTTTATTTTTGTAGCACGATTCGTGCGCCACCCGTATTTTAAAAAATTTGAACATTTGGGAAACGAAAACAGTGGGTCTAACAATTCTGTCTGTCTATGCATGTCCGTTCGGCTGCAGCCTAAACGGGTAGAGTAAATCGATTTTCTTGTAACTTTGATCAAAGTGGTTTTTTGTGATTTGCATGCACGTGTTTTCATTTTTATTTAGAACTTAAAGTAAAGATACCTGCCATACACTTTTCTTAGCCATTTTACAAAATCTTATTTTTCTCTTGTAGTACCTCGTAGCATGATGGTTAGTGCGTTGGACTGTCATGCTGAAAGTCTGGATTCGATTCCCAGCTGCTGCCACCTGAATACTGAATTTTTTCCCGAGGTACTGCCTCTTGCGAGGAACTGACAAATCCTCCACGAGTATACTTGTCATGAATAAGTGCGTGTCACCTAGATGATCGGACTCGGAAAAAAATTGTAGGTCCCCTCCGTTCCTGCCAACAACACGCACACAGGACATAGGAATGGTTGAGGGTTGTAAGTTACTAGGCCCTGGTTCTCCACGAGCTGTTGCATCACCAAATTTAATTTAAATTAAATTTTTTAATTTTTTTTTTTAATTTTGATTTTTATAAAACTCGATATTTGAGGGTTTTTTTTACACTCCTTACATAATTTTAAGAAAGAATAGTGGAATACCTTCCAAACAAATACTAAAAAATAAACTGAGAAGGAAATACGATATTAGTAAGATTTTTTGTATTTATGCAAAAATAAGTGTGGTACATACTACTGATAATTATAAAAATTTACAAAACAGTAACTTTTATCAGCACCTCTCACAGAAATTTTTATTTTTTATTTTGAATTTTCTTATTATCGACTGCACAGATTTTGATTGATCATTAACGTACATTAGGGTGGGTCAAATTTAACGAACCTTCTTTGATTTTCTTGATACTATGAAAAGTTTGTAGTTTGGGGCACACAGAAAAAAAATCTCTAAAAAAATGAGCTCAAAAAAAAATTGAGTATGGGCATTCACAGATCAGAGGCAGATGTATTGCTTTAGTTTTAGGTTTTTTCCATAATTATGTTATAAATCCAATTTCTGCATCAGATGCCTGCTATAAATTGTTTCTAATAAAATAGAATAAAGCAAAATTTAATATCGGACAGACAGAGACTGAAAATAATTTTACTAGCTAAATTGATTACTTTTATTAAGATATAAAAGATCCGAGATTGACGTATTACTCCAAGAAGAAGTGCCTTTTTTAATTGAGTAAATTAGCTTATTTTTGTTGGGAATTTTTCTTTTCCTTTTTTTTAAACTCCGTCACTCGTTGAAAAATTCACCCTGAGTCCGCGTCTACTAATTTCGAATAGCAAAAACCATAAGGTCTTACATGTCGAAGAGACAAATGCTCTGGTAACATTTTCGAGGTCGATTTTTTTTTGTTTGACATTGGTGGTTCCAGAGGTACAAACATTTTAGATTGTATGCCAGGTACAGTTATTTTTGTTTCTAAAAGAAAACGTTTGGAAAAAAATCGATTCTTCCATTTTGGCTTAGATCAACGGACATATCGGAAGAATTGTGAGACCCAAATTTTCGTCTTCCTTATATCATCGTAATAACAAGTTTGATACAAATTTCAAATTTGACTTTGTTTTACTTTTACTTGCCATAGAACATGAACCTATAAATTGCAAGTAAAATATAGGTAGGCTTTCGACTTGATTATTAGACAGTTATATTATAATTCATTCTCTAAATAAAATTAATAGTAGACCCACATCATAAAAGAAGAAATTAATTTCTATAAAATAATTTCTTCCATAAAGTTGTATGAGAAAGAAAAAAAATATCCTCTGAGATTTTGTTCTTAAGTTAATTATACCAATTAAGATGGTAAATTACTTCTTAAAGAATTTATTTTTTTCTCAAAAAGCAATATACAAACACTGCAAATTGATGTCATTTGTATAAGTCAACGTTTTATATTTTGTTAGTTAATCGAAAAAAAAGGAATCTGCAGGCAACATGGAAAACAACCCTCTCTCTCTCTTTCTATTTTCTTTCTGATAAATGTTATTTTCCATACAACTACAACTGACAAACCAAGAAGATTGATTTTGTTTCTGTTAACAAATTATCTTAGTCAATATAAGTTAGATACAAAAAAAAAAAAAAAAAAAAAAAAAAAAAATTACAAACAAACAAGTTGGCTCGGACGATATAGTGGATGGTAATTTTTCATTTGTAAATTCAATAAGGAAATAATGCCTGTGCATTTATCTTTTTAAAAATGAGGAAAAGTTGGATTATTTTCAATGTCTATAACTTTGTGTAATATATTAATGTTGGGCTTTGGTTATTCATAACTTTACCGAGTGTTAAAAAAAATTTATAAGAAGCTAAAATTTTAATAAATTGAGTGAAACACAAATAAATCATTCTGAATAAAGTAAGTATGACCATGCCTCATGCAAAAAAAATATTTTTTTCAATTTCTATTTTCTTAATTAATTATTTTTTTATTATATATTACATTGAGATACGATATTTTATAAAAAAGGGCATGAATTAAAAAATAGTTATATCATCTAGTATTTAATTTATTAATAAAACTAAAATAAAATATTCAAAAAATTAATCAAATAAAACATTAAAAATGAAACCACAGATTTTTTGTTTGAACCATGATCCACTGTGTACTTTTAAAAATTTGTTAACTAAAGTTGTATTGCATAGTGACTTTTTGAGGAAAATTTTTACTATAAAGAACAAAACCACTAATTCAGTACTTTTAATTATTAGTAGTCCATGCACGGCACCATTTGCATTCCTTTTTCAATAAAATAATACAAAATTAAAAATATGAAGTCAATTTTCCGATTTTTCTTCGTGATCAAAATTATTTTATTAACAATTATGTATCGTTTATTTGTGTGTATAATATTTGCAAAGGTAGTAACTTATTTGGTTTCAAGATTTCTTATCAGAGTTTTGTTTAAAAAAAATAATATTTTTTATTAACATTTTTTTCTTTTATTGTTCAATGATTTTGTTTCAATACAAAATCAAGTTATAAGCATTGACATGATATCCTATAAATTGAAAACTTAGCAACTTATAGCATTGTTTAGCATTTTATACAGGTCTTCATTTCCTCATTTTGAAGACCTTATTTATAGAAAATACGAGTAATGGAGGAAAAAAAAAATCATTCATGTGTAAGAAGATTCGTTCTCGAGCTATATATGTAGGCACGAGTACGATATAATAATACACGAATCAACACTTCTGTTTCGATTTTCAATTTCCTGTTTCATCATAACATTTAACAAGTCAAGCAAATAGCACATCCTGAGAACGTTTTCTTCCAAACCAGTAGACTCTAACGAATCCATTTCTTATTAAACGATATGACACTACAACAGAACTCACAGGACCCCGTATCTCGCTTGCCATCCATTACAGATCTCTGGAAATGTCCTTTGAATTGGAAACATTTTACTTTCGTTTTATTGAACGTTACAAAACGTGAAAATGATTTTCAACAATAAAAACCAAACAGATACAATTTTCATTTTCCTCATCAAATATGATAATTTTTTGTTTCGTTTAGGTTTTTTTTTTTTTTTTTTAATGGAGGTGTTTGAAATTTAAAATCAATTTTGAAATTATTATTGAAATGCGTGCCTGAGGCATTTGCTCTATAAAGGATATGAAGAAGTCATAAATTGTACTCCTTTAGTATGCAAAAAGTTTTAAGACGATTTTGCAATTAAATTAATGGGAATTATTTTTTTGTTCTGATGACAAGAAGAAACATTATTTTTGATTGAATCTATTGGAGGTGTTATATCTAATAACCCTAACGTATTTTTAAAAAGTATTTGGGGATCTCGATAAATTTTATGTAATTGGACAGCTTTTGTCACGGAGGTGTACTGAATCACACACTTACAGCACTGTGAGTCATTTAAGTGGAGCAAAATTTTACATTCTGGGCATGTTCTAAATACATATCGATACCTTCACTTAAGAATGTATTAAGCGACATTTTAAAAATTAAAATTTTAAATAGCCCCGTTTGTAATTATTTATTTGCGTATTTCGTAAACAGATTTTTAAAGGGATTTTGAGTTGAAAATGACATTCCAATTTTTATTTTCTTAGGTGCATACATAAAACATAAAAAACTAATCCAGATGTTTATTTCGATGTTTCAAAAATTAGCTTATTACATTCTTACGGGAAGGTATCGATATACATACCTACATAAATTTGAAAACGAAAAAATGTGCTAAATGCAAAATTGTTTTCTTTCTTCATTTCTGATATTTGAGAATGCCATCTAATTGGTCAGTAATTGGACAGAAAAGATCAACTAGTCCTAGAAATTGGTCAGCCCTAGATAACTAGTAATAAAGGCTTAAAGTTTTTAAGGTCACTTAAGGTCACGCGTTATTTTTGGCACCTCATTTATGGGAAATTTTACAAAAAAAGTATATCAAACGAAAGATCTCTAGACCGTGATAAAAAGTCAATTTTGTTTCAGTAATGGTCAGCCATAGTTCTTTTTTATGAATTTTCAAAGTTCGTTTCAAGGTCACAAAAAACTTTTGGCGCTTCATTTTGGTCATTCCAAAAAAAATTAAGTATGCCATTTGAAAGGCCACTTCATGATCAAATAAGGTCGGCTATTTTCAGTTATTAGTCAACCTTTCATTTTTTTTTAATAAATTTTTAATGAATTAAAAAAAAAAAAAAATCAAGGTCATAACGATTTCTGGCACTTTATTTATGGGAAATTTACAAAAATTGTTTACCATCTGAAAGATTTCTTGATCTTTATAAAAGGTCAGATAGTTTTCAGTAATTGATCAGTTATAAATTTTTTTAATGAATTTTTAAACATTTTTACGTCAAAGCGATTTTAGGTACCTCATCTATGGAAAATTTGCAAAAATTGTATACCAACTGAAGGATCTCTAAATTTATATAAAAGGTCTGCTTGTTTTAGTTATTAGTCAGCCATAGATATTTTTAAATGAATTTTTAAATTTCGGTTCAAGGTCATTGCGATTTTTGGCACCTCACTTATGGTAAATATGGAAAAAAAAACAGTTCCCCTATAAGATTCCTTATAAGATCCATACAAAAGGTCAGCTAGTTTCAGTAATTGGTCAGCTATGGATCTTTTTTTGTACGATTCCTTAAAGTTTTTTTTCAAGGTTATGAACGATTTTTGGCATAAGGATAAAAATTCATAGCAAAATTAAAAGCATTTCATATTAACACATACTCCATTCTTTCGGAGTATGTGTTAATATGAAATGCTTTTAATTTTGCTATGAATTTTTATCCTTTTGCCGCAATTTGGAAAAAAATTTTGAAATCTTTGATTTTTGGATTTTTTGTGAACTTTTCCTGCTTAAGTTTTCTTGTATAGAATTTTGTAAACAGGAAATTAGATTTTGAACAAAAATTTTAAGATCTTAAATTTACCATTTTAGCTAATATTCCAAAAAACAAACATAATGCTGAAAAGTGGAAAGTATAGCCATTCTTTTAGAAGCTCAAGGGTGAATTAAGTAACATTTTCAAATCAAAGTATGCTTATCCTTAAACCCAAAAATATATTCAATAAATTAATTATCTTGAGCAACATTGTTCCTTTTTCCCCATATTTTCCGGGACTCTTATTACGAAAAAGCTTACGAGCTAATTTTATATTTATATTTGGTTCTTCGAAATGGCTCTAAAGATGCGGATGCAATTTTGAAGTTTATTTCAATTAGCAACAAAAAAAAAAAAATAAAAATTGAGTTTTGTAAAATCTGCCCACTTTCTCTTCCTCTTTTTTTTTAATATCTACAAAACGGATATAATGATTTGGGTGAGATTTTTAGTGATTTTGAACGATAAGAAAATATAAAAATAAAGTTTTTGAAAATTCGCCCACTAATACGCCCTCTCTTTCTTTAAATAGAAATAAAAAATAGAAAAAATGATTTGGGTTATATTTTAAGAGATTATTTTAATGTATGGGAAAACTATAAAAATTGAATTTTGTGAAATCAGCCTACTGCCATGCTCTCTTTTTTTTTCAAAATAGCTCTAAAGATTTGGATACAATTTTCGAGGTTTTTTCTTATAAAAAAGTTAAGTTTTAATAATATTTTTAGAGATTATTCTTATGAGAACAAAATGGTTTTTGGAAGATCCGCCAAATGGGACGCCCACTTTTATTATACTTCTTGCTATATTGGAAGGACTTTAACTATTTTCAGAAATTCTTTGTACCAGTATTGAAAAACAAGACAGTGATTTTATTTAAATCCGCCTGCTACCACGTCCACTTTCTCATATTTGGAGACACCGCTAACGATTTGGATGAAATTTTAAAATTAAAAAAATTAAGTTTTGTGGAGTCCACTCAACTGCCTTTTGACAGGGATTTTTGGCAGCTATTCTATTACTTACTGATGATGCTTTTCAAACCATAATGCCATTTAAGTCTACTGTTCTTTTTCTAGCTGATCGTTTTCAACACAATCCTTATACCTAATAAACGGATTTTCAAACCATGGCGCGATTTTTATCAGCTATTCTATAACTCGTTGATGGTTTTCAATAGGTGTTAAAATTATCACCGAGTAGCTAACAGACCAAATTTGCGGTGCAAAGATTTTCACCCATGTTAGCATTTCAAAATTTCTGCTCAACACAGATATTAAGTTCAAACGAAATGGATCTCTGAAGGGTGAAGAACTACAAGTACACCCTTGCACAACAGGAAAAATTGTACTAGATACTTACTTACATAAAATCCAAGTAGCTAGTAAGATAGTTAGGGATGGTCTGGTCGACAACTCGGGCTGTTATTTCATTTAAGAAAAAAAAATTAAATTAAAAAAAAAAAAGAAGTTGTGATATTATTTTATTTTTGAAAAAGACAATAAAAGTTCGGGCCTTTATTTCCTTTATTTTTGGATATTTATTATTTTGGTGTGGCCTTATTTCATTGGGACATAGTTTCACTATGAAAAATTATTCCAATTTGGATTTTTCAATTTTTCTTTTGGTTAATTAATGACTGGCGTTTCAAAGCCTTTTTGTGGATTTGAAAACACAGATGAATTGATTTATGAATAAACCTTAAAAAACAAAAATTTAATATGCAATCATTTCAATAAATATTTTAAGCTTTCTTTATAAAAATTAAAACAGGTTTAAGGCAGTTCTGATGTTAATTCAGTTTCCATTTTGGTTGTTTTTCCTTTAATCACTATTTTTATCTAATTTCTATTCATTGTTGTATAAATTGATTGACCAGTTAACATAACATTTTAACAGAATCATCTGATAATTTTATCCTGCATTATGTAATTTCCCCTCCAATTCAATCTCTGCTCCACCATAGCTCCATTAAAGCCTATTACCGTTTTGTTTCAATGCGCAGACTCTTTTATTATCCCAGGAGAAGAGCTTTCATCCCATATGTTTTTCTAGAGCCGAACTTCCGAAGTTCCAATTTTATTAAAAAAAATCAGCACTAAAATTGAACCTCGAATCTTTATTGCTCGCCAGATTCAGTTGAATAAGAACGGTCTTTGCGGTCAGAGGTATATTTTTCGATTGTTCCGCCGTAATATATGGAAACAGTAATTTATTTGAAAGTGGATGAAATTAGTCAATAGTATATTACAACAACAAAAGTCTTATCAATAATAGCTCAAGGGTTTTATTTTATGACAGCGACGACGACAACAACAGCGACGACATGTCATAATGCTATTCACCCTCCATTTAGTGTCATGTGCTTGTGTTCAGCTAACGTTAGTAGGTTATAGCTCCTAAAGTGTGTGCGAAGCTAAAGCAATGAATTTCATGAAAATACAAAGGAATAAAAAGAAAGCGAAATGATGAAGTAGTGAATGGCAGAAAACGAAAGCTTGCATTTTACGGAGAAAAGCAATAACAAAATTGAAAAAAAAAATATAAAAAAATAAAAGAAATAAGAATCCATTATGTCATTTAAGCTCTGATTGTGTTTCACTTGTTGTTTTCGAGATTTTTTTTGCAAACATTTTCTTGCAGAAAAACCAAAGAAAGAAAAAAAATTAATCATATTACCGAAATTAAGGCCAAATCTAAGGATTCAATTCTTTCCCCTTTTTTCTGCTGTTACTGCTGCTTTCTATCTATTGCCTTGCGGTTTTCTGCGTATTGTCGGTTTCGACGAAAGTGTCCTTTATTTTGCTCGTTCTTCGTTTTGACTAGTTTTTTGTTTCTTCCCGTGTTGTGTCGTTACCTTGGTTTTTTTTTCATACTCGTAGAATATTATTGGAATGGTTTGAAGGCAAATCTTTGTCCGGGCCAAAGTTTCGTCGATATATACTTATGTATATTTTATTTTGCCCCTCTTGTTTGGGTTTTGAATTTTCGCCGTGTCTGTCGCCGCACCGTGTTTCTGTGTCTTGTAGAGTGTACCAATTTGTGGGTCAAGCGTGTTAAATTTGAATGTATTTCACGCACTAACACGTCCTCAACAAAGGAATGAAGGATATCTCTTGGAAGTGTAATAAATTATTCTCTTGTTTTTGTTCGATTTGAATTTATTGCGTCATGTCTGTTATGTTTTCGTCAAGTAAATCTAAACGTGTTCTAAATAAAAATAATCACAATAAAAATAATCATCAATTTAATCAACGACGGCAACTACTGACAACAAATATTTGTTATCCTTTGTGTGAAAATATTGGTTCTCCTTTGAAAAGGAAATTTGTTAAAAATAATTCAAAGTGCCGTGGCAGAAGTATTTGGACGTTGCCTTCGTCCTTTCTACTGGTACATAGTAATTCTTGGATAACATTTCTTTGGATATGGATAGCTGTTACTATAGCGCTTGTGCAGTGCATTTCTCCCTCAATATCCCCGCCACAGAAGAGAGGTAAGTGTTTTTATTTGTGTGTTTTTTTTTTTGTTATTTTTGTATTTTGGTATTCTATTTGATTTATAAATTTGCGAGAGAGAAAAAATTCCAATCTTACTCCAGACTATGTTTTGAAAATGTACCTAGGTACTTTGTTTTGGTAAAGGTACTGTTACACATGTGTTTTGTGGAAAAAAAGTTTTGTTTTGTAAAAACATCGGGTTCTGTTTGAAAAATCTTGCCTCAAAAAAGTTTTAATTTTAATTAAGTTTTTCATAAGTATGAATATCACTTAAAATATTATTCATGAACTTTCAGTGACTATTACATGAGACATCCAAAAATAGAAGTGTAGAATTGTCATCTTTTGTCTTTTTTTTTTCATTTACAGTGTTCCCCGCTTAATTGAAGGGGCCATTTTGTCTGATTTTTCGATCAATTAACCGAGGAGTTTAATTAACCGAAACATTTACGTCCATTGCGATTGTTGGCTAAAGTTTTTTTAAGATCAATTAAGCAGGAAAATTAATTATGCGGGGTGCAATTAACTGAGGAATAATTGCATAAAATATAATTTTTGTAAAGAAAAAGCTTTTAAGGAAGTAGGTACCTAATATTTATATTAGTTCGTTAAAATTTTTGAAACAGCTATATTAATACATAAGGTAGAGTTCATCTTGCATTGCAATTCTAGCTCAAACATTAAATATTTTCAGGAACTGAAGACTATTTCCTTCTTAATCAAATCAATAGCTTTCATTCATCCACATGATTTGGTTTGGTCTAATTCATAAAGTAATTTTAGAAAACATACACTTCTTCTTCTTCTTTTCTATATTAATTT
The DNA here is from genome assembly GCA_946251815.1 of Dasysyrphus albostriatus. Taxonomy (NCBI): domain Eukaryota; kingdom Metazoa; phylum Arthropoda; class Insecta; order Diptera; family Syrphidae; genus Dasysyrphus; species Dasysyrphus albostriatus. The sequence continues at coordinate 25,624,945 of OX276338.1, forward strand.
TAAAAATTCAAACAATTTTTCTTACTCTAAAGATTAGTTTTTGCCTATTTAATCTACCTATTGTGAATGGGTTTCCGTCAGTACAAAGAAAACACAGAAAAGGAGGGTTTATTCCCATAATATCTGAAACTTTCAATGGTACCCCCATGAAAATTGGTGAAAATGTGCTGTGAACTATCAAAATGAAGAATCGAGAGTCTATAAAATAACTTTGGTAGTAAAGTGGTTTTTATGTGTGAAGAAAAGAAGGTACCTTAAATATTTCTTCCACAAACAAATATTGTATCCAAAAATAAATAACAACCATTACCTAAACCCCAAAAATCAATTTTCCCCTCTTGATATTTGTGTAAAATCCTTTAATTCTTAATTGTTATATAGTAAACTAGCTAGCCCACCCCAGCTTTGCTCGTTTAGACAAAAGTTTCGATTGAGATTAAGGAATTTTATATTATAATATTATAAATAATATTGCAATACACGTTTTTTTCGTACGAATTCCTTCATTTCAAATTAAATTGAATGAAAGAAACTCCACCACCGAATTATTCTATGATTAATTATTATTTGAAAACTGTTCTTATTTTCACTTACTTTATGAGCAAATCATGTTTATCACTGTTAAGAAAACGAAATTCTTTGGGATTTATTTGCGAATTTTTTGTAAGGCAGATGAATTCGTATGTGCATTAAAATACAATAAAAAATGTCAGTAGATCAAGTCGTGATTTGATTTAATTTTATATGGCTCTGTATCCACCCGCTCTTATCGGTTCACGCAGTGAATTATAAAATGTATATATTAGCTCAATTTGGCCCCTTATTTGAACTTGATTGAAGTACAACTTAAAAATCACATAAAAAAATAAATTTGGATACCTCTTTATATTTTTTCACCTCATTTCACATGCATCCAGTGGTCCTGAAAAACAATCCTCTAAATAAAACCTTTCAAACAAAAAAGACGTTTAAAATCGTATTTCATATTTTATCAACCCCATTTCACCCTATAAATATCTTAATTTAGAAAAGTGTTGACCCCTTTAGCTGTCCTTATCAATCCTTGTTCTTGAAATCATAATTCACATTTTTTTTCATTTCTTCCCCAAATCACCATGTCTATGAAGATAAATTTTGAAAATATCTAGCAGTTAAGTCATCTCTAAGTCCATCCTCTTAGTATAATCTTTAAAACAAAATTGATTTCTAAGTCCAGATAAGGCCTTTTTTTTAATTTTACCCTGATGCTAAATTTTGAAATATATTTAACTTTTAAGCCAAGCTCTTAATACTCGTATATAACCTTTCAAACATAAAAATATTTGTGTAAATCGACAAAACATAATTTTGGAAAATATTATGCCATCGGGCATTTTTTTTTTACGTGCATCATTTTCAACTAAAGATATATATATATATAGTTATGAATCTTAACCTTCAAAAATAAAATGCCTTTTACCCAGTCTCTAAGTACATCCCTAAGAAAATTCTTTCAAACAGAAAAATGAATTTTTGTATCATTTTGTTTTCACCCCCTTCAAGATACACAAAGAATTTTGGTCAAAATTTCAACCTTTAAACCTTTTCTTAAGAACAATCTTTCAAAATCCAAAAAAAGTTTGGAATTACAGTAGACGCTCGATATAGTGAAGTAATAAAAACCAGATTTTTCGAGATTGTTCACTTTTTCGAGCGAAAGTTTTTAAAGGCTTTCTTAAGATGAATTTGATCAAAAATACACATTTTGTCAAAAATGAATATTCTTATATTCTTACATTTGTTTATGTTTTGAACAAAGCTTTGAACCAGCAATGTAAAGTACTTGTGAAATATTTTTAAGCAAATAATATTTTTTTTTTTAATATTGTGAATTCACTATTGTGGATTTTTCTAGATTCCACTGAGATCAATTGAAAAAGATATTGTACGTGATTGAATTTTTCGAAAACCAGATTTAAATTAAAAATATTCAAATCAATTATAATTTAAAAAAAAAAAAATGAATTAACGCATCAAAAACTAAATAGAAATTCAACTTCAAGGATAATCGTGTTGGCCAAAATTGGGTTTCAACCTTCCTAGATAATGCTTCTTGGATCACATATTACGGAGTCCGAGATCATTTTGAGTTTAAAAACTGAGTGTTAAACTGTTTTTGGAAAAAAAAAAATTGTTTTTCACTTTGAACATGAATTTTTAAAACGGTTTTAACACTTAAATTGTCTCAGATTCTGTGATCTGTGATCAGAGGAGCACTATCTAAGGATGATGAAAACAAATTTCGGTGCCCGATCCTATTTTTGTGTTTTTTTTTACGAGGGTGGGTCAATAAGTCCGTGACTATTGGAATAAAACACAGATTTTTCGATAAAAAAATAATTTTATTTTTCAACGTAGTCTCCCTTGAGCTCTATACACTTTGTCCTTTGCTTCTCCAATTTTTTTATCCCCTCCAAAAAAAATTATTTGTCGAGGTCCTCAAAATAGGCCTTTGTTTGCGAGATGACTTCATCATTGGAGTCAAATCTTTTTCCACCAAGCCATTTCTTCAGGTTTGGGAACAAGAAGTAGTCGCTCGGAGCCAAATCTGGAGAATGGGGTGGATGAGGGAGCAATTCATAGCCCAATTCATGGATTTTTGCCATGGCAACTGCACATGTGTGCTCCCTTGCATTGTCTTGGTGGAAAAGAACTTTTTTCTTGGCCAAATGAGGTCGTTTTTTTTTTTCAAATCGTCATTGAATCGGTCCAATAAGTTGGCATAATATTCCCCATTGATTGTTCTTCCCTTTTGAAGGTAGTCAATGTAGATTATCCCGCGTGCATCCCAAAAAACAGTCGCCATAACTTTATTGGCTGACAAACCCACCTTGGCCTTCTTTGGACCCGATTCACCCTTACTGTTTTGACTGTTGTGTGGTCTCTGGTGTGTTGTGATGGATCCATGTTTCGTCCACGGTTACAAAACGGCGCAAAAACTCCTCCATATTGCGATTAAGCAACGCCAAACCTTCCTGTGAAGTTGTTACACGATTGCGTTTGTGGTTGACTGTGAGCAAACGCGGCACCCATCTTGCGGAAAGCTTTCTCATGCGCAAGTGATCATTCAAAATTGAAACCACTGAGCCATGCGAGATCCCTACGGCTTCCACAATCTCTCGCACTTTCAATCTTCGGTCGGCCAACACCATATCGTGAATTTTTTCGATTGTTTCGGGTGTAGAGACCTCAACTGGGCGTCCAGGACGTTCGGCATCTTCAGTGCTTGTACGGCCACAACGAAATTCAGTAAACCACTTTTTTACCATTGAAATCGATGGTGCAGAGTCCCCATAGTATTTATCAAGCCTAGCCTTGGTCTCAGTAATGGTTTTTTTTCGCAAGAAATAATGCTTAATAAGCACACGAAATTCACTTTTTTCCATTTTCTCCTCAAATTAGTGAGTAGTCTGATAAAAATAGCTGTCAAACACAAACTAACTGACGCAGCAAGTTTAAATTTTGACAGGAGTCAACTGACAGATGCCTGTTGACAGGAGCAGTGTTGCTGTTTCAGTAAAGAGGTCAATAAGTCACGGACTTATTGACCCACCCTCGTATTAAACAAGTTCAATTTCGCTTACTACAATAAAAGTTACATAAAATATCTGTACCCATAGTTTGAATGTCATCAAGTTTTATTGTGTCAAACAAGAAAACAAAATCAACTTGTCAACTTGTCAATCTTAAAAATGTTTTAAGTACCAGCGTATTAACTTTGCTTAAAGGAAGATTAAGGGGTTTCAGTATCATGAATGTCGATAAAAACCAATAGACAAAGAAATCAAGTCTTTTCGATGACAGAATATTTACGGAAACAAATTTAATTTTAAAAGGAATGGGAAGACTTTTGTCCAAAATTCAAGCCTAGAAATAGTCACCAATCGAAAGGTAAACCCGACTGCATAGAGACAAAGTTAAAGATCAAAGTATCTTTTGTATCTTTTCTTTCTATAGAGTGATAACGATCAACGGTCCTTAACATGATTCACCATCAATTGATAATGAAAGAAGATTAGGCACAATGGCTGGAAATTGCCTCGATTGTTCGGCAAAAAGGCCAAAAATGGCTTTGGGCAGAATCAAACTAGTTTTTAATGAAAATTTAGTTAGCTTTTGCATATTAAATAATGGGGGCTCCAAAAACTAATAAGCAGTGCCATATAGAACCAACAGAATTTCAATAAGGGCTGGCCACGATACCAGAAAAGTCTCGGTATCGTTTGGTATCGGTATCGGAAACCTTAACGATGACGACACCAGCTCTGAATGATACCACGACGATACCAAACGATACCGTATTTCTTGGACCGAAATTTACCAATACTCTTAGTAGTATCGTTTGGTTTCGACAGAAAATATAGTTTTTTGAATATTATTATTAATTTATTATAAACAATAAATTTTTGTAATTAGTTTCTCGGAAAAGACACTTATGATTTAGATGACATTTTCAGAGGTTTTCTTTTTAGCAGGGAGAAGGTTTAGGCAGTAATTTTAATTACAACTGCCCACTGCCACGCCCATTTAACTTATACTGGATTTCTCTGAAACCAACGATTCGGATGAAATTTCCAGACTTGGCTTTCTTAATGGAGAAAGTGACTTAAGAGAAATCCGTAAAATATTTGTGTGCATTGTTTTCCTGTCAACTTATGACCCAGCGTCCAAAATTTATTTCGAATTCCTTATCGGAACTTTACTTAAACATTCTGAAAAAACCCTCTAAAAAATCCTAAGTCAAAAAAAAAAAAACTTTACTTAGTAAAATTGTCTTTTATAATAATGATTTTTGTCCTAAATCTTGAAAATACCAAACGGGTTCAACTACTACATTAAGAACATGTAACTAAGTCTTGCATTTTATTCTGGTTTGCTACTCAGACTGGATCAAAACTAAATTAGACCAATACCGATACTGAAACCGAGACGAGACTTTGTTGCACGAGCCCAAACGATACCGAGACGATAATGAAATTTTTCGATTTTGACAATACCGAGACGATTCTTACAAAAGTATCGTTTGGTTTGGTATCGTGGCCAGCCCTAATTTCAATATGATCTGGGTATTTTTGAAGGGCATTGGTCAATTGCGGTAAGTTGACATAGACTTTGACTCCAGAACAACCTACAAGAAAAAGTCAAATTAATCACACGATCTTTATGTCATTTATTGCATCAGCTGAGTGACACTTTACACCTTATAGAAACTATCCTATAAGAACTTAATGCCGTTCACATCTATATCATCCAATTTAAGCCCAATGAAACTGTTGCATATTTTCAATTTAAAAAAAAAAATTCTCTGTTGACTGATTTGACAGAATTGACTTCCTCGGGTTCTTCTGCCCAGGCACACTCTAACAGCGATTATGATTTTGGTAGATCCTGATTTTTTTGTTGCTGTACGAGTGTTGGATGACCATGGACCGTTTGGCCTGAATTTGGAAACTTTTTTTAACAGTGGACTGGATAGGACACCCGCATATAATCCAAAAAATAGGTGGGCATCATTGTCTCAAGAGAACACCATCAGTGACTGATAAATTAACAATATACCTCTGAAAAACAACATAGCTACCACAGACTGTCAACATTGATCCATCCAGAATGAATTATTATGAAAATAAAATATTTCGAAGCTTTGTCTATGCTGCTGAAAAATTCAAAATTATACTTCTAGAATTTAAATATCTCCATGTTTAACAGTACTTACTTTACTTTAGATGGCGCTCACAGTCCAGGATGGACTAGCCTCAACCAACAAGCCCCTCCAGCCAGCTCGGTCCCTAGCTAACTGCCTCCAGTTACGCGCTCCAAGTTGGTTGAGGTCGCTCTCCACTTGTGTGCGCCACCTTAGGTGGGGTCTTCCTCTGCTGCGCAGACCATCAGGGGTGGATTCGAAGACTCGTCGGGCTGGTGCGTAGGTGTCCATACGCTCCACGTGACTCAGCCATCTCAGCCGCTGTATTTTCAGCTTTTTGACCAGGTCGACGTCACTGTATAGCCCGTAGAGCTCATTAATAAATCTTCTCCTCCATACTCCATCGATACAGACTGGACCGAAGATCGCCCGAAGAATTTTCCTTTCAAAGCACTCAAGTAGACTCTCATCCGTTTTTGACAGAGTCCATGCTTCTGCCCCGTACAGCAGAACCGGGATGATAAGGGTCTTATATAAAGTCTCCTTGGTTCTTTGAGAGAGGGCTTTACTACTCAAATGCCTTCTTAGCCCGAAGAAAAAGCGATTGGCCAGAGTAATTCTTCGTTTGATTTCTGCACTGATGTCATTTTGCGATGTAATAGTGGAGCCCAGGTAGACAAAGTCCTTGACAATTTCGAAGTTGTACCTATCCATCGTGACGTTTTGCCCGAGTCGCCGATGTTGAGATTCCTTTCTCGATGATAGCATGTACTTCGTCTTGTCCTCATTAACAGCCAAACCCATTTTCGCCGCCTCCGCTTCAATACTTGCAAACGCGCCGGTAACAGCTCGCTTCGTTCTTCCCATGATGTCAATATCATCTGCATAAGCAAGTAGCTGAACGGACTTTTGAAAAATTGTACCTCGGTTGTTGACTTGCGAGTTGCGTACAATTGCTTCAAGTACGATGTTAAAGAGGTTGCATGATAATGCATCGCCCTGCCTCAAACCTTTCTCGACATCAAAGGGGTCGGTGGTGTTCTTACCGACTTTGACGGAGCAGCGAGATTTCTCCATCGTCATCCTGCATAGGCGTACGAGTTTAGCAGGGATGCCGAGATGCGACATGGCTCTGTACAGCTCGTCTCTGTTTACGCTATCATACGCGACTTTGAAATCGATAAAGAGATGGTGTGTATCGATTTGAAACTCCTGGGTTTTTTCCAAAATCTGTCGGAGTGTGAACATTTGGTCGACGGTTGATTTGCCGGGCCTTAAACCACACTGATAGGGGCCGATCAGATCGTTGACAAATGGTTTTAAGCGATCACACAGTAAAGATGACAGAATTTTGTATGCGACGTTGAGGAGACTTATACCTCTGTAGTTGGAACAATTCAGAGCATCTCCTTTCTTGTGGATGGGGCACACTATACCGAGGTTCCATTCATCAAATTTTGAAGATAAGTTGGTGTATACTCCCTACCAAGTCATCTCCCCCTGCTTTGAATAGCTCGGCTGGCAGGCCATCTGCACCAGCAGCCTTGAACGCCTTAAGCTTAGCTATCGTTAACCGCACTTCATTTAGGTCGGGTGGACGGAAATTTTGGCCATCGTCGTCCAGGTTGAATGGATTATTCTGCCTCACAGCCGTATTTGGACTATCATCGCCATTTAGCAGTCTAGAAAAGTGTTGTTTCCAGATCCTCAGCACCGACTGTGTGTCTACCACCATATTCCCACTCTCGTCTCGGCAGGCTTCCGTTCTAGCCTTGTAACCCTGGGTAGATTGCCTCACCCTTCGGTAGAACTTTCGAACGTCCCCCCTGCCGCTACACTCCTCAATAGACTCGACCGCCCGCTTCGCATGCTCTCTCTTTTTCCTTCTGAGAAGTCGGCGTTCCTCCTTTCGTTTTTGCCCGTAGAGCTCACGGGCTGCCCTCTCAGCAGCTCTGGTTCTAGTTTGCAGCATTGACTGGTAGGCTTCGTTCTTGGCTGCATGCGCCAGCCGGCATTCTTCATCGAACCAGGGGTTTCGTTGTGGTCGCCTAGTGAAACCCAGCACATCAGTGGCGGCACTTCTGATGGCTTGTTGACAGTGTTTCCACTGGTCCTCTGCAGTTTGTGCTGGTGGCGGAGCTGCTGAAAGGTTACGGGAGACTCGGTCGGTTTAACAGTAACATTCAAATTTTCCTCCTTATGACAATGTTAACTTTCATTTTCGAAAAAAATATAAATTACTTATTAATGTATTCTATCATAAAATAATGTAGCTTCAACCTATCCATCTATATAACTGCCAAAATAATTTAACAAAACATTTTGAATATAATTTCTGTCAGTTAAATACGAGTAGGTTCTGATTTTTGAACAAAAGCCCATGTTTATTAAGAAAACTGTTAGACATACTTTCAAACATATCAAAAAGTACCTTATTTGCTCCTATTCTCTTATATAAGATTACTGTCAAGTGTCAAGATTGATTGAAATTCTAAATTGAACATTTTCAGTTTACCTATAAAATCCTAGAAAAAAAAAATACAGTCAAAATCGTTTAACTGAAACAACAATTTCTTGCACTTGCTCTTGTTAACAAAAACAACAGTACTTGCCATACAATTCTTAAGGAAGAACTTATTTATTTCAAAAACGGCTTCAACGATTTTTATGAAAAAAAGTGAATTATTGTAAGTATGGTTTACTTTTTGGTGAACAAAAAAAAATGTATGAATTTTTGTCTAGCTTTAAGATAGTTATTAGATAAAATAAAAATATAAATGAATAACAAAAAAAAAAAGAAAATTAATAAAAATTGTTATTAATGGCACCTGCCATATAAAGTTGTTTTTCAATTTTTGATTTTCTCATTATCGACTTAATTGATTTTTATATAAAAATTTAAAAAAATTTAGTTAAAAAAAAATATTATTTTTTTTTTAATTCAATAATTCACGGGGAGATGAATATTTTTTAAAAAAGGATTATAGCTTGCATATTAATAAATGCTCAAAACTGGCATACGAATTTTTTTCTAAACATTACTAAATTTTATATACAAAGTAATTATTTTTTTTTTATAAACGCTTCAACGATTTATTATTTTTTGTTAGTAAATATTCATTTTTTTCCAAGTAATTAAATTGCATACTTTTTTTTGAGCTCTTAGTTATAAAATAATTTTTTTTTAATCAATTGAAAAAACCATTTAAATGTTTTTTTTTTATAGTTTTTCTATTGAATATTACCTACATATTTCAAAAGTTCTTAAGTTCCAAGCACCTTCAATATATCTAAGACCAAATACGTGTGATCCAGTTGTGTATTTAATTTATTTAAACATTAATTGCATTTTTTGAATAAATTTTAGATAACCGAAAAATTCAAAGAAAAAGTAAAAAAAATATGAAACTCACCAAAAATAGTAACAAACCAAATTTCAGTTAAGAGAAGTTGACTGTAGACATAATACAATACATACGTCGGTACTTTCAGTATTATTTCCATTTATCTTAGCGCACTTCAGAGAAATAAATTCAAATACAGTATTTACTTCACACCCACACTCCCAAAAAACTCATCGCCATAAGCTTTTGTTACTTTGCAACAGACGGTGTGATAGCCTTAAATTGTAGAGCATTCGAAAGAATTCCAGGAAAAATAAAATCCTTTATTCAAAGTTCAGATTCGGAATTTATGACATGTTTGGAAATTAATCGTAAAAGCCTTGATAGTCAAAAGTGGGACTTTTTATGGATATAGCTTGTATAATATGAAAGACTTTTATTACAAAGGTATAACTTACAAGTATGACAATCACGAACGTTATAGCATTTACTGATAAAGAAGTGGTTATGCTGGTAGAGGTATACATACTCGTATATTATGTATTTTCATAAGAGTAGGTCTAACACAAAATACTTATGCTTTCTTAAACCTTTTATTCCTCCATGTTTAATAAATTTTAAATCACAGCAGGATGTATACAGTTTTTCAGGGACATCCATACAAAACTCAAAATGGTGGTGAAGTATAAGAAGAAGCTGAAAATTAATATATTATTCACTTATTCAATTGTATTTTTGGAATGTACAAGTACGTACATGTACATTCATATATTTTCATATAGGGTGAGTGATACTACAGTATCTAATAAAAATATACATACATTCATGCCTAATATTCAATATAGAATATTTAATTACTTACCGAGTATGCCACGTGCCATATTGTTGAGTTATAAAAATATTTATTTAATCAAATTTGATTGATTTAAGTATATTCCAGGAAAATATAAACAAAAATATCGGCAAATTTCTAGGAAAAAATAAAGCATAACAATTATAGCAAAAAATTCCTCTATTTTATTTGACTAAAGAACATTTTGGTTCTCTCATCTGTACATTTACAATATTGAATTAATGTAGATTGAAGTAGAAATGAGAAGAAAACACTATGAGAAGGTAGTTTATCTCCCTTTAAACATGTAGGTAGCTGTGTTTCATTATGATGTATATGTTAGAATTATGTATTTTTATTATTAGTTTCAATATAGAAATCTATTTTTGAAATTTCTTAAAAATTAGGATGTTTTGATGGTATGTTTTCGAAAAATTATTTCCAAATTAAAAAATATTGAATTTTTATGTAAAGAAGTAGAAATGGTAGCCATTAGCGCTGAAGTGCACCGTTTTCATACCACAATTCAATTGACCTCTTTATAAAAGTGAAAAAGAGTTCAAGGGATTTGTGAAAATGCCCCTTAAGATTCATTTTGCATGCTTGACTTTGATATAGCAATATATGTACCCGATAAGGTAATTTTTAAGAAGTTTAAATGCAAGCAATTTCTAGAAGGGTTGTGCAGTTACATGTTTTGGTGAGACATTCCAGTTGACCATTAACTGCTTACTCCGTTGAATCATGATGGCAGCCAAATGCGTTCCTTTGGTTACCTAAAAATGTCATATTATTTGAGATAAGCTTGTGCTTTAGCCCATTTCCAGTCATTACTAATATCAGCAACGTCAGGTACTTAAAAAAATCCCCAGAGCAGGGATGGCGAACTTTTAAGACCCTCGTGCCGTTTAAAAAAAAATAAATAATTTTAAATACCTTTGGAATAACAAAAAAAAGGGTTTTTTAGAAAATATCAAATCAAAGTCAATTTCTTAGTTGAATGGATAGATACAGATACTGCGATCATCAATTATCCAATCATCCTGCTTACACAAAATTGGTCTAGTTAACGTCAGTCAATTAACACGAAGACGCATTTGATGCTTACGAGCTTGGTATCTGGCTTCTCAAAAATTTGTTCATCAACTCGATTTGTTTACTAAACAGCTGCACCATAGACGATGTTTTCAAACATGTGAATTTAGAAAGTTTCATTATCAAATAGAGTTAATGTATTATAATTTGTATTTGCGTTTTCGAATTGAAAACATTTAGAATAATCTGAACTAAACATACTAATATATTTTTAAATTAATAGTTATTAATCGAATTTTAACAAAACAAATAGTTAAAATATTCTTTAATGTTTCATTTCTGAAAGTAAGTATTCACACATGCATTGGTAGAGGAAAATATTGCTAAGATAAAAGACAACTAAACTCCATGTTGATAGCTGATGCTGCCATTTAAAGGAACGATCAGATTTTTCAATTTATGACTTGTCCATAGCTTTTGGTCACGTGCCATCAATATGGCACTTGTGCCATTGGTTTGCAATCGCTGCCCAAGAGAATAAGCCTGTGCACTTGACTACCCAGTGTACCTTGACCATCAAAACTTGAGTAAAGCTCCTCGCTTGCCATCACGGTGGTGTAGGAAAACATTAGCGCCGATAGCTTGATCTCGGTGGAGTTTGACAATTCAAGTAGAACTAGGCTATTAGTGGAGAGCTCATATACAGCCAACTGCATTTCATATGAGCCACGAACTGCAAAAGCGAATAAATTTACTTAGGCAATTCCAAGCTCAATTATCAACAAATTTTTGTTTTACTTTTCGACAAACTGAATAAACGATCCAACCTACAGTTTTTAAAATAAAATACGAACTTAAGTTATTTTAAATTGTTAAATTTAGCATTTTTATATTTTCTGCAAATTTTCAAATACTTGATCCCTCGAATTTAACCTCAAATTTTGTTTAGCACCCATACTGGTTTATTTTGTATGACAATTCTCATCTGTTGGCAACCACTCATATGAAAGAAATGTCAAAATTTACACTCGCATTTACACTTAATTCGCAGTTCACTATTCGCAGCTCATTTGAGATGCACTTTAAAATACGTGCTGCTCTGGGACCGTCTGTTTCCGATCGTCAAACTTACTCTTCTTCGGAGATTAATTGATTTCATTTGGCAGCTTTTTCTCCGGTGGATTTGGTTTGTGAAGCCAGAAGACTATTGTATGCTTTTCAGCAATCTCTAGAACTTGACTTTATAGGCAAGATCTCTCTCAAGAATAGCTGCAGCTCTCTCATTTCTGGCAATCTTGTTGAGAAGAGGATCTACCGATTTTATTTTATTACCCAGTAAAGCTGAAATCACTGCAGGAGGGTTCTCCCTGAGTTTACAGGTTATCCTGCGATGGCCAACTGACAAAAGAGGCCAATAATTCATTCCTCCAGTGCAAGTGGATGGAGGGTCAAATTTATCGATTCTTTGGGGTAAAAATCAATTAAGTTCCTAATACTAGGTCGGAAAAAATGGTGAGTATAGTTAGTCCCCGAAGAGCCAATATAAGGGAGTAACGCAGACTCAGGACGAAACTTGCCAAAGTGTCTAAATGAGCCTATTAGTGACTGCCTTTCATTTATTTGGCACTGGTTATGAAACTCATAACACCACTGGAAATAAGGGACCATCACTCTTCCCACTCGGCCATCTTAGATATGATTCAGAAGATGCAAAAACTTTATTAGCTTTTTTCTAAAAAAGAATAATAATTTCAAAATGTTTATTAAAATATTTTTTTTTTCTGTTTATGAGATCGATATTTTTATATTTGATTTTATTTAAACTAATTTAAATTCAGATTTTTACTCGGTATAGAAATAGGATTAGTTTTAGTGTATTAATGTATGTCTTATAACAAGAGATTTTTAATAGACATTAACGCAACTAGTCAATAATTTGTGTGAACCACTTTTGCACAAAAACAAAAAATAAATAAAAAGAACGCTGTCTAAGCGAATTCAAAAATTAATAACAGCTGAACGCATTCATCGACATCGATTATGGTTTATCGATTCTCGATTCAGAAACTTGGCAAGTTTCTAGAAAGACAAGATGGCCATCTTGATTTCCGCTGATGAGAAGTTGTTCTTTCACTTATCAACTTTCATAAAGAGAGGTCAGCCCGGAAGAGATAAAATTATAAAGCAAAAAGTTCAATTGATATCATTTGCGTAAAGAAAAGAAAATCAAAACAAAAAAATAATAAATTAATTATCTCGACAAAGTGAAAGATAAAGGTGTTACGAAACTTTATAACACACACCTACATTATCAAATCAATAGGTAAGGAAAAAGGAATTAGATTATGTTCCCGAAAAATTCGGTTTAAATCTTAATAACCTTTTTTTTTGTTGTGCTTAGGCTCCCGAGTAATTGCACTCGTTGCCTAAAACGTCTCGTGGCTAGAACAGGTGCAACCACCTGTCATCCATCCTCACATCCATCCATTCGAACGTCTCGAGGCGGGAACAGGTGCAACCACCTGTCCTCCATCCACTCATCCATTCAAGTGGTGACGTCATCGAGGAATCCAAGACGGAGGCGAGAGCCCTGTCCTCGATTCCGAAGAAGCACCGTGGAGGTGACAAACTAAATCAAGACATCAATCAAAGAAAAAAAAAATCAAGAAAGTGAAATGCAAGCATGAAAGAAGAAAAAAGAAGCAAGGTTTATACAAAATTAAATTCAATTTGTAATTAATGATTACACGATAATAATATGTGTATATGTGAAAATTTTACCTTAAATTAACAAAAAAGAAAATTAATAAAGCAAACAAAAAGAAAAGTACATATATATATTCATACAAAAAAAAAAAAAGGCAAAAAGATAAATATGTACTAAAGAGAATTCGAGTTCATTTACAATCATACAATCACACTTCAAATTATTTCATATATTCATACATTCATACATACAAAAATTATTTCATATATTTAAACATTCATAGTTCTAAACGTTCATACATTAACTTTCTTTTTTTTGTTAAGTCTTTTTGTATTAATTATTTTTTTTTATTTAAATATTAAAAATCTAAACATCTACACATTCATATACTTTAACATTCGCAAAATTAGACATGTACACTTTTATGCGTTCATACATTCTCCCATTTACACTTGCATGCATTACACATTACATATTTCCATTACACTCAATTTAAGATTCAAACTTAAAAAAAAAAAACAAAAACAAAACATACATCTATAGAACTTATACAACCCAACAAAGCTGCTGTGCACAACATCTTTAATGTGGGGTAAGTCCATAAAAAAAAGAGAATTTAATTTTGCATTTATATAATACATCCTATATAAATAAGATCTTACAATATATACTATTATATACATAAAATCATAAAATTGACAAATGGGAAATAGTTGAGTAATTCTTGTACTTCGGCAAATTATATAACTATATTTTTTTCTAATTTGAGTGACAAGTGTTCACTAGCTAACTTGCTCGGATCATAGGGTAAAAGTCTATATGATTTGGTTTTGTGAATTTTTTTTATATTGAATGGTTTTATTATTTTTTTTCTTTAATTTTATTTTTTTTGAAATGCTAAACACAATTTTATTTTTGGAATCCTACAAACACTATTACGATTATTGAATTAAAATAGACTTATCACTATAATTAGTAAATTTTATAAATTCATTAAGATTGGACGTTAATATCTATGTAAATATACCTATTATAACGTAGTAAAACAGTATGTTTTCATTTAATATTTTTTTTGAAAGTTAAATCGCTCAAATAATGAGCTATTGAGTTTTTCTTTATTTCGAGTGCGTGGGAAAGTCAAGGAAAGGATGATGGAGAAGAGGAATAATGTAATTTAAATTTTAAATTTCATCTTTGATCAGGGGCCATTGAACTACAACAAATTGAGTGACTCAATGGCCATGGAGTCTCGTTGTAATGTAGACGGAGGGAGGGTTATACTCAGGCACCCATTACCACCTAGGGTTGCCAACACAAATTTCTAGGATCAATTAACACCTTTTGCGAAAACTACTTCATACGATTTTGATTTTACATCCTTTTATTTTATTTCGGCATGAAAATATGTGCGGCGGTTCGATAACAGGTACAAGTACCCACCCCACCGACGAGCTACCAATGGCGGTGCAAGCATGCCGAACCGTACCTCGTTGATCGAACACCTCACCCAACGTTCCGTATACCATTCAGGGAATCCTGTGGTCTTGGATGTGTTGATATGGATAAGGCAGAACATCGCTGGCCGTTCGGTGAGATTAGACTTCATCAATTTACTTGATGGGGTTTCCGTTACAAATTTACGCAATATATAATAATCGTTTTTAAAAAAGCCTCTTTAAAATGACTTTTACAAGTTTGGTCCTCTATAATTATAACGGGTGATTTTTTAGCTGGTTTGGTTTTGGCAACACTGGTTTTGACAGCTGACGTGTGTTTAGTACCTTGTGTCACTGTCAAACAGCTTCAGTTTGGTTTGCAATTTAACCATGGATCGTCTTACAAATGAACAACGCTTGCAAATTATTGAATTTTTCTATCAAAATTCGTGCTCGGTTCGAAATGTTTTTTATCGAAAAATCGTGTTCAGCGATGAGGCTCATTTTTGGTTGAATGGGTACGTAAATAAGCATAATTGCCGCATTTGGAGTGAAGATCAGCCAGAAGCATTGCAACAGCTACCAATGCATCCCGAAAAAGCCACTGTTTGGTGCGGTTTATGGGCCGGCGGCATTATTGGGCCATATTTCTCCAAAGATGATGCGAATCGCAGCGTTACTGTCAATGGTGAACGCTACCGAGCGATGATAACAAACTTTTTTTTGCCCGAAATGGAAGTTCTTGACTTGCATGATATGTGGTTTCAACAAGACGGTGCCACATGCCACACAGCACGCGAAATAATGGCGCAATTGCGAGGCGAGTTTGGTGAACAGTTAATTTCACGTTTCGGGCCGGTCAATTGGCCGCCTAGATCGTGCGATTTGACACCATTAGATTATTTTTTGTGGGGGTATGTCAAGGCTAATGTCTATAGGGACAAGCCCACTTCGATTGACGCACTGGAAGCCAACATCCATGCATTCATTCGTGAGATACCGGCCGATATGTGTGAAAGAGTATGCCAAAATTGGACTCAGCGGATGGGCTACCTGAGACGCAGCCGCGGTCAACATTTGCATGAAATTATCTTTAAACATTAAATTGCATGGTTCAAACTATCGATTCAAATAAATATTTCATTCATTTTTTCGAATTTTTTGTGTTTTTTTTTTTTTTAAAGTTCTAAACCTTTTAAAAAATCACCCGTATTACTCATGTAGAATATACGTCATAACCTCAGTTTACAATTTAGGCAAATCCTTTTAAGTACAATAACATTCATTCCCGTGTATCAGGGTTAGAATATTCAGAGGGGGACACAAAAAAAAAAAATAAAAACAAAAAAAAAACCAGTTGAAAAATTTCTGTTTCAAAGAGAGGGTGTATAGATTTATTTTACACATTTAAGGATACAAAATGGAGAATGGGTTTTGGTTGGGTACACACAGTGTTACTGCAGACAAGCGGCACACATTGTGAATAAAGAATTCGTTATGAAACTTAAAAAAATGTAATTACGAGTTATGAAAATGTTAAACGTATATTTTAATATGCATTGCGTTGCGTAAGCCCCCAGTCTGTAGGGAATACAATTGGCCCCGTTT
Organism: Dasysyrphus albostriatus; assembly: GCA_946251815.1. Taxonomy (NCBI): domain Eukaryota; kingdom Metazoa; phylum Arthropoda; class Insecta; order Diptera; family Syrphidae; genus Dasysyrphus; species Dasysyrphus albostriatus. The sequence goes on from OX276338.1 coordinate 25,641,590, forward strand.
TAAATTGGCTATTAAGATAAAAAAAAAGAGCACAGAACCAATGCTTTTTACATTCGTTTAAACTGTAATATTACAGTATCCAGCCATATTCCTGATGCTCAACAGCACATTATAAAGGATTTATTTTATTTCAATATAATTCAAGTTAAGAATCTGCTAGATCAGTTTGTGCCAAATGGACATACATATGTACATATAAACAAGCTTTGCATATAGGACTTACAATTGTTAGGCTAACAAAGAGACTGTATAAAAATAATTAATTCTACATCAAATAAATGTCTCTATTACAACAGCAATAAAATAAACTTTTGTCTCTTTTTAAATATCAAAATAAGACTCTAAGAGCACTTAAGGCATTAAAGCACTGTTTGGGAAGGAACATTGCACATAATCATAAAAACGAAGCTCTCACTAATACTCTTATTGCTCATATCACAATTCACAGCACACATGCTGTTTTTTTTTTTTTTGTATATTTTTTTTCTGTGTGAATGTAAACAACTGTAGCTTTGGGAGGGATTTCACACAAAATGTATCTTCTTTTTATTTAGTAATCTTTTCTTAAGTAGGTAGATCATTAATTAAACTTTGTGCACATTACATCTGCTTGGATTCCACTTTTATGTGATAACACTCTAGGGAGAGCTAATACAAATAAATATAGAAGGCATTTTTGTATTATGTATGAATGTACGTGAGATTATCTTAATTTAAGGACAAACATATTTTTTCAAGTGTAACGGTTATATAAATTATATTTATAGCATATGATTAGCAATCTTCTGGGATTATTGTTTTTGTTCCCTCTTTTTATAAAAAAAAAATATCACGGGTTCTTGCCATAGAAACATTTAAATTACATTTTTTTGGGGGGAAATTTGTGTTAATTTAATAAAATTTATTATTTGTATGCCTCGTTTACTTTGTTGAGAAAACCTTTTTTCCATTTGAAATAAAAATCATAAAATATAAATTATTAGTCCAGAGGGCAAATTTTGGTTTTCTTAATGTTAATAATTTTGTTCTAATTAGATGTAATATGACGGTAATGAAAAACCTCAAAACAGAAAGGCTTTGGCATTAAGCCCCGTAAACTTTACATCCTTCTCAATAAATCAAATTAAATTGGTCTGAAAAATACACAAAGATTACATATTTGACTATAAACTAGCAAAATTACATCACAAAAAAAAAGTACATTGTGGTTTGAAGTAGATAACCGTAATCAAGAAAAATAAAAATTAAGCTTATACATTTTAAGTGTTAATGTTTATCGTATTCTTTATTTTGTCTTAACATTTGCTCCAAGAAAATTTATGAGCAACTTATTTATTAATTTAAAAAATTTTAAGATTAATTTTTGCTCAAGTGTGGTGTATCCACATAAGAAGACCGACTTTTAGTTATGAATACATTTGTTTATTGTTAAGCAAAATATAACGGGTGATTTTTTAGCTGGTTTGGTTTTGGCAACACTGGTTTTGACAGCTGACGTGTGTTTAGTACCTTGTGTCACTGTCAAACAGCTTCAGTTTGGTTTGCAATTTAACCATGGATCGTCTTACAAATGAACAACGCTTGCAAATTATTGAATTTTACTATCAAAATTCGTGCTCGGTTCGAAATGTTCATCGCGCGCTGCTTCCATTTTATGGTCGGCATTCTCGACCTTCTGAGCAGTCTATTCGGAAGATTGTGACCAAATTTCGCACCAAATTTACTTTGTTCGACATTAAACCACCAACACGTTTACGTACTGTGCGTAGTGAAGAAAATATTGCGGCCGTATCAGCTAGTGTGACAGAAGACCGCGAAATGTCGATTCGGCGCCGTTCCCAGCAGTTAGGTGTTTGTTACAGCACTACATGGAAAATTTTGCGGAAGGATTTGGGCGTAAAGCCTTTTGAGATACAGCTGGTGCAAGAACTAAAGCCAGCCGACCTACCACAACGCCGAATTTTTGGTGAATGGGCTCTTGGAAAGCTGGCCGAGGATCCGCTTTTTTATCGAAAAATTGTGTTCAGCGATGAGGCTCATTTTTGGTTGAATGGGTACGTAAATAAGCATAATTGCCGCATTTGGAGTGAAGATCAGCCAGAAGCATTGCAACAGCTACCAATGCATCCCGAAAAAGCCACTGTTTGGTGCGGTTTATGGGCCGGCGGCATTATTGGGCCATATTTCTTCAAAGATGATGCGAATCGCAGCGTTACTGTCAATGGTGAACGCTACCGAGCGATGATAACAAACTTTTTTTGCCCGAAATGGAAGTTCTTGACTTGCATGATATGTGGTTTCAACAAGACGGTGCCACATGTCACACAGCACGCGAAACAATGGCGCAATTGCGAGGCGAGTTTGGTGAACAGTTAATTTCACGTTTCGGGCCGGTCAATTGGCCGCCTAGATCGTGCGATTTGACACCATTAGATTATTTTTTGTGGGGGTATGTCAAGGCTAATGTCTATAGGGACAAACCCGCTTCGATTGACGCACTGGAAGCCAACATCCATGCATTCATTCGTGAGATACCGGCCGATATGTGTGAAAGAGTATGCCAAAATTGGACTCAGCGGATGGCCTACCTGAGACGCAGCCGCGGTCAACATTTGCATGAAATTATCTTTAAACATTAAATTGCAAGGTTCAAACTATCGATTCAAATAAATATTTCATTCATTTTTTGTGTTTTTTATTTTTAAAGTTCTAAACCTCTTAAAAAATCACCCGTTATTTGTAATACTTCGTGGCATTTTGGCTAATGCGTTGACCGTGTCGTCATCATGCTGAAGGCTTGGGTTAGATTCCCAGCCGTTACAACCTTAAAACAGATTTTTTTTTTTTGGAAGTAATGCCACTTGTAAGTAACTGACAAATCCTCCAAAAGTACACTTGTCATGAAAAAGTGCTTCTCATATAGGCGTTCGGACTCGGCAAAAAATTGGAAGTCCCCTCCATTCCTGCCAAACACGCGCACACGGGAATGGTTCAGAGTTGTTATAGTCATTAGGCCCTGGTTCTCCACAGCTGTTGCTGTTATTTATTTATTTAATTTTAATTAATTACAAATTTTTTTCGGAAACATAAAAAATAAAATAAGTTTTAGCCTACAAGAACTTATGAAATTAGTCAAAATTTTTTTTGTAAAGTTGTTAAATTCGACCTAGTTTTTGAATTATACCAGATGTACCTATTGAAGAGTTTGGAGTGTGACCATTCTCTCAGAAACCAAAAAGTAAATTTAATGGTCTTTTCGGTTTTAAGCATTTTAATGCCCCAAACAAACTTATTCAATAAAAAAAAACTTTGAACAGTATTGTTTTTTTTTTTTTTTTAAGGTTTACTCAATAACTTATTAATCTTTTAGACTTTGTTGAAAAATAACAAGGTGAAAAGTTTAAAAAATTTTACTTTGTGCGTTCTCAAATACATATTGAGTTTTCAAAATTATTGAAAAATCTTGTAAGAATCCAAATACGTACAAAATGGAGGATATCGTGGATGAAATTTCCCACGGTATTTCTCCCATATCTTCTAAAATTGTAAATGCCAATAATTTTCCACTATTCTTTGCATGTTCAAATTTGTTCAGTCAAAATGGTCGCCCAGTGGCCATGGAATATTTATTTGCGATGCCAATAAATTCCGAGCGAAACTGCTACCACAATTCACATTCCCAGTTTTCGAATATGAGAAAAATTTCGTGGGAAATTATATTCAAGATAACTCTCAATATTTTATTGAAAATTTTGGAAGGCTTTCACTTGTATTGAAACTTCCCAGATTAAAATTGATCAAAACAAGCTGTGCTGTGCGTTTGATAAACAAAAAAATATAAGGTAATGCAAAAAATTTGTGTATAATGAGTAACGTACCGCATTACAAAATATATTAAAAAAAAAGAATTTTTAATATGAGTAGTTTAGGACCAAAACTCGTTATATCCAAAATTTTCATTTCATGCAAATTGAAAAAAAAAAAACTAAATAATAATAGCCCATGATGAATAAAAAGAGTTTTGAAAGCAAACCTACAGAAAACCTACAGCAAACAATGGATGTGAAAAGTTTTAATGCAAATCGCAATGTGGATATGGAGAGTTTTGAAGACAATGACCATATTTGACATCAAAATTAATAGGGATTTGAGGGGCAGCGCTATCAAATTTTCCTCAAAAACTATTCAATATGCCCTGCATCAAAATCTCAATTTTTGATACACGTTGATATGACGAGTTTTGGTTCTCATCTATTTTAACTTAAAGTTAAAGCTTAACGTTTTTAAGAGCAACATTTGTTGGATCTTTTTAAAAAAACTTTGTTTTGAGTTTTTAGTATTATTAAATTCTTTAAATTGACATTTTTTTAAATCTTAAACACATAAAATCATGTTTGTTCAAGCAACAAGACAGCTTTTTCATTTTGAATTTTAAATATTGAAAACACTCAAACTAATTCTGAAATTATTTGTGATCTTAATCTTCTGATATCTTTCTTGGATCTGACGAAAAATTTCTGTATAATGTCATTTGAATTCAGGAGTTAAGTGGTGAACATTTCTTTTGATTTCAATATAATCCACAAAAACAAATACAAAAATAATAATTCTCTTTTTGTTTGTGTTTTTCTTCTTCTTGGTGAACATTTGCTACATTGGAAAACCGACACAATTACTTACAACAAATTTTCACATGACCAACATCAACGTAAATTTATTGCCGACTTCCAGGTTATGAAGTTATAAACCTTGTGACAAAATACAAATATCTTTCATGACCTTTCCGAAATATTTAGTTTTCGAACAAAAAAATGGAAAATTAAAAAAAGTATATAATTTTTTTAATTAAGGTACACATACAAAATAAAATGAGTGACTGGGTTGCAAATACTTGATCTTATGTTCAAGACGCTGAGGGGTTCAGAAAATTGTACTATATAATAATATGGAAATTATGAGAGAAAAATGTTTAAAAGCATGAAAAACAATATTTAAATTAATTAAAACAACTTCTTTAATATTTTGTGGTGAAAAAAAGGTCAACTTGTTGCTTGAATGTTATCTGAATTTTTGATCAAATATAATTATTGTAGATCTCAAATTCAAAAGAAAAAATGCTTTTAAGTATTTGCATATAAAAATAAAAATTTCAAACAAAAATACCAACCAGCTTCTAAAATATCGAATAATCAAATTAAAACCTTTTTAAAAAGTTAACATTTTGAGAAATTTGAAATGAAATTGCACTTTCTATGACCGGTAGATACTATTAATGTTAATATTTGCTAAGTATAAATTTTAAAAATTTTATTTGTAGTAGATCAGACTGCTATATATTCAAAATATTTTATTTTCAATTTTTTTTTTTAACATTAAAAAAAAATGTTGGTAAAAAAAATTGTTTTATGCTTTTTAGGAGGTTCTGTATACAAAAAATTACCGAAATCAGTCAAAACTCAACAAATTCAAGAAATGGTTCTTTGGGAAAGTACCATAAATAACCATTTTTTTTAAATAATTCCTCTCCAGAAACAGCCTTGACAAAAAGATAAAGTTGAGCTGTTTTTGAGAAAAATAAAATTTTGTACCGTTATTTTAAGTACTATAGTAAAACTAAATAAAAAATATGTGAGCAGATATAACCAAAACCATTAAATGCATTAAGTTTTAAGAAAATCGATCATGGGTTTTTTTTTTTTCAAATTCATTTTTATTTTCAATTTTCTTAAAACTATCTTAAAGCTAGACAAAAATTCATAAAAACTAGCCTTCTTATCAATATCTTAATACTAACTTACTGGCCCCAATCGGACGCTCTAAGTTAAACTATAATAACTTAATGATAATGCCTTTCGGCCTAAGAACTATCTTAATACTAAATCCAGGCCGGTTTTATTTTTACCGAGAAGAATTTACAAAAACTCGGTATCTCTATCTTTATTTTTTTTTGGTTTTATATAAAACTTACAAACTACATAAAACTAAATTAAAGCTAATTAAAACTAATTAAAACTACTTAAATCTACTTAAAACTATTTACAACTAATTATAAACTGGTTACAACCTACTTATAAGCTACTTACAGACTACTTACAAACTAGAACAGCCACATCAAGCATTTCCCGGTTTTTAATTATTGATCATGGGTTCAAAAAGTGATGTTAACAATTATCGTCCAATTGCCAAGCTTTCTCACATACCCAAACTCCTTGAAAGTATTTTGTATGAAACGTTAAATTTCCACTGCAAATCTCTCATCTCTCCCAGACAACATGGCTTTCTCAAATGCAGATCTACAACCACTAACCTTGTTGAATTTGTGTCTTTCACGCTATCAGCCATGGAGGAAGGTTACGAAGTTGGTGTTATCTCAACCGATTTTAGTAAGGCCTTTGACAAAATTTCCCATAAACTAATACTTTTCAAATTGTCCACTCTTGGTCTCGAACCTTCTTTGTTAAAATGGATCTCCTCTTACCTAGATAATCGTTATTACAGCGTTCGTTTTAGAACTACCATCTCTGGCTCTTTCCTAGTTACCTCCGGTGTACCCCAAGGCAGCCACGTAGGCCCATTTTTGTTCATTCTTGCTATTAACGATATTGAAAAGATCATCAAACACTCTTCTATTTCACTGTACGGTGATGATACATAGTTTTTCAAGATCATTTCGTCGACACATGACTTTTCGACTATTCAAGAGGACCTTGACAGTTTTCCTATTTGGGGTCTCAAAAATTCCTTGGAGCTCAACGTTGCCAAATACCAATCAATTACTTTTACGCATAAGCGTATTAAATCTCCTCCCCGTCTCTACCTCTTTCGTGATCAACCCATACCAACCGAATTTATTCGTGATATTGGCATTGGCCCTGAATTTACTTTTCTCTCCCATGTAGATATCATCCTCAAGGCAAATTCAGCGCTCGGCTTCATCAAAAGATGGTCAATGGAATTTTCTTACCTTTATGTGACTCGATCCCTATACATATCCTTTGTTCACCCACTCCTTGGATACGCTTCTCAAGTTTGGTCAACTTATCAACTTATTCACATTTCCAGAATCAAGAGCGTCCAGCGTCGCTTCCTTCACTATGCTCTTCAAGGCCTTGCCTGGAACAATCCCCTGATCCTTCCTCCCTTTATAGACCGCCTTAAACTTATAAGCTTGAATTCATTGAAAGAACATAGAGAAATATCAAACATTCTCTTCATCATCGATTACTTTCTGGTTCCATTGACTGCATTTCACTCTACAACTCTATCTCTTTTAACACTAACCCTCGTTCTCGAAATCCTCGTCTTTCTTATCTTCCTACACACAGGTCCTCCTATGGCTCAATTGAACCTATCTCTCAAATGCTACGAAGTGTTTGTCTGAACATAAACCCCTTTGACTTTAACCTCAGTACTCGTTCCTTAAAACTCCGTCTTCTGAATCGCCTTCCTCCACACTAACCTTAGCTTAAGTTTTTAGTTTTCAAGTTAGATTAAGAATAAGCTTGGTTTAAGTTGAATAAATGGGGGGTTTTGCCCCCACCAAAATTATTCGTTTCGGCTGTAGCCAAATAGGCAGACAGAATCACGAGACCAACATTTTTGTTTTCCCATTTTTCTTAATGTTAGGTTTAATCAAAATCTCAAGTTTAAGTTTAAAAAAAAGAGACAAACATCATACTAACTTTAAATGCAAAAAGATTACTGAAAATAAAAAAAAAAATACGAGCATATGATATAGCTCTTTCGAATTCAAATATTTTATTGTTTTTTTTTTGCTTTTTAAGTCAATTTATTAAATAAAATAATTTTTGAAAAATTTCAGTCAAAATTAAAAAAAAATTGGAATTTTTTTCAAAATGTATGTAAGTGCTATTTTTTGTGTTTAAATTCAATGCCTTTAAAATTTTTTAGATAAATACATATCGAAAAGCTGATGAAAAAATCTTTTCTTGTTTTTAAAATATTAAAAATAAAAACCAATTGCTTGTTGGTTTTATTATATTAATGACACGTGTTGTTTTGAGGAGAAAGTACCTTTTGTTTTTTTTTTTATTTCTCAAAAACTTTGAAAGATTTTTACGTTTGATTTGCGGTGTTTGAATAAAAAGATTATAGAATTTTTAACACAAAAATAGCACTTACGTTAGGAAATTTTTGAATAAAAAAACGTGAAATACCAACAATCGTACTTTTTTTTTTAATTTTGAATTAGATATTAAATTTCTCAAAAAATGTTAGCTTAAACAACGTTGTTCTAAGAGAAAATAAAAGAGTAGGTCCAATTTATACTTATAAGGTTTTAAAAATATTGTACACATTATTGGATTTTGTTTATTTTCAATAATTTTGTTTTTATTTAAGCCACATTTTTTTTTTAATAATTCCAAACTATGGAGAGTGAATTAGGGGACACCCTGAATATTGTAAGTAAAAATGGATTAAATTTGTATTTATAGTTATGTCTGAATTGGAAAAATTAAATTTATTTCGAGAAAATATCATTTGACGTATTTTTTTTACAAAGCGTAACATACCAAGGCACTCACGGAATTTCCATTTTTGGTGTTAAAAGATATTTTTTTAAAGCTGACATCATAACAAACTCTGCAACTGCAAAATAAAACTCACACAACAACAAAAAAAAAAACAAACAAGAGAAGTAAGCAAATTCATGTTCTTATGACTTGTAAAATAAAAGATTTCAAAATTTTAATGTCAGTTGCCTTTTTTTATGACAATACTGATGGCAAATACAGCTACAAGACACAAAATTCAAAAAATTACGTCAATCTACCAAACTCCCACAAACTCAAATACAGCCTTACATTTTTGCTGGAATGTCTTTATTTTATGTATTAGATATAACCGTGCTAAATATTTCAGAAATACCTACCATCCTTTGTGTCATTTACGTTTATCAAAATAAATTATTACGAAAGACATTAGGAAAATATTGGTACCTTCATTTCTTCTAAACCCTTATTAAAAAATAACTGTCTGACAATTTATTGCTGTAAGGTATAATGTAGTAGGTACATACATAGGTAGAGGTAGGTACTTGTGGGGGCTTGAAAAATAAAGCACAAAGCGTGTCCCATTTAGCCTGATGTGCTGCTGTGTATGTGTTGAAAGGACTCTGTATATTCCACTTAAATAAATCCATTTACAAGATATGAGATGAAGCTTGGGCACTTAAAATTTTGCTCTCACATTGAAAGTTGTGTAATAAATCCAAGAACTGTCATGCGATATTGCAAAAACAAAATTATATTACAAACGTTATTTGCAGATACATATATGTATGTTGTATAGGTAAATCGGTATGTATGTACTTTATATAGACAAAGACAGTATGGACATTTTTATAATCATACAAAAATGTATGTATATTTTTGGATTTTATGAAGCAAACTTTTGTTATTAAAAATATATCTACGAGTCTCGTACATAAATAATTTTTTGTGTTGTTTTCCCATTAGATACATTCATATTGTATGAGGACATAATACATTCAAAATTTAAGAATAAAATATAAAGGTATATATGCACAACATACGCATAGGATTACGAAAAAAATATAAAAATAATTAAATGACTTTTTGGTAAGGGAGTAGGGGGAAGGTAGGCAATAGTGAGTTATTGGTAATTCGATACGAATTACATTTTTATTGCTGGATTCATTTCATAATACCTATTTTGTTGTAATTGGGTTAAGCAAATTTGAATTTAGATCAATATTTTGTTATTATATTAATTTTGCCTTAAGCCTAATTTATACCTCAAAGTGAAGTGAAATGAAATTTGAAATAAAACATCAATTATTTATGCACCAAAAGGTTTTCAAAAAAATAGTTTTTGTCATAAAATTTGGTTTGCAAAAGTCTATTTAGTTGCATTTGTTTCGAGGAAAATTTGTCCCTCATTGTCACCAAAATAATTGCATCAAGTTTCTGAGAGTTTTTCATGCCTAAAAAACAAAGTTTTCAAAACAATTATCTACCTATTCTGTGAACCATAAAATGAGAACAATTATTTTTGGGGGGGAAAAACCATTTGCATGCAAATAATGCTTTGAGGTGAGTATATCTTTTTTTTTTTGAAAGTATAAACAGATCATCCAAAATATTTTGCTCACCAGATTTTTTTTTTGCATGCAAAACAATTGTCGGTCCATTTTTGTTTGCATGCAAAACAATTATGTTTTGCACTACATTCTAAATAAACAAAATGAATCATGCAAACAAATAATTTAGTATTTCAACTCAGTTTTTTTGACATGCAAAAAAGTTTCCTTAGATTTTTTTCGCACGGAAACTGTACACTAGGCTTTAAATAAAAAAATAAATTATGACATATTAAAATGTAAAAGTCAGTTAGTGTAAAATCCACCGAATGTTTTATATTATGAAAATAAAGAAAAAGGGTGGACATTGGAATCATTAATTTTTTCCCGGTCCTCAGTCCTTTTTTTTTATATTTATTGCTCAACAATTTGATGTCCATTGACCTATGAAAATCAACTTTGCATCTTTTCAGGTGACTAAACATTTAAAATTCCGAATCCTAGCATTAATATGTAAATTTCAATTTGTATATCAAATGAGGTCCTCGGTAAAATATTAACTTCGAAAAAAGGACAAAATTAAAGGCAATTCCAACAAACCAATGAATAAAAAAAAAAAGAAAACAAATGAAATCACGAAGAAAAAAAAAACAGAAATGGAAGAACATTGCCTAATTTTTTTTTTTTTAATTTTTGTGTTCTATTTTTTTTTCAATGAATATTATTTGCCAGAGAGTAGCGAATGTAAATCTCGTGATTTTTTTTTTCTTCCTCGGAAGCAATTTTTCTATATTACTAGGCCCAAATGGAATTTAGAACACAAAACGCCCTCAAGAATAACAAAGCTAACAATCCATGAATATTAAGAATATCATTCCCTTGTGAATTTTGGGATAGGGACAAATGAACAAACAGATTCTCTTCATTGAAATGGCAAATGAAACAGAATACCAGAATTCTATTATTATCATCCCAAGGGCAGTTTTGCTTTCTTTTTGCGTTTATTTTAGTTGTTGTTTTTTTTTTTACTTGTTTTCTTATTAATCTTGTCTTTGTACAGTTTTAAGTCCCAAATAAACAAGAACAAAAACAAAAAAAAAACACATCGTATAACTGTTATATTGTTGTTGAACCAAATAAAGCTTGATGTACATTCTCAGAGAGCATATTAATTAGATTTCAGGATGTTCCACCAGGATACACTATAGACTATACCTCCTTACCTATGTGAGATTGAGATTTGTTTATCCTTGTTGTTTGTTGAGGATTTTGTTTGCAGACTGTTGAGTGGTAAATATTTAGAGAGTATTAGCTCAAAGCCATTGCATTTGTCAATTTAGTTTGAAAGTGTTTAATAATTCTGTGTTGTTTTTTTTTTTTGGGGGGGGGGGGGGTTGTGTGGGTTAAATAGTCTGAATAATTGAGGAACTTTAAAATGTTTTGGTTAATCCTAACTATTTGTTTTTTTTTTGCCATTTGAGGGACAAGTGGTTTGTATATAGGTCAACTAGCTTCTAAATTAATTAAAAATTATTTAGTTCGGACCACATTCATCGTACTTTTTGGTTTTCTTTTTCATGTTACCATCTTAGAATGCACATGCTATATTGGAAAAATTGAGTTTTTAATAATATATTCTTTTTTGATTTTTAAAATAGTTTTTTTTTGTATTTTTCTAAACATTCAAAATAATAGTTCTTTTTTTTTTTAAATCTCATTCTTCTTTTATTAAACTTAATTTTTGCACAATATTTACTGGGATTTAGTTTTTTCAAAGTCCTCACCTAGCGATAAAGTAGAATTTCTTAACTCCAATGTATCTAGGCTCTTTGAAATACATGTGCCATTAAAAACTAAACGTTGTATTCCAAAAAACAAACCCTGGTTCACCAATGAGATTCTATCATTAATGCGACAACGCGATATCGCCTATAAACGCTGGAAAACTTTTCGCCTTGACAGTTTTCATCAACATTTTTGTGCTCTTCGAAATAGAACTGTATTAGCTATTCGCAATGCAAAGGTTGTCTTATATTCCAGCCGTTTTAATGATACACTAAGTTGTAAACAAACATGGCAAAATCTTAAGAGGATAGGTGTTACCGAATCTCGCAGTTGCTCTACTGTAGATATTAACGTCAATGATCTGAATCAAAGTTTCGTATCTTCGAGTAATTTTGTTACCACAAATATACCTCCAGGTCCCGTTATATCCAATGTTTTCAATAGTCTTTCCCCAACTTATAATTCATTTTCCTTTTCTATTATATCTCCTGAGGATGTGGTTGAAGGTGTCCTGTCTATTAAATCAAACGCTATTGGGTTGGATGAAATGCATCCATCGTTCTTGAAACTTCTTTTGCCAGTTCTTTTGCCGTATATTACCCACTTATTCAATTCGATCATATCAACAAATGAATTTCCTACGCAATGGAAAAAGGCGAAAATAATACCTGTTCCAAAAACCTCAAAAGGAGACGAGTTTAGACCAATCTCAATACTACCTTTTCTCTCGAAGGTGTTTGAAAAAAATTATTCAAAAGCAAATTAGTACGTTTCTTGATCACGAAAATATATTAACATCAAAACAATCCGGATTCCGTAAGAAAAATAGCTGCATTACTGCCTTAATAAGTGTTTCAGAGGACATAAAAAAATCTATCGATAAGGATTATGTAACTTTTTTGATACTTCTAGACTTTTCGAAAGCATTCGACATGGTGAATCATTCCACACTTTGCCAAAAGCTCTCCCTATTTTATAACTTCTCTTCTGATGCAATCAAATTGATTTTTTCTTACTTAACTGGAAGGACACAAGCTGTTGAACTTAAAAAAGTCCTCTCCAATTTTGTATTAAACAAAAGCGGTGTCCCCCAAGGGTCCATACTTGGACCTTTGTTGTTCTTCCTCTACGTTAATGAGCTTCCATTAACTATTAAGCATTGCTCAATTCGGCTATACGCTGATGATGCTCAGTTATATCTTAGTTGTCCGTTGGGATTAATTGAACACTTTGCTACCTGTATAAATGAAGATTTGTTAGAGATTCAACGTTGGTCACACCAAAATAGCTTAGTGCTCAATCCTAAAAAATCTAAATGCTTAGTGTTGTCAAAGAATAATAAAGACGTATCTTACTTCCCATTAATTTTGTTAAATGGCTCCCCTATCAAATATGTGGATTCAGCGAAAAATTTAGGAGTTGTATTCAACCAAACGCTGACTTGGAAAAACCACGTTTCATATATTCTTGGTAAAACATACGGTGTCCTTCGCACCCTTTGGTCTACACAGGATTACACAACTTTAAAAATCCGTGCATTACTTGTAAAAACACTTATAATACCCTTGATCACTTACGGTTGTGAAATATTTTGCAAACTTGACTATGAAAGTAAACGAAAGCTCACTGTTGCTTTCAATAGTGCAATACGATATGTTCAAGTACTACGACGATTTGACTGAATTTCACAACACGCATACAACTTTCTTGGGATGTCATTTGAAAATCTGCTCTATTTTCGGACCTTAATTTTGTTCTCGGATATTCTTCTAACACACCAACCTGCCGATCTCTTCAGAGAAATAACTTTTTTCAATTCAAATAGATCAAGCCTCTTAGTGAACCCTCGTTTTAGTTGTCTTACCTCTGAACGTCAGTTTTTTGTCAACGCAACACGTCTTTGGAATACACTACCACGAGAAATTAGAAGTATAGATAGCACAGTACTATTTAAACAAAAACCTAAACTTCATTTTAAGAATATATAGAAAATAGTTAATATTAAATATTTTGTATCTTTCAAAATAATTTGTAAACTTGCCATTTTGTAAACATTTACGTAGCTTTGGTATTATTTATAATGCTTCACTAAAAATAAGATATTATATCTTACAGTGTAAGCAACTCATAAATAAATAAACATAAACATATAAAGATTAAGTTTTTCAAGAATCGTAGGAGCCATTTTTAATAAGAAATTGATTTACTTTACTGTTTTTTAATATTTGTTGGAAGGTACCGTTTTTTTCTATAGAAGTAATTTTCTTAAATATTTAAGAAACTCCTAAGAAAACTCGCTTAACTACCGAGTTTAAAAAAATCGATTGGTTCGTTGTCGATATATTCGATATTAATTTTTTTTATTTTCCAAGAACTGTTTGTTTTTAACTTCGCATTGGAAGTTAATGTAATTGGTCTGATTTGTCGAATAAAAAATGTTGACATATCTTAACCTCCCGAGCTCCCTAGAATCGGAATCCATCATTTTTAGAGAGATGTTTGTGTCTGTACGTACGTTCGTACGTCCGTACGTTCATACGTTCCTTCACTTTTTAGCGTTCAGCATATCTCATGAACGAATCAAGATATCGACTTCAGATAAATTTTATTTTGTAGACAAAAGTTTCAATACGTGCAGAATACTTTAAAAAATATTCAATTAGCGGTTTTCTTACTATAGCAATTTAAAAAAAAACCATGTTAGGTTTCCTTAGTCTTGAATATCTCGAGAACAAATCATGACTTCGAGTTCATTTTACTCTACGCATATTAAGGTTTTACTCAAATATCTTGAGAACAAACAATGATAAATTTTTTTAACTTTGAAGTATTTTTTAAAGCGACAAAAATTGCAAGTAATTGTACCAGTAATTGTTGAAAAATTTTGTTTGCCTCAAATATCTTGAGAATTGACAACGATATTTGCTCCTGGTTGATTTAACCCTATACATATTTGGTAATAATTTATATTTTATAGGATTTGTAAAAAAAATCAACAAAGAATTTTTTTTTAAACGAAAAATACTACAAGCAACCTCACCAATAATTTTTGAAAATTGTTTTTCGTCTCAAATATCTTCAGAACAACCAATGATATTGGCCTTGGGTTAGTTTTATTCTTCTCACTAATCTTCACTTGCAAATATTGAATATCTAAGAACTTTTTCGAAGATAAAATAACATCGGACCTCTAGCTTCCCAGGTTACTAATGTGAAGTTGCCAGTGTGGGTCGCACCCAGGCCCTTTTTTTTAATTTTAGTACACAACTCTCTTTATATTTTTAGTAGCTTCCTTTTTATTTAAATCAGTCATTTCGTTTTGAAGGAAATCAAAATTAAAAAATGGTTATTTGGGAGGTACCATTAACAACGAAAAATACGATTTATGCAAAATTGTAAAAAAAAGAGTGGAGGAATGACCAAAAAACGTTATGTACTCAAATCATTACCAATTTTAGAAAAATCCCATTTAGCCATTTAGGCTTAAGATCAACGAACAGAAATACAAAATTGTGAGACCACAGAAACAATAAAATCCATTTAATTTTTAATTCTTAATTTTTAGCTCTAAATAATTAATTTATACAATTGAATAAGAAAGTATTTTAAGATTATGTTCCATCTAGTAATACCCATCAGAATCAGCTTAATTTTTTATTTTTTAGCTAAATAATTGACAAAATTATATGAAATGGGATAACGTTGTTACATTCAAAAATTTATGTGAGGCCATATCCACAAGCGGCAGTCATTAACTAGATAAATTCGAGCAAGGACATTTTCACAGTTCTTCCTTATCCCCTTCTATTTTTCATCGTTGTTCCATCATATATCTAGTACCTCATAGTACACACACACACCAACACACACACTCTCTGTCAACTCATGAAACTTTACTAGTTACCTATCTTAGGCTGACAAAGTGCACTGCACTGTAATGCAATTTCCGCTTGCAACTAAAACAACGGCACTATGACGATAGTGGATGGTGATGGCGGGCGGAAGGAAAAATAAAATTACGACAAAATGAAAGCCAGCTGAATATATGGATGAATTGTGGTGATGCGATGGTGTGGAGGGTTGAATCTGAATCTGACTTGCCTGCGAGGTATGAGAGTGATGAAATGGGGGCAAAAGTAATTTACACTGTAATTGAGGATTAACCTGAATAAGAGGATGCGGTCACGGATTATCCTTACGTTAATATTATATTATAGTGTATAAATGTATATGTAGTTATAGTAGAGAAAAAAATATGCAAATGGGATTAAAGGCGTGTAAAAAAAAGACTACGGAGTTTCCTCTGCAAAAATTATATTATAATTTAAAAAGGCCTTGAACATTATTCTTCAAACCGAACACACATAGGCACAGAGTTAATTAGAGAGAATTCCTTCAACGTTAATATTTAATTCTGAATAAGCACATTGCGGTGTGCTGCTTATTCGGCTGATCCATCTCTTTCTCCCTCTCTTTGACTCTGCTATCCAATGGCGCCTACCCTTTCGCCATTCCACCCCATCAAAGTCATCTCATTAATGGTTTTACGAGTACCTACCTACCCTACGCTGATGTGCTGCTCAGAACTCAGGATCAGGACTTCTTGGCATCTGTTCTTTTTCCGAAGCTCTCTAATGACGTCACTTATCCTTGGACACAATTATTTTCATGCTCTGAAAAGATGTGTACATTTTCGTTTTTTTTCTTTATTTTTTTTTAACTCTTCCCCCTCCCCCCCATGTTGTTTAGATTTTGTTGTTGTTTTTTAGGTTTTTATTTTTATTTGTCCTTTTTTATGCTATTTCTATACAAACTGCAAAATGAGGTTAGGATGCACTTGCTGGTTGGAAACCATTTTCTTGTGGCTTTCAACTCTTCGGAGAGTCGAGTTTGTTATTGTGTTTTGTGTTCATTGAAGAAAATAGCAAAGTAGGTATACTCGTAGGTGTATTCTCAAGATGTTGGCTTCTGTTGAAACAAAGAAAGGTGCACAAAAAAGCAAACAGCGCCACTTGAAATTGAATTGTTCCCAACACACAGAGCGAGGGCACAAAACTGTTTTGTGACGGAAGTGTTGGAAGAGGTCCAGGTCAGGGGGAAATAAATTTTTTCAGGCTCTCATGCTTAACGTTGTACATATATGTATGTATAAAGAAAAGAGAAACTTTATTTTAAGGTAGAAATTCAAGGATGTTGAATGCGAAACCCTTTTAAAGTGTGGCTACGTGTTTTGACTCACTCTGTGTACTGTGTATATAAGAGACGTTTTTTCGGAATGAACCTTTTTTTATAGCTTACGTAATGAAAGGAAACATAATTTTGGTAAGTATATTTTCCATGCAAAATGCTTTTGTGAAGAGGTTTGTCCTAGTTTTGGGAGTTAAACTACTTTCACAGCATTCGAGGTAAAATTTACTTGCCTATACCTATCTACCCCTGGTGGCTTTTTTTCTGGTAATTCATAGACCTAGATTTCAGTTTTGGAGTATCTTTTCCGGATGGGTTGGATGAGGTTGAGCGTTGAGCGGATTCATGAAATTTTTATAATTTTTTTTTGTTTAAACCACGGAAGAGTTTTCATAACAATTAACGAAAAACTGCTGGAAGAAACTCAAACATAATTTACTGCAATTTTTGAAACCAAGGACGAGCCGTATATAATTATTGAGACCAAAAGGAATTAAAACGAACCACAAAATTATAAGAATGATTCCATTAGCTATGTAGCGAATGAATAGGGTCAAGCATGGCTACTTTGTGCATTTCTTCCCTGCATTAAAACAATCCATTGAGCTAGGTTTAGGGAAAGAGGAATGCTTCGTAAAAAATTAACACTCAAATTATTTGGGAAATTATTTTTTTATTTCATATTTTTGTCGGGAGGGGCTTATAGCAGCACATTGCCAGTTCCAATACCACATTAATTATTCTCAAGATTTTTATCAATTGTATTTGATGAGCTACTAAAGATTACTTATAGTTTCAAGGCTATTCATTTCATAAGTTTGATAGGTACTGTTTTTCGTCACCAACAAGCTCTGCACCCCCACACAGTAGTTCAAATTATTGTCAAAAATATTTTTAACCTATTTCTATGGGAACAAAACTAATTGCCCTAATAACTGGTTAATGTGCCAGTGCTGGTTTTAAGTTTTTGTCACTGATTTGTAAAGTATTTCTGTTTCAAATCCCTTAAAAACATAGTAAATAATCTTTTCTAGAAATTTTTTTCGCATGCGTTTTCCTGATTGCTATAACTGGTCCCTGGCCAAAGACTGATGCAAAATGCTTCCCTACTTTTAATTTTTTAGTTGATCTTTTAATTTGACTTTAAAAAATATATGTTTTCTTATTTTTAAAATGAATTTTTATAGGAATTAGAAAGGAAAAAATATATTTTTGAAAAGTGTGCTCATTTTTTTGTTTCAATTCACTAAACGTTTCTTTATCAATATTTTGGGCAGGATTTGAAGACTTCTAATCCTATTAGTTCAAAAAGATAAGTCAATAATATCGCTTCTGTAGTTAAGATTGTAGCTGTAAATATGGTATACGAACTAGCAACTCGAAAATTGATGATTACATTGGGCCCCAGATGTGTCTATTTCAAGACTATAGATCTCAGGAACTATAAATATTTTTGAAAAGATTTCTATGAATATTGCGACGTTTTATTTTAGCGCCACACAGCTCGTGGCTTTATTACGTGACGAATTTCTTCGATGAGAGATTTATTGAAATTAAAACATAAGCAGAGCTGTGTCAAAAAAATTAATTTAATTTTGTTTGAACAATTCTATTTACAAAAAAATAGCTTAAAAATTATTTTTTTATCATAAGAAACGTTGATAAATAATAGAATTTTGCTGGCACGTATAAGAGTCTTATCGATAAAGACATTCCATGAATATCGGTTGAATTTTAGCAGCTCATTGAAGTAGATGCCTAGGTATGTATTTGGCACTGCGTTTGGCTAATAAGGTTGTGGTGATGTCATGGTGAAACTTCAGGATGCAGGGGTGTAATGCTTTTCCCGCAAAACAAACTGCAATTCTGGAATGATGTTGTTTTTGCCGCAGAACTTCTTGAGCTTCTCAAGTATCAGCTCTTCTTAAACATTACTTAGATTATTGAGGAGGAATATAAGCCACGATTTAAGCAGTTTTTTTTTCTGGGAGAAATTACAATTGTAATACCTCGTGGCATGATGGTATGTGCGTTGAACTGTCATGCCGAAAGTCTGGGTTTAATTCACAGCCGCTTCAACCTAAAAAAACAGAAATATTTGTTCCCAAGTTCTGTTTCTTGTGAGGAACGGACAAATCCTTCAAGAGTATACTCGTCATGAAAAAATGCTTCTCATCTAGCCATTTGGACTTAGAAAAAAATTGTAGGTACCCAACATTCCTAGATGCAAAACGCACACAGGAATGGATGAAATTTGTAAGTCACTAGTCCCTAGTTCTCTTCGAATTGTTCCACCACAAAATTTATTGTAACTGTTGTTGATGCAATTGTTTTTAAGACAATGAACTGGTCAAGAGCATCATTACTGTTTGTGAGAGCCTCTTTACAACAAAGTTATATCCCCATCCAGTCCATCCAGTCCAGCTGACTTCTTTGCGTTTGAGTTGCTATCTCCCCTCGTGTGCTCAAGTTTGGGGTTTGAGATATTAGTTTGTTCTTCGCAGGCTTCCAAGTTGGTCATCAGTGCCTCGTGGATGGACGCCTCAATTTGGTAAAAGAAAGACTGTATCACCAGATGGGTTGTGCATATTGCTTCTTTATTGTTAGTTAAATAGTCGTCTTTTTGATAAATCAGTTTAATTGACTCCAGACTCTTCTGGAATTGATTGTTGCTGAGTTGTTGGATAGAATTCCAGAACATAATGTTGACGCAGTAAAACTAACTACACACTGTCTGCCAGTTACTGTTACTGTGTTTAGGTCTTGCTGGTCGATCCTTTGCAGTCATTTGCTCAGTCGTTGCCTATCATGAGCGTATAGATTTTGAATATACTGTGGAAGGTGCGCATTAGGCATTATAAGTGTTCACGTTTTTTAAAGTATTTTTTCTGTTTTGAGCCAAATTTTTAGAGAATTACCCCTCCCGTCTGAACGGGAGGAATAGACTCCTATTCGATACAATTCTTTTCGTGTGAACATAAAATATAGCCTCAGATTGTTTATTTTTAGTGTTATAAGAATCACCCTAACCCCATAATTTGTACCTTAAAGTGAAAATGGTGAGACCAGGGGGGTGAAATAAAAATCTGAAGAAGTAGGAAATTTTTTTTCTGTGTAGAGCCATTTAATGCCTTTCCATCTCGGAATTTAAAAAAAAAATATAAGGACCACTCTAATATTTATACATAGCTTAGCTACTATATATCGGATGTTTCATCAAGAGTTTTCATTTTTAATCATTGGAAAAATACATTTTTTTCTAAAATAGTTGGTAATATTTTTATTTTATTCAATTCTATTCCATAATATGCTTTCTAAATAAATTTTCTATTATAAATACTTTTTGAAAAAATAGTTGCATTAATCTTAAAAAATTATAATTTTTTTTTTTACGATATTTATTTTTGAAAATTATTTTTTTTCAAAATATTTTTATACATAAAAATTTATTTGATAAGCAAATTATAGAATGGAATTGTGACTTTAAAAAAAGTTATAGCGTGGCGTTGTAGGTCTTCCCGTTTTTTTTTTAACATTTTTTTCTGTTTTTAGCCAAATTTCTTGAAAATTACCCCTCCCACCTGAATGGATGGAAATATACAACTCCTCTTGTAAAATTGTTTTCTTGTCTGAATCTAATTTACGCATTCTGATTTCTTTTTGCGTGTTTTAAGAATAACCCTTACCCAATAATCTGTACCTTAAAGTGAAAAAGGGAGAACATCAGGGGTTCGATTCACTAAAAAGTTATCATTTCCGTTTTCACAGAGTTTTATCATTTTATCATTTCACAAACACGCGCAAGGTAGTTCCCGAACTCGTTATGAAAAACAACTGCCAACTTGAGTACTAAAAAGTACTAAAATAAGAAATGCATCCCATCTCTCTCAATGTCTCATATTATAAGCTGGTTGTTGTGTTATAGAGAGACCAAGATGGTGACTTGGGTGCAGCGTTGCCATAACTAAATACTAAATCTAGCATAATACAAGAGTGAAAAGCATTTTGAAATTTTTAAAATATATCAAATGCTTTTTTTAGCGTTATCTGTCTTTTTAAGCATTCTATAGTGCTGGAATTGATTTTATAAAATTATTTAACTATACCTCCTTTAGAGCTTATTTGTTAACCTATTATAAATTTTTAGCTTATGAACTTTAACTTTGATAGCATGATGGCTGAGTTTTGAGTCAGTTAAAGTATTTATTTAATAATTAATGTGATATAAGTTGAATTATCAAATAAGTTCATTGACTTAATGAAAATTTTGTTGTTTTACAAACAGTTTGAGAAAAAATAAAAAGTTATCAAAAGTTTTTTAATCAATGATGTAAAATGTTAAGGAAGGGAAAATAGATATATGGATTTTGTAATCTAGCATTCTGCTTTTTGAGCTCCCATATGATTTAGCATTATGAAATTTGAATCCAGCATAGTGAAATTTGAGATTATGGCAACACTGCTTAGCTGTATCTAATGAGCATAAATTCTTTCTCTTTGCCATTTACCTTTTCACATGAAAGAATTATCATACGAAAACATTTTGGTATTTGTTTCAATTTTTTCACGCTTCGGGAACTGCATTTGGCGTAAAAGTAAAATCAAATTAAAAATCTCGAAAAAATAGGGAAATTGTTTTTAAGTGTTTTAAATCGAATGAGGGGTATCCAAGACTATGCCCAATTCAAGGACCCCCCCTAATAAATGTGTATGTTAATCAAAAGTGCCTGCGGTATATAGGACCAATTTTTCGATATACTTTGATACTAGTTATCCAATTTCCAATGTCATTATCCCTAGTCACGTAAAATACAGTAGCACAAGCATAAATAATATAATATTGTGTATGTTAAGATATAAATACACACGAACATACACTTCCGTTTTTTTTACAAATAAATTCTAAAATGTCTAATCCCAATGTCCTCTCAAACCATATTTATCATAAATTCTCATTTAGGATTTGCCAAAAAATTCCTAAATACACAGACCACCACAAAAATGTCACCATCACCATCACCATAATTTTAAAGTCTTTTTATCTTCGTTTTTCATAAATTCAACTAAATCCCTTTGGAGAATGTGCAAAATTGATCTTAATTTTCTGCTCCATGGAATTTTATCAAAAAAAAAAAAATATTGAAAAAAAAAGAAATTCTCTTTTTTCTCTGTTGACTTGAAGAAACTAAATAGAATTCACACAGTATTTAGTCCCTTGTCACCCCTTGTCATTGAGAATTGGTTTGCAAAATTCTGTTGTATAAATATATACATTTTTAACACTCTGTCTTTTTTGTTTTTGCTGGTGTTAAAACATATTATATCCCTTTAAATATAGCAAAAGCTTAAAATATTGAAAATTTGGAAAAGTGGAAGCATTTTATTTTAAGTCAAAAATGTTAACACCTTCTTGTCGAAGACCCTTCAGAAATATATGAGATGGTTGGGTTTGATTTAATCGTGCCTACTTTTTTTTGACAAAGAAGATTGTTTTACCTTAATAATTATAATATGTTAAGCGTTTCTTGTCCTATTTTTACCTAAGTTATGTTCATAGACTTCTTTTTTATGGGATCAAATTTGTTCATCTTATTTCCTGTAAATTATTCATGAAACACAAACTGAATAAAAACTGCGAAATCACATTCATGTTCCTTAAGAAAAGTAAACTTGACGTCATCTTAAAAAAAAAAAAAATGAGATAACATTGTATTATTATTGAAAAAAAAAATCCTAGGGTCTTGTGGGTAAAACCATAGTAGATATTGGTATGTAGATAAATATACATATTCTTCTACACACGGGGTGTTTTATTTTTTCTATCGTATGCGCAATTATGCATTATATTCCATTGAATAACAACTCGATATGTCTTCGGGTCGATTCCCAATTTTTCTATCCTACAAGTTTATTCGCATATCCTGCTACACATATACAAATGTAGCTATTCGAAGTCAAATTGATTTGTAGGTTGTTCTGATGCTATCACATCTGGGGGATATCTGTGAACTGTGATTTATTCCAAAGGAGAATATATATTTGTAATGCATGTCGAATGAATACTTTGATTTTATGGATATTTTATCCTTTTTTTTTGCATTGATTTGACTTTAGTTTGATTGATTGATATATGGAGAAGGAAACGTTATTTTGCAAGGTTTTTCATGAAGCAGGGGTTGAAGTTATTTTTTTTTTTATCTCAAGAGGGTAAGTCTATTGGTTTTTGGTAGATTATTTTTGTTTGCATAAGGCCTAACCGTTTTGACTTGATATTTGTTAAAAAGGTTGATTTTTTGTATATCCATCAGGGTAGAAAGTTAAATGGATTTGCAATAAGTGACAAGTATAACCCAACAACAAATTTGTTTAAGGGGTTATCTAACGTGTTATATGTATGTGTGTCTATATATATCAAAATAACTTGTGATTTTTATTTTTATAGAGTTTTAAATTTTTGGTTTTCATTTTTTTTTTTCATGAAAATAAAAGTTACCAACCTTTTTCAAAAACAAATTGATATTCTGATTTACTTACAATATACATACAGTCCGTAACATTTGGATAGCATCACTTATATTTTTTTATTAAAATCAACTGTTTTCGTACTTTTTTTAATGGAAGCATACGGAATGGAATATTGAGTCACAAGATGAGATAGCCTTCGTGAGATTAAGTTAAGTTTTATCTGTTTTCTTAAAGCCAATGAAGTTTTTTAAGCTTATTTGGTTTACTGTTACTTAAATTTACGTTTTTTTTGTAACATTAGAATAGCCTCACTTTGCTTTTTTGCCATTTTAAGCGAAAATTTGGCAGTTTTATTAATGGAAATATATTTGAGAGTGGTAAGACCATTATGATTGGTGGTTTTATAAATTTAATTTTTTGAAATAAGCAGGAAAAAAACGCTTACTCTACTGAAATTCGGAAACATTGAGTTCTAGAACGACAAATTACTGTCTCATTGCTTTGAAGTTCCATTTGAGAAGCCCAAAATTGGTTACTAATTAATTAAAAGAACCAATTTTATATAGAATGGTTGTGCGTTTGCTATTCTATCATACCAAACAAGCGTAAAATCCCAAGTCAAACGACCAACTACGCTCACTATTTGAACAAGGTTAGATAGAAAACTGGGTAAGAAGTGAACTAAATGGTTATAAAAAGGGTTTTTAAAAGTGTTGAACATTTGAAGAGTCTAAACTTAACGAAACTTAACCAAAAAACTTTAATTTACCAGTGTGTTTTTTCTACATCTCCGTAATTTACAATATACCACATTGTATGAAATACTGATACCAGCATCCAATTCAGGAATTTTATAGCAAATATTTTTAGGTGAACAAAAGTTTAACTTTTGGACGCAGAAGAAAGGTAAAAAAAGGTAAGAAAAAGTTGATTTTACATTCCCGTCAAAGCTAAGAGAGACAAGTTTTGATATTTGGTCAGTCTCTTTAGCATCATTAGATCAGTTTTCCTAAACTGTTAAATGACAACGAGATTCTGCAACACCATATTGTAACGGTCCGATTCATACAACAGGTGTAGGTTCAACTTTGTTCACCCCACTCTTTAGATTAAGGGATCATCGAAAATAAATTGGGTTGGCTAAAACATAAAGCTTATGTAGATGAGAAGCTGTATTCAAGTAGTAAATAAGAGCCAACTGTAGCCATCAAAGTGTCCCAGTAGCATCATTTCATCGAATCTATTGAGATCTGTGTAAGATTCTTAACGACGTGCATTTTTTGAGGAAATTAAAAATAATGGAAGCAATAAATAGAATTAATATAATTTGTCCAACTACAAAAAAATAAATATAAAGTTTTTTATTTAAATTGAAATTAACACGGTGAGGCTATTCTAATGTTACAATAAAACGTTCATTTTTGTGACAGCAAACCAGATTAGCTAAGGAAACTCCACCAGCTTGCAGAAATCAGTTAAAACTTAACTTCATCTCAGGAAAGGTCATCTGAACTTGTGATTTAATACACAATTCCATAAGTTTCATAAAAAAAAGCCAAAAACGGTTACCAAGTTTTAATAATATATATGTATAGGTGAGGCTATTCAAATGTTACGGACTGTATTTTTATTTTTGAAACTACCTATACATTTGAGCATCTCATCTACCTACATTAGTGACCCTTCTCATGCTAGGACCAAAAATGAAGTATTACAAGGAAAAAAAAACAATTTTATATATGATCAATATTTCCTTGGCACCAGTTGTAGATATGTAGCTATATGAATGAAACTCATCATTGAAAGTTTTAATAATTGATTTTGAGACATTTAGAAAGCAAAATCATTTATTATGTTGATGGGCAAATAAAGTTCAAGACTTAATTATTATTTCTAGTCAAAAACATTTCAAAAAGGCGCAAATTTCCATGTTTTAACAAAAAAAAAAGTATAAAATAATTTAATATAAAAATATGGACTTCAAACTTTGAAAAAGTATCAAATATTATTGTTAGTACGAACAATGAAGAATAAAGAGGTAAATAATTAAAAATTAAATATTTCTTTTTTTGTTTTCATCTATGTACTCTTGAATAGAAATTAAAATTTTAAAATTTGAGTTAGTATTACCGTTTTTCTTAATTTAGTTAATTTCTAGGAATATTTCCACTCCCATCTAACGGTGGGAAATAAACCTTCCCTCCGATACGAGATTGTTGTTGTCTTAGTCTTACTTATACACCCTGGGTTTTGTTCGCTACTTATATGTAGGTGAATTGACCGCCTTATCGTTATTAAACACTTTTAAAAATCTCAAACAGTCTGGCAGAGTAACGCCCCCTCCAAATGGTCCTGAACACACATTTTTGTGGTCAGGGGAGCATTGTCTAGGGATGTGTGAAAATTTGGGTTCATACAATTATCCCCGAAGTAGATTTTTTTGATTTTTTTTTAACCCACGATCAGGGACTGCAAGACATTTCTTTCATAAGCTTCAACACACCTTTCGTCTCATGTGCTTCATTTTTGATTCTCTTTCACTTGCAAAAATTTGCTGTGGGCTCTTAGACTATGCATATATGGCTGTACTAATTTTATAAAAACTTTGTCACAGTGTTTTTTTGTCATTTTTCATTTTTTTTATAGCAAAAGTAACCGTAGGTAGCACTGAATTTTAGCTATTTACCAAAATCTTACTACAGGGTGGCGCACCAATTGTGCTACAATAAGAAATTCAAATAACTTTTTTTTTTTAATCGATGTATTTCATTTATTTTTTTTTTATTGGTTAGAAAATTAAATTTTATTTTAAATAGTTAGTTGTTATCAAAGATTATAGACCGCAAATGACCTCCACGCTCTCCCACGCATATGCGGCACCTGATCAAAAAATTATTCATTGCGGCCTGAAGAGTTGAAGTTGGGATCGCCTCAATTATTGTCGTTATGGACTGCTTTAATTCAGTTAAATTCCTGGGCTTCGTTTTATACACCTCTTGCTTGACTTAACCCCATAAAAAGAAGTCTGGTGCAGTCAGGTCAGGTGACCTTGGGGGCCAGCGAAGAGTGGAGTTCCTAGAAATTAATTTGTTTGCGAATTTTTTGTTTAGCTCCGCCATAACTGGTCTGGCTATATGTGCAGTTGCTCCATCTTGCTGAAACCAAACGCTGTTGAATGGTATACGTCTTCGGCGCAGTTCTGGTTGAAAAAACTCCTTCAACATCTTTAAATAACGGTCCCCATTGACAGTAACGGTTACACCGTTTTCTTCAAAGAAGTACGGCCCGACAATACACCTTGATGAAACTGCGCACCACACAGTGACTCGTTCTGGGTGCAGTTCCGTCTCATGGAGCATTTCTGGATTAGACTCATTCCATATACGGCAATTTTGCTTGTTTACATTGCCGTTAAGATCAAAATGGGCCTCATCAGACATGAACAAACAATTGATCAATGTGTTGTCTTCTTCGGCCATTGATATCATTTTTTGGCAAAATTCCAGGCGAACAGACAAATCCTGAGGGTTTAACTTGCTAGTAATTTGGACTTTGTAAGGAAACAAGTTTAAATCGTCATGAAGTATCCGTTGTAATGACCGTCTACTAACTCCAATTTGCCCCGATAAGTTTCGGGTCGAAACGCTCGGATTGGCCTGTATTGCAGATGCTACTGCTGCGATTGTATCCTGAACCCGAACATTGGCATCTCGATGGTACGGCCTTCGTGAGATGCTTCCAGATTCGGCAAACATGTTTACAAACCTCATAATGGTCCATCTACTCGGGGGATTACCGCCAAACTCCCGCCTAAATTCCCTTTGGACGGAAATGACGGACTGCAAAGCATGGTACCGTTGCACTATCCAAATTCTTTTCTCCGTATCCCAAGCATCCATTTTTATAAATCTAAATAGAAACCTACAAAATAAAAAAAAAATAAGCCGATTACTCACACAGAAAAAAAGTTATTACGTTTTATTTTTGTAGCACGATTCGTGCGCCACCCTGTATAAAAAAAAAGACTAAACCAATTTGTCTAAAAATATAAAAACTTAAATTATTTAAAGTAAAAAACTTTGTTTAAGTATTTTTGCAAAGATGTTTAGCTATTAATGGTGCTTCCGATAAATGCATTTTTTTACTTTCTTCAAAACGGTTGAACTGATTTTGATGATTTTTTGTATGCAAAAAGTTAAAATATAAGGTATTGGAATAAACGATTCTTCTTTTAAACGTGGTACCTAATTTTTCACCTTTTTTATAGAATACTTATTTTAGAAAAAATTTTTTTATGCAAACCTAAATATCCTCGAAAATGGCTCCCACGATTTTGAAAAATTTTCAGTGTGCTATAAAATTAAAAATTAATTAACACTGAATTAACTCCAGAAGAACGGTATTTTTGATTTCAAATTGAATCTTATTATACGCTGAAAGGGTGTAAAACAAATTGTGTATAAAAAAATTTTCAAAAAATTAAATACAAATGCATTTCAATTTTTGTTTGATTTAAGATTAAAAAAAAAACAATACCAATATTCTCGCATAGCAAAAATAATTGAGGTGAAATGAAAAATTAATTGTTTTCATGATTGGTTTTGTTTTGCATGCGAAAAAAAGTGTTTAATTTTGGGTGGTATAGGTATAGGCCAAGGCAAACATTTCTATCCATGAATATTATAGAATTTGGTCACATAATTAGTTGAAATTGGCTTTCAAAATTTTGATTTTTTTTCGCATTTTCGAAAGTTACATATTTTATAGTTTTAATTTTATTTTCATTTGTATAGTTAACTATTATAATTAGGTATTATAAATGTTCAAAATTTGCAAACCGAAATTTGTCCTTAAAAATGTTTTATAAAATTTTATGCATACACATTTTTGATTTCATTAACTTTTAATTTTTGTTCAAGAAATCAGATGGCAATCTTTTTTTCACCTCAATCTATCTAAAACTCCTTGTTTGACCAATTTCCATGGGTTTATTTACAAAATTTTGAAATTTCTAAGATTCTTGCATTTTAATTAGTTCAGGAATAAGAATTTATCATAAGAAAGTATTGCACTCAAACTTCCTTGAATTTGAAAATAAAAGATTTTCTATGGAAGAACAAGAAAAGGACATGCCATCGTAATGTACTTTTTCAATCCATATGGAATAAGTACCAAAAGTTTGTCATGTTCTCTAAGTAAGTAGTAATTTTTTTAACAAGTCGAAAATAAAAATTCATAAGAAAATCTTAAATTGAATTACAAAAATAGCACTTCGCACGATGAATAACAGTTCCAGAGAATCACCTTTCTAAGAAATCGCTTATATTTTGTATATGTTTAGGCTTCAATATCGACCTAATATCTTGTTCTTATATACCTTATTATTCGACAGATAACCAACGATTTAATTTGCAATCATCTTCAAGTTTCTATTTAAATTTAATTTTGAATTAAACAATAAAAGCAATATTCATTTTTCAATTGCCTAATTTCGCTCAGAATATTCCATTTCAATTACCTACACAAAAAAAAAAACTTCATAACCTCTCATCACTTACAAGCACAAAACATCAACATAGGATTTTCAAGTAGATATAGTATAGAAAATATTCGAAGAAAATTTTATTGAAGGAAACCATTTGAGGTTTTTGAATTCATCCCATAATCATAAATCATCCTTGGCCGCAGAGAAGCCAAAATTCACAAAAAAAAAAAAAAAAAAAAAAATAAACAACAAGACAGCAGCAAGTCATCCTTCAGTTTCAATCCGTTGATGGTAGTTGTTGGCTGCGAGTAGAGAGTATGCCATCAGGAAGATGGCAATTGGTAAAAGGCAGATGATGCAAAGAATGTTCCACCGTAGCGAAGCGCTAAGAAGA
The DNA here is from genome assembly GCA_946251815.1 of Dasysyrphus albostriatus. NCBI lineage: Eukaryota > Metazoa > Arthropoda > Insecta > Diptera > Syrphidae > Dasysyrphus > Dasysyrphus albostriatus. Next base: position 25,670,969 of record OX276338.1, read on the forward strand.
AATTTATAGAGTTTGCCTTTTTTTCTGTATATTCTATCGTTTCTTCATGATTCCCTTTCCTAAGTAATTTTATGTACAAAAAAAAATACTAATATACAAAAGGCAAACAAAAAAGTTCACCGTAGATTATATATTTTGTTTTTTTTTTTTTCATTTTTCATCCCTTTTTTAGTATTTTCATTTTTCATCATCATTTTTAGGATCTAATGCAAAATTCCACATTGAATTAAAGTGAGTTTGAAAAAATTATTATTTTTGTCGTAAGAAACTTGTCAACAGTGGGCGTTTTATCGAACAAAAATAGAGGAAAATCATCTATGAACTTTATATTTAATTCAAATTAAATTACCTGTAGGTTGGTACTTGAAAAACAGTGGTTGTTGGGAACATATAAAGGGTCCAGGGGAAAATCGGCTTGAATTAACTTTTTAAAATTATTTTTGCCCCCAAAATTGAACAAAATGTATAATTACATGTCACCTAAACAAGTTAAAGAAATTATCCAATATTCTCAATACTTCCAGTTGAAATCCGGTCAAAACGAATTCAATTTTAAAATTTGAAAATGGGAGAGTCCTCTTAATGGATTGGCTTACTTTCTAAATACTTTTGGCTTTAAACAAAGCTCAAAATCTATTTAAAAAAAAAAGTTCGTTAATATCAATTTATTTATTTATGAAAAATATAGTCTAGGAAAGTAATAATTTTAGGAGATTTAGAAAGTTTTTATGTTTGACGTGTGATTTAGAATAGAAGAAAACTTATTATAAACTTTTTATTATTAAAGCAGTTTAAATCCATAAAAACAGGTTTTAGAGCAGACTTTCTTTTTAAAAGTGATTAAGAACGAGTTGTAAATATTTAAATGTTTGCGTTTTAATTTCTCGTTTAACCTTTTTTCTATGCCAGAGTTTTCATACAAACCATCCACTGTATGGCGATGATGCGGTCGTTTGTTTGTTATCACATTTTTTTTGTTTTGTGTCTCCTTGGACAATAAAGGTAGAATATTTTCATTTTGTCTTCTTTAAGAAATAAAATGAACTTTTTATTTGCATGTTTGTGACATTGTTGTATTTTGTGTGTTATGTATATGCTTATTTTTGATGGACCCATAATTTTCAATTTATCTCTGTCCTTACTTTTTAATATAAATATTTTGAATTGAATTATACCTACTCAAATGATGGTTCTATTCGAGTTACGAGTAGATATTGTACTATTTTTTAGCATAATTTTAAATTGAAAAACAGTAGATGGTCGTTTTAGTGAATCATTCTGGGAAGAGTGAACTATCCAGTCAAATCAACACAAAACATTTTATATAGACTACACTTAATAGTAAACAATACATATCTCGATATTCTGAAATTATTCCAACGCATTTTCGGAATGTTGACTGACGTTTATAGGCTATTGATTATGTCCTAAAACATAAAGCAATAAAGAACTAAGACATTCATAGGCTTTTATTGTAAAAATCAATGAATGGGTCATTGAAGATGGGCAACCTGCGGATTGCTATTAAATAAGAGGGTGCAAAAGATTTAAAAGGAAAAAATATGACATTTTTAGCTATTTTGAGAAACTAGTAAGATGATACACTATGTTACACTATGTTAGCCAATCATACCTTCTTGGACATGACAAAATAGTGCCAGATGAGTTTAGTTGTCGAAAATGGAATTTCTTATAGTACCTACTTTAAAAACTTTGAGTTCAAATAGCAAGCACTTTCGATCCAAAAACTCATCTGGCACTATTTTTGTCATGTTCAAGTAGGTATAATAAGCAAACATATTTGCAAAAAGAAATAAGCTTCCATATTTTCTAAAACCAGCTTTGTAAGAGCAAGTGTGTCTATTGATAGCAAAACTTAAACTGAGAAAAAAACAGAAATTTGACTATTATTCTTGACTTTAATGATCAAGAAGGAATTATACGGGACTAACACGATATCTAGAAAATAATAATCTAGTAAGCAAAAATCTCTAAAGTAAAATTCTCGAAAAAATAAAATCTCGATAGCATAATCTCCAACTACAAAAATCTAGAAATAAAATCTCGAATGCGAAAAATCTAGAATAAATATAAATGTTTGACGTTTGACGAACTGTTTATTCGTGCGAGTTATTAAATTTCACAAACCAAATATAGCGCATAAACGGTGAGGTATGTATGGGGGACATGCTGCCCCACTGCAACCCCCCTGCTTGGACTCTTAGTAGGATTTGGAGTAGGTGTGAGGTTGGGTGTATGCAAAGTTTTTTTTGCATTTAAGGAATCTGGATTTAAAGAAACTTTGAATCTATGATGTTTAATTGAATTTATTTTATTTTGTTGAATGGGCTTCTTTCCATTCATAATTGGAATTATAACCCACAAGAAAAAGGTAACAAAACCCATAGCTTTTGTGTCCCTTTCAAAATGGAAAATAAGCCCGTCGATGTTTCCTCCTTTTATTTTGGGAAATAAGGTCCACGGGCTCTATTGTAGTGGGTCTCTTTGCACTTAACCATTTTTATTCCCTTCTTGGGTCCTTTGTAACGCTTAGGCAACTCCATTTAAGTTATGTTCAATAGCCAGATACGAACCTAAGTCAGTTTTTTTTCGACAGTACTATCCAAAAACGTTCCACAAATGTCAAACTTAAAGCCCAAGATACCCGACACCCTGTGACACTGTCTCAGTTCACTGCTTTCAGTTAATAATTCTATGTCCATATAAGTAGCCTTTTTTCATTTTTGATATATTTTTCATGTTTTATTCTTATGAAAAATATTTGTTTCATTTCATTTGTTAAATTTTGTTTTTATTTTTGTTTTGCCTAAAAAAGCCAATAATTTTATAAACTGAACATAAAATGCGTGTTATCAGAGACTTAACTTTTAAAATAAGTACAAAAATCAAATTTTAGTTTTATTTTTCGAGATTATGTCTCTCGTGATTTTTGTGCATTCTAAATTTTTATTTTTTTATTTCGAGATTTTGTTCATTCGAGTTTTTTGTCATTCGAGATAACGACATGATCCCGAATCATACACCCAGTTTGGGCGTAAATATCATTAAAAAAAAACACCGTAGATATATTTTACTTTTAAGTCCTAAAATCAGCTTTGAATGAGCGACCGTTTCTCGGTCAAATTTTATACAAAACTTTTTCCAAATACATAATGTCATTTTAAGCAAAATTTAATGATCTTTCTTTTATAAAACTATCGCTGTAGGTTAAAAAAGTATAGACAAATAAGTAAAAAAAACTGCGATTTTTTACGTGTTTTTTAATTTTTTTTTTTTATTTTGGTAAGCATTAAAAAATATTTTTAATGTTTTTTTTTAATAATGCATTTTGATACTAAATTGTATTGTTAATACAAAATTTGATCAGCATTATCTCGAAATGTTGCTTCGCTTGCGAGTTATTTGCAAAAACCCAAAAAGAATGCTTTTGCACCCCTCTCCAAAATGCACATTCCTATCTATTAGCACTCCACGGTTTTCCCATCTACAGTGACCCATTAATTGATTTTAACAATAAAACCCATGAACGTCTTAGTTCCTTTTAAAATGACATAGCTAATCAATAGCCTATTAAATAGCCTTATTTTTTTTTTTTTTCAATGTATTTTTACACTCAGTAACAAATGTAGGAATACAATAAAACACGCATTTATGTGGTGTTCTTACTTTTGTTTGTTTAAAATGTATGGTTATTCACTTTGTGCTTTGATTTCATGCGCGATATAAGAGATATCTTCCTATCTATTATGCATTTTAAGTAAGGCAAATATAAAAACAACTTTACACCAAACAAAATGTTCATTCAATCAAATAAATTTTAAAATGCCTTGTGTGAAAGTGTTGGCAGTCCTAAAAAAAAAGCAACTGTTTTCCAGTTTTTAATTTTCAACAATATTTCAGATAAGTATATTGAAAATCTGACAACCACATTTTGAAAGGGTGTCCCAAAATATACGCAAATTATTAAATCCCATAAAAACATATTTTTTTCTGTTTGAATAGCTATTTTATGACCTTGCAACGAACTTTAAAAATTTTTTTAAAAAATTCTATGGTAGACCAATTATTACCGAAAGTAGTTGACCATTATCACTAGCGATTTTTCGGATGGTAAACTTTTTTGGCAAATTTCCCACAAGATGTGCCAAAAACCCCACAAGATGTGCCAAAATTACGTGAACTTGCCGATTTCAAATTATTTAGAGCTGACCAATTTTTTGGACTAGTTGACCTTTTCTGGCCAAATTGTTATTGACCAATGAGATGGCATTTTTTCAAACTAACCATATGAGCTGCCAAAAATCAAGAATTTTAAAGATCACTATCCTGAAAAAAAAATCATTAAAAAAATGTTTGCTTCAAAGATAACGGTACTTGCCATACCATTAAGAAAAAACTTATTTTATCTCAAAAACGTCTCAAACGGATTTGATAAAAAACAAAATGTGCAACTGGATTGCACGTACCTGTTCTTATGTTCAAGTTGCTTGGCATTAAGAACTTTTGAAATACGAAAGTAATTATAAAAAAAATAAAAAAAAGTATATAAATATTGTATGAGCAACTAGTTAAAAAGCTTTGAGCTCAAAAACAAGTATGCCATACATATTTAAACCAAGTTTCAAAAAATTCATCAACTTATTTTTGAAATAATGAATTTTCAAAAAGAAACTTTTAATATTTTTCAAAAATTCTAAATTGATTTTTTTTAATTTTGATATGCGATATTAATAATATTTTAAAAGCTTTTGCATAAAAAATTTCAAGAAGGATAACCCAAAAATTAGACCATTTTTTTCAAAAAAAACTTCAAAATTTTATTTCCATTATGTTCGCCTTAGCTAACATTGAAAAAAAAAAAATTAAAACCAAAACTATTGGATTGCCAGCTACCCATTCTAAATGAGCTTTGGATATCTCTTTTAATATAATATTATTATCTTTCAATTAATAACATGAAACTTCTGAATCGATAACATTTATTTATTTTTATTATATCGATGATTTTTCCCATCAAGTGTTAATAATTTAAATTTAAATTGATTAAAATCAAATTTCCATAATTTAAAGCGACGGCGATGGCGACGGACGACACGGTGATGTTATAATAATTTCCAACAGAATTAATACACAAACGAGTACCAAGTATGTACCTACATATATCAGGGCTGTTGCCTTCAAACCAAATAACATCATTTTTGTATCCAATTTTCAAATTTGAATGCGTAATAGTGTGCGCTCATTAAAGCAAAACACAATTCAATCAAAATCATGCCAATTTTGCATTTGGCAAATATGTAGGCACATGGGCGTTGAGAAGTGACATTTCTGACAGGAGCATGTTGGTTGGAGAAAAACTGAATACCGCACCGGGAAAAGTAGATGTAGATGCGACGCGACGCGTCAAGAGAGGAAGTTTGAGGAGCGAGTATAATAAAGTAGCAAACGAGAAATCATCTCATCCGCCTCTGCATTTTTTTATTATTTGTAAAATGCCATCAGCAGGAATCAGAGACATCGTCAGCGTGAGTAGGAGTTCAGACGAACAGGGAGGATTACACACCTACGGAAGAGGGTAGCAATTTGCTGGAATTGTATTTATGCGAATACGAATACCTCACGTACGATGTATCACTTTTCGCGTTCCATATTTCGTGCATTCACTTCATACAAAATTATTGGATAGAGAGAGATTGGTAGCAGAAATAGGGGGTGAATGTTCGATGAAGACCCATAAGAGCGCTTATACTTTGGTCTGGGGTCTTGTTGTAATTTAATTAATTGACTTCATGGGCACATCACACATAGGTACCTTCACAGTATAATTTTGAACCAACTGTACAAAGTGTCTGTCTGTTTGTATAAACAATTCCATAGGGTAATCTCAATGGACTTCAGTTGCTCTATACCACTGTGTCTATGTAGTCTTTGAAGGTAGGTATTTTGTTTAAGGGAAATTTCTCTCCAACTCACCCAAGAGGGAATATCTAATGCGATAATTGTATCGTTATCCATATCTATCCATCCAGGGGATGATAGTAAATATTTGTTTAAATCAGAGTTGATTTTGAGTATCTCGTCAGCTGTTACTGCTAGGGGCAACGAACTATACTGGAAGTAGTTATTATCTCCAAATTAACACAACAGAAGAAATGTAATAGGCACCTACTATTGATTGAGGGCCTTGCAGATATATCATACGGCCTACACCACATCATAGACAAAATTTCAGTTTCATAGATTCCATTCGAAGGATTATGATTGCAATGAGTATCGTATGTGATACATTCAAACATTTATAACTTTTTGAAGAACAGATACAAGGACAACTTTTTCAGGCTGATCAATGAAAATAGAAACAAATCAATTAAATTAAACTTAATTTTATTTTATGTAATCTAGTTTAATTTAATTTAATTTAATTTAATTTAATTTGATTTAATTTAAATTAGTTTAATTTAATTTAACTAAATTTAATTTAATTTAATTTAATTTAATTTAATTTAATTTAATTTAATTTAATTTAATTTAATTTAATTTAATTTAATTTAATTTAATTTAATTTAATTTAATTTAATTTAATTTAATTTAATTTAATTTAATTTAATTTAATTTAATTTAATTTAATTTAATTTAATTTAATTTAATTTAATTTAATTTAATTTAATTTAATTTAATTTAATTTAATTTAATTTAATTTAATTTAATTTAATTTAATTTAATTTAATTTAATTTAATTTAATTTAATTTAATTTAATTTAATTTAATTTAATTTAATTTAATTCAATTTAATTTAATTTAATTTAATTTAATTTAATTTAATTTAATTTAATTTAATTTAATTTAATTTAATTTAATTTAATTTAATTTAATTTAATTTAATTTAATTTAATTTAATTTAATTTAATTTAATTTAATTTAATTTAATTTAATTTAATTTAATTTAATTTAATTTAATTTAATTTAATTTAATTTAATTTAATTTAATTTAATTTAATTTAATTTAATTTAATTTAATTTAATTTAATTTAATTTAATTTAATTTAATTTAGTTTAGTTTAATTTAATTTAATTTAATTTAATTTAATTTAATTTAATTTAATTTAATTTACTTTAATTTAAATGAATTTAATTTAATTTAATTAAGTTGAACTTAATTTAATTTAATTTAATTTTATTTGTTTTTATTTAATTTACTTTGATTTGATCTGATTTGATTTAATTTAATTTAATTTAATCTAATTTTTTGTTATGGCCTCATAGACTATAAGAAACCCAAAAATTTCAAAACCTGAAATAATCTTTTTAAACTTGATCTTATTAAAAGGACCTACAGGAACTCAAATACTTCTCTGTAACTTAACCTGTTAATAAAGTCAAGAAGAAGTTTTAAATCATTAGATACGCATTGCCAAAACATTATCCTTCGAAACACAACGTCAAAGGATATCATATCAAAAGTTTTTTTTTTTTATTATTTTTAAACATTATAATCTCGCTTACACAATTTGTGGTTTGGCGATTCGTACAGCTTTCTGAAATCAGATTACAATAACCAAACCAACGAAACATTTTGAATTCCAAATTATATTCTTACTACCTTGGGTAAATTTATTTATGTAAGGATACGTGTACATTGTGCAATGTACATTGACTTTATTTAAGTTGGTTTATTCAAAATAGTTTACAAAAAATGTATCCTGGCTTCGCATAAATTTTCTGTAAACTGCAGGAAATCGTTGAAAACTACTTACAGAAAGAAAAAAATCGTGGTTGCTTCTATAAGAAATACATACATAGGCAAAGAAGTTTAAACGTTAGTAAATTGTATAAGCAATAGGTAGATACGGTATAAATTCAAACAAAAATTCTTATTTTATACACTCACACACACAGCCACACAAGCCTTATACTCGTACAAAAACCAGTGAAGAAAACTAAACAAAAGGATACAAAAAAAAAAAATAAAATCTAAAATTCAAAAAGTTTTCACTCTTCCCTTGCAACTTTTTCTTATACCTACAACTACAGCACGTTATTCCTAGACATATAACTCTGGCCACAAAGTTGAAAATCGTAATAAGTAAAATTAACAAAAAGAAAATAAGATAAGAAAAGGAAAAGAAAAATAGAATCATCTAAGGGAACAGGCCACACCATCAGTAACTACACCGATTTCCGCCATCATCGTAACCATCTTTATCGTCCTTGTTCCTTAAACATAACTTTGGACAGCGCACATAGTGAAGCGTGAACGTGATGTGAAAGTTCTCGCGAGTTTATAAATTGAGAATAATGAAAAAATACAAACAAATCAGCCATCCCATCTATATTTTACAAACATCAGAATGTATAGTGTTTTTTTTTTTTTTTTGTCTGCTTTTAATAAAGTGGCTATGAGGCATAAGGGTAAGATATGGGTTCATAATTTTTTTGTTTAAAATTATACAAAAAAAAAGTTTTGTTGACATTTTTCTATCACATTTAATATTTCAAGTATTTGGGGTTATTTTTTCTTTAATTTAAGGAAACCCAATTTGTCTACCATTTTGATCGCTCTTTGTCAAAAGAGTGTAATTCCGATTGTACCAACTTGAAAGCGTATGAATAGGTGATTTCATAGGGAAAATCCTATTTCGTATTCAAAAAAGTTGTCAGAAAAGATAAAACCTCTCAAAATTCATGTATTTAGGTATCCTGACGTATTCAAAATCATCTGCGTAGTACTTTGCTTGATCTTCTACAACTATGGTAGATAAAATGATAAATTATTTTATAAAATAAGTAAATAATAACAATTTTTTTCCTTACATTGATAAAATCTAAAATAAAATATTGTACATATTAGTGTGGAAACTGTTCAGCAGTCAGTTAGAATATTGTATTCATACTGACAGCTGAACAGTTTTCCCATCAATACCTTTTTCCCACTTCTGATCTAAATGTAATCTATCTATAAATTGTATGTTTGCTTTGAATTTGAAATCAATATTAACGAAGCTGAATTGATGGCCAGTCTTTAAACTGACTTGAAACTTTCACATGCATTCTAAAAGTGGTTTAAATGATAAGGCAATAAGTTAACATTTTTCGTGTCCTTACAGCAAAGTCCTTATTTTATCACTTTACTCATATAAATAGTGTGGTTATTCAATGAAATATGCAATTATTGTGTTCAGCTTTTAAAAGTACTCATAGTTGATAAAATTATTTTAAAAATTCATAATTTATCATCTACTTTCGACTCTGACGTAGGCTTAATTTTCCCTTGGCTTAAGTTTCTTTGATATCTGATTCCATTTAAACGTTTCCTGTGGCAAAATAATGATTTTTTTTTGCTGAGCGATTTGGTTGATTGTTGATGAAGAATTTCTTATTAAAAGAGAGAAAAGTACTAAGTTTAAAAAATGACATTACCAATCTTTGGACAACAACTACAATATTATAATATAGCCATTGTACAATGTACATCCATTATCCTTATCTCTAGGCTTATAAAAACAGTAATCAAGTTATTTATATCCTGATCTAAATCTTTGAAAATTAGAAAAAGTTGAATAAAGTAATAGTATTAGAAATAAATGAAGTAATTCATATTTAAAAAATCTGTTTATAAAAACAGTTTTGTTGAGTATTCTAAAACATCTTTTTTACAACGAAAAGACCACGAAGACAGAAAATATTTGTAATAAATTACGGCTCAATACATTGCAAGTAATTACAGTACATGTAGTTAAATTACTTTCCAATTACTAAATACATAATTGTAATTAAAAATATCAAGGCCGTAGCCAAACAATTATTTCGGTGGGGGAGGTATATAATGTTTCGAAACAAATTTTAGCCATTTAAGTTTAAAATTAGTAGGCTTACAGTTCTTTGAGTAAAAAAATGCTTGGCGCAGAGAAAAAAAAAATTGTCCTGAAAAAATAATGTCAGTGGTGTAAACGAAACTTTTTAACTGTTCTAAGTTAAGTTTTACTATGTAAAAGCAAATGCAACTACCAAGTGTATTTTTTGTTGGGAAAAGAATATCAGTGACATTGTTTGGTGCACGAAAAAAATCTTCGTTAATCCCAGCTAACAATTCCCATCGCTTACATGTAATTACGAAAAATTTTATCGGCAATTGTCTTGCGTGTGAAAAAATAGTGTGGTAAATAAAAAATATTTGTTTTGTAAAGTCGGTCCTACACTGAAAAAAAAAAATAATACATATCCATATTATACACCTCATACACTCCACAGCATTATTTGCATGCAAATATTTTTTTTGTACAAAAATAATTTATTTCCATTTTTAGGGCTATAATTTATTAATTTAGGGTAAGTTAATGAATCAACCAGCGGCAGTGGCTTAGGCCAAGGCAAAATATTTTTAAAGAATAGGAAGAAAATTGTTTTGTAAAATCTGATTTGTTTCGGCATGGTCACTGCTTGAAGGTTAAACATCAAAAGCCGTTTGCGGAGGGGAAATGCAAAGCCAAAAAAAGTGAGAAAAATATTTAAATTTAAATTTTAAGATTGTTGTTGATGCAGAATTTTACCATCCACACTACATTGTATCCAAAATTAATTGAAAAACCTACTTTTATTTTATAAAAAGTCACTTTCAAAGTGCTGAAGAGGGGTTATGAAAGTTAAATAAACTAAAATGTTTATCTTGGTATAATCTAAGCAGTTGCGACACTTACAATTAAATTATAAGTAGTGAGTAATTGTAATTGAAATATGTTTTAAATTACAATTACTCATTAATTGAGGGGAAATTCAATTATATTGCAATAACCCTCTGTATTGTCTGTATTGTAATTGTAATAAAATTTGATTTTTGACTATACAACTCTATTTATGGGTGTTTTTTTGTTATTTCTCCAGTGAGACGAATACGGGAAGATTTAAATTAATTTTTAGTTACTTAATTTTTTTGTGTGGGACTCACATACTTTCTTAATGTTAAGCTGCAGATCCAATCCAACGTGCATTTCAAGCTCGCTCCCAATGTCGGAGCAATTTACGTATAAAGTGGCCCATACACACCACACTTGTGACGGTGCACTCAAATGTGTGGTGTGTGCCCCGATTTCACTGTGGCACATGGTATCTTGCGTGTGGTGGAATGGCACACCAGAGTGTCGGCACCATTGTGCATACCTGTGTTCTGTGTATGGGCCACTAAAGGTTCTTTGCTTCTACTGAACCACCTCTTTGGGATGCACTCAACGATTTTGTGGACTGAAGATTTTTCGACTTGGTCAGTAGCAGTATAGAGTTTGTAAAGTTCGTTTTTGCATCTTCTTTTAAACTCGACATCTTTCTAGACAGAATCAAACAAAACACGCGGAGAATATTCCTCTCAAAATAACCTTGAGGGTTCTCACCAAGTAAGTAGGGCTGGCCACGATACCAAACCAAACGATCCTTTTCTAGGCTCTGGACCTTTGGCACCTCATGTATGGGAAATTTGATAAATATTTGAGAATTTTTTTTTCAAGGTCAGGAATGATAAAAATTGAAAATGGTTGACCAATTACTGAAACTAACTGACCTTTTATAAAGATCTTAAGGCCTTTTAAGTGGTATTAATTTTTTGAAAATTTCGCATAAATGAGGTGCCAAAAATCGTTATGACCTTGAATTTTTTTTTAAACTCTTTAATAATTCATTAAAAAATATGCGTGGTTGCCCAATTACTAAAAATAGCTCATTTTTTATGATCATGAAGTGGCCTTTCAAATGACATACTTAATTTCTTGGAATGACCCAAATGAGGTACCAAAAGTTTTTTTTTTTTGATCTTAAAACGAATTTTGAAACTTCAAAGAAAAAAAAACTATGGTTGACCAATTACTGTAAAAAATTGACCTTTTATCTTTCAGACGGTATACTTTTTTTTTTAAAAAAAATCGTATGGAAAACCTTGAAAAAAATTTACTCATGAAATATTAAGATTGGTATCGACGCAAAATCGCAGAGCCTATAGAATATCTAAAGTCCCCCAAAATCCCCGCATTGGCTTTTTGTGTAGATGCATTTGAAGAGGTGGAGTGGTGAAAAGGTTAGAAGTCTATCAAACTGAAACATTTGTTTTTCTTTTACCTAATCCTATGATACATGTTTTAAAGGTACCTTTAAACGCTGAACCTAATAAGACTGAGCCCAAAATGATATGACTACTCACAAAAAAGCTATAGTGCTTTTTTATAGTGATGATTTTTTTTTTAAGTACAACAGGTAAAATATTATCGAAAACCCTATGAAAATAATGGTAGGTCAATGGAACTTGGAATAAATGTTTCATTAGTCATCAGAACCAAGAATCAATAGACTCCCCAAAAATATCTGTGGTGAAAGAGTGAACCCTTAAAACATGTATCATATGATTAGGTAATAGCAAAACAAATGTTTCAGTTTTATAGACTTTCAACTTTTTCACCACTCCACTTCTTCAAATCCATCTACACCAAAAGCCAATCCGGGGGCTTTAGGGGACTTTGGGTGTGCTATAGAGTTTGCAATTCTGCGTCGATACCAATCTTAATATTTCATAAATTAATTATTTCAACCTCTGGACCCATTTTTCCTAGCCTAATAAATGAGTTGCCAGAAATCGCAAGTGAATTGACCTTGAGAAATTTTAAGCCTTTATTACAAGTTATCTAGGGCTGAAAAATTTCTAGGACTAAGTAGTTGACCTTTTCTGACCAACTACTGACCAATTAGATGGCATTCTCAAATATCAAATTTTCCACATATCAGGTACCAAAGGTCCAGAGCCCCTTTTCTTAGTATCGTCTCGGTATCGTCAAAATCAAAAAATTTCAGTATCGTCTTGGTATTGGTCTCGTATAAATCTGTCTTTTTTGGTACCGTATAACGAAATCTCATCTCGGTATTGGTATCAGTCTCGTCTGGTTTCGGTCTACAGCAACTTTATTGAACTTGAGTTCAAATACAGCTTTCTTTACTTCGTCAAGGTGGGCTAGCTGAATTTGTTGGTCTATGTCCTCTTGGTTGTATGGGTTTACCTACCTGTATGGAAGAGGAATGAAGAATCCAGTTTTTCATCACTTTTATAGTAGCCGGGTCTCCGGGTCTGGGTCGAGGTTATCTTTTTACACGTTTTACAAAAACAACATGGGATACAGGTATCTATCGAGGTTAATTTTAATAACCCAGATACAAGTTTTCACTCTGACCGACAGACGGCTATTTACCATTGTTGAAGGAAAAGAGACAGGCCTTAAATTTTTTATGGGATGAACCAAAAAGAAAAAAAAGAGATGGGTATATAGCACTGTTTCCTCACTAGCCCTACTCTTCATAGAAACATATCCTTCAGATTTCTTACTGTATTATCAAAAATATTTACCAAAAGAGTCTCTAAAACTTATTGAATTAACAAAAAACTTTTAAATTTCTATCCACTTGATAAAAAAAAAACATATAAATTATAGATATTATGAACTACGAGTATTACAGTCAAAGAAAAAAATAATCTCTCAAGTGACATGACTAACGTAGTATAATCAACTGAAATTGAACAAACTAAAACTACGTTACCTTAATCCAAAAGCAGTCACTTACCAGCCACTCCACTTAGATGAAAAGTAGAAGGATAAAGTTTAAGTAAGATTGAGATGATGGTCATCTTCTCTTCTTCTTTTTTTCTGTCATTATTTTCTTGGTACCTATAAGTCCTTTCCTAACAAAGGGTCAAATTTTTCATCCTTTGCAATCTGGCAAGCACACAAATCCACAGAAGCAAAACCTTTATCCGAAAATCTGCATATCAAGGTAAAAATTTTCTAACAAAAAAAAAAAAATTGTATTAAATGTACGTTTCCTTTGATATTCTCCTGTTTCTTTTTTTTCTTCCTTTTTTTCTGTCCAAGCAAAGTCCTATCTCACCTAATTAGGTTAAGTTCCGGTTCCGTTTTGCCTATCATGCCTCTTTTTGCCCTATGGATTAGTGAACTCGTTTTCATGTATGTATTTTTCCATTATAATCCTACTACATAGTTCCCAACAAAAGAACAACAGTACAAAGCAAATTGGATATGAAGATAGATAGACCAAATCTATACTGTCATTTTTGTGTTGCTGTGTAGTGTACAGATAGTTGTTGATACATCAGGATGGTCCTTATAAACGAAATTGCTTTATCTTCTAATTGGCATACCCTCCCAGTTTTTCCTTAATAAATAAAACAAAATTCTTGTTAAATTTTAAATCTTTTTATCTGCGTTAACATGGTATGGAAATTTTATATGGAAAAACATTCGTATATTTAAAATTAAAACTAGATTTTTTAATTTTGGTTATAATCAATAAAAATATTGTACACATATGTGTTTAAATTTCGATACTAATCTAGTCACGTATATAGATCACTTATAAAAATTGAAAGTTTGGTTTCAAAAGGTACATACATGAATTTTTCTTCGTCTTTTTGGCCGGGTTTATTTGTAATAAAAATAAACTTGCATTTAGCAGAATAAATAAAAAAGAGGGGCTTAATTTTACACGCATTTTATAAATATTTTTAGTAGAAATTGTATGGGGATGCATCAATCAAAAAAACCATTTTTCTGAAAAGCGCAGTGACTGAATATAATAATTTAAAAATTATCATACCTTAACCTTAGCATTCTGCAGTTGAGCTCATTTACATTTTAAATTTAATTAAAACAATAACCTTTATCAGGACCACCCTGGTAGTGCATTTATATGAACCTACTAGTTTTATAGGAAAATGTAAGTATTAAATTGTGTAATCCTGAAATTTCTTCCTTTTTATTCAAAATTCCGCAAAACACATCTAGGACAAGAGTCCATCAAGCCATTTCGTATGAGTCAGAGGCTTTTGATAAGTATGTTTTTTTTTTATAATAGAGTTTGTGAGTGTATGGTCAATCATTAAGACTGATAGGTAAATTTCACCAAAACTTAATATGAATAAAATTTTCAATATGATTTAATAATAATTCCATTTTATTTGTGAAAAAAGTTTTATAACGCAAGTTTTGGATTCCTTTAAAAAATTGAGATATTAATCAAAGATGGCACAACGATGATAGAGAACACCAAAAAAGTGGGTGGCATAGTTCTGTCTGTTCGTCTACATCAGCCTTAACCACCCAATCAATTTTCTTCAAACTTGGTACATAGTGATTTTTCGTGATTATGACTACACGTTTCTTTTAATTTTTTTTTTTAGAACCAAAAATATCGGTACCTGCGATACGATTTTTTTTAGCAATTTTATATAATCATATTTTTCTTAAAAACGGCTCGATATCTTTTCTTAAAAAAAATCAATAAATTACTTTTAATAAAAGCTTCCTTTTAGTGGAAAACCATTTTCAAAAAAATGGTTATTAATGGCTCTCAAAGAATTATTTTTTTAATTTTCAATTTTCTTCAAAACGGTACGACTGATTACTTCCAAAATTTTTTTTTTGCATTTTTAAAAAATGTTTCAAATTTCTTTTTTGGAATTGAAATATTTCGAAAACGATATGATCGATTTTTTGGAAACTCGATACCTAAGAGTTTTTTAGAACTCTCTAAAATATTTTTTAGAAAAAATTTTTATATATATGAAGAAATAATGGAACCTTCCATACAAGAGTATACAAACCAGGAAGGGAAATATTTTTTTCCCAGAAACAACTCATTCGATTTTGATTAAACTTTTTCTATATACTAAAATAAATACGATCTACTACAAAAAATTATACAATTTTGCACTTAGCAACTACAGTCGACTCTCCCTAGGTCGAATTTTCACGGGATACCAAGATTTGTTCGAGTTAGAGAGAGTTTTGGAAAAATTCGAGTTACAGAGAGACACATTTTTTTTTGATAAAAAAAGGTGAATACAAATATGTACTTACAAAAAGTTAACAAAAAATATAGCTTCTTGCTAATTTAAAAAAACATAATAGTAAAACAAGGACTCATGAATTCATGAAAACAAAACAAAAATATAAAGCATAAAATAAAAACATCTTCTTGCGAAAATTAAATAACATCACAAAAGAATATTACTTGAAAAAATTTGTTATTTTTGATTGTGTCGTCACAGGTGGAGTTTCTATTTTTTTAAAAAATGATTCAAGTTCAAAAAGATATTTCTGCACTTCATTCGGTACATTATCTGATAATTCGATTGCAGATTGCAGGATTTCAATAGCGTTCTCAATTTTCGACTTAGGGAGAATCGACTGTATATCCAAATACGAATTCCGAACGGGTTATGTTTTTTTATTTTGTTGTGTGCTTAACAAAATTCGACTTAAGTGGGGAAAAAAAATTCCAGTAATCGAGAAAATGTGTTCGATTTAGAGAGGGGTACGACTTAGGGGGAGTTGACTGTATTAATATTAAGTACCTGTCTTAGAACGTGTTTTTTTTTATTTGAATTTTCTCTCTATCGGCTAAATGGATTTAGGTAAATTCTTACGTTCAAATTGCAGATAAGATAAAATAATATTGCGTAAAAAAATTTTGCATAAAAAAAGTTTTTGAATTTAAAAAAAAAGTTTCAAAAATTTCTTTTTGAAAATTCGATATTCTAAAACGGTTTACAATTTTTGTTCAAACTTTATTTTTATATGCAAACACTTAAGATTTGCATACCAAAAATTTTCCTCAAAAATATTTTAAAAATATTTTTTTAAGAAAACCGCTCCAATGATTAATTTTTTTCTTTTGTCCATACAATCAAATTCAGAAGAGAATTAAGATGGCATTCTTTTTTTTCATCTCAAACTCTCAACGAAGTTTTTTTAGTTAATTTAAATATAGTAGTTCATACTTTTAAACATTTTTCTCTCATAATTTCCATGTCTTTATATATAATTTTCTTAAATCCCCAGCGTCTTGAACATAAGAGCAGTCACGTGCGATCCATTCGTGCGATTTTTTTCGTTTGCGTAATTTAAAAACAAAAACGGTTTGTTTATTCGGCTAGTCCTGAGTTTTGTGAAAAATGGTTTCCTGCAAATTAATAAGTAAAGGTACTTAAAGAAATTTATTGAATTTTTCAAGCCATTTTTGAAGAAAATAAGACTTTTTGTAAAATTGTGAAAAAATGTATGGCAGGACCTACCGTAAATTTCGGTTCTAAAAACAAACGTTTGGGTAGAATCACAAAAGAATTAGGCAGAATTGTGACAACAAATTTTTCGTCTTCCCTATCATCGTAATGCCAAGCCTGATCAAATTCTCGAGCTTAATTTCTTTTACGAATGCACAATTTGTTATACAGGGTTATCCAAAAAGCAAGAGCAAATAAGTTTGGTTAATACAAGAAAAAATCGTATATGAGGCAGGTCTATTTCCCCCAATTTAGGTGGGAGGAGCAATTTTCTAAAAAAAATGACTTAAAACAGAAAATAAAAAAAGTACGACTGTATCGCACGTACTTGCTCTTATGTTCAAGTTACTTTGAATTAAGAACTTTAAAGTAATTATAAAAAAAATATAAAATATAAAAAAAAGCATTTCAATCGTTCTTTAAATTGTATAAACAACTATTTAAAACATTTAGAGCTCAAAAAGAAGTATGCCATGTGATTTCTTGATTACTTGTATCCCTTTTGATTGCCATAAAAAATATGAACATGTGGAAAAAATAAATTTTAAATCGTTGGAGAAGTTTTCTTAAAAATTTATTTTGTATACATAAAATTTTAATAATACATATTTAAAAAAAAGTTTTGGTATGCCAATTTTGAGAATGTATTAAAATAGATTCTTAAACCTAGTTTCAAAAAAATTCTACATCTCATTTTTGAAATATTGAATTTTCAAAACAAATTTTTGAAATTATTTTTAAAAATCCAGATTTTTTTTTCAAAATTTTGATGTGCAATATTATTTAAAAGACCTTTTGCATAAAATTTTTGACTAAAATCGTTTTAGCTGTTAATGAGAAAATCGAAAATTAAATAAAACCGTTATATAGCAGGTACCGTTAAAAACGGTTTTCGGTGAATTTTCTTATATCAAAAAATTCACCATACCTACAGTAATTCAGTACAGTAATAAGTAAATAGTATTTGAAAAATTAATGTTCAAACTCGAAATTTAGGTTTTTTTTTTTATTTTAAGCAAGCTTTTTTTTAAAATTCTATTTGATTGAGTATAATTTTAGTTTTTTGATTCAATGCTCCTAGCAATTTACACAAATAAAAAACAAGAAAAAAAATTTCAAAAAAATTAAGCATGCCGTTGTAAAGTAATTTAAAAATATAATTGCCCCTCCAGGCTAAATGGGGGGAAATAGACCCGCTCCCATACGATTTTTCTTGTCTAAACCAAACCTACTTGTATTAGATACAAATTTTCTATATATTATTTGTTTGGTTCTAATAAAAATGTAGAATTTTGGAATACAGAATTTTCAAAAAAGAACTATTATCCTAACAAATTATTATATCCACTTTAACATAAACCTTTTTATTTAATTTTCCTTTTATTTTGTATTGTTAGTCAAAATCAAAATAAATTAACGAAAGCCCTATTTCGTACGTATGTATGTACAAACAGTGAGACGGAAATTCATGAATTTATAGAAGAGATTTTTTATTTAGAATTTTCCATAGAAACCTTTTTACGAAGTTCACTTGTTGGTACACTAAAATGGTGAAATTTTCATTTTCATATTGAAGGCATTTTATACACTCGTCACCTACAGGATAAATGTATAGTTTTAGTTATTAATGGGACAAAAAAAAAAATTTGTGTTTAAAATCACGCCATGGTATGGTGCTCCAATATGGCATACAGAATTAGCTTTTACATTCGAAAATTTCAATTCTAATTTCTGTCTAATTTCTGTTTTACTTTTGAAGATGTCGTTTTAACTTTTTATTGTTAAAACGGTTTGTCTTATCAAACTTAATCTTTCCACATTATTATTAGTTTTAAGAAGGGTAAGGTAGTAAGGATATAAAACTGGCGAAACTACTCCACTCATCTCATAGGAGATAACAGAGTACACATTCATTAAATCGAAAGTCATGGACTTTCAAACAAACAATCCAAGAGTACTAATTTAAAGAGCGAGCTAGACCGAAGCAAATTAAAGCTTTGAATGAGCAACACACACACATACAGAGAAAGTGTCCTCAACACTATTGTATACAGGTTCCATTTGTTGATATGGCATTGCAAACATTACTCAGATTCGCCTTTAGTTTTTGTCCTTGCTACCATCTCAGTTTAGAGAAATAAATGTACCTTCATTTAAATGGTAGGTATGTTTCATCAACAAATTCCACCTCAACCTCTCTATCCCTTAAAATTCCCATTTTTTTTTTATCTTTTAGTAGTCCTGTCTGATGATTCTCTTGAGTGGGCATACTGTTTTTGTCCTCAGTCATGAAAGAGGACAATATTACTCAGGGCTCGAAGTGAATTGCGTTGGATATTTGAAAATGAACGAGTAAGAGAGATAGCTTAATGTAAGAAGTCCTTACAAAATTAGATGAACGAACAAAAAAAAATGAAACCCAAAGTAGATTGGGGTTGGGGATAAATTCACCAACAAAAACATGGAGCCAATCCAGCTTGCCTTTGGAAATCCCGGTAAAGGTTTTTTCTTTAACATTTTTTATATTGTCCAAGTGAAATGAGGCTGCACCACCCCCCTATCTACCATCAGCTACCACCACGGTAACGACTGACAGTTGCAATTTTAAGGAATTCCACGTCATCCCTTTTTTGTAAACTATCTCTAAAATGATTCAGATAAGGCAATGGGAAGTACGTATTCGAAAAAAAGAGGGTAACGACCTGGGAAAATTCAGATTGCATTGGTGGGTTTAAAGTTAGTGTATGAGGCAGAAGTTTCGTCATTTGACGTATTAAGTTGTTTCCACATCTAGAGCTAAGGGATTTCGGTTAACCACTACTGCATATGTTGGGTTCGTAGATATACACATGTATGTATAAATGTATGTAGAGCTGATTCTAGGAAACACACAGGAACTATAATGGTCTATACGGCAGCAATTCGCTCGACTGCTATGGTTGTCGTTCTATAAAACGGTGTGGATTACAGCATGGATTTGTAGCTACTATTTCAACTGAAACTATTTCATTCATTCATCCACCACACCGTGGGAATTTTTGGCCAAAGCTGAGAAGGATTTGATTAAAAATGAAAACAGTTTTATGTTTTTTTTTTTCGTATTTGCTTTTTTTTTTAATTTTATTTTCACCAAGGGGATAGGATAGAGTTGGTTTTTATGGTGCATTGAGGATACAAATTCAATGTGCTGGGAGCTTTTGATAGGTATGGAGGATGTATTGATTATGAATGTGGGTCAGTGATGGTGTTTGGGGGGAAGGTATATGCATGTCTATCCATGAATAGGGTAGGTTATAAGATAACCTACCTGTGCGTCAATATGTGAGAGGTGATTCAGGGAAGAGATTATGCTATTAAGAGGTTTCGATTTCAAATTCTATGAATAAGTTATTTTTCACTTTACAGGATACAAAAATGATGAACAGTTTACCGTTTCTTTTATGTTTTGTATTGGAAGATAAAATGATACGCTTAATCAAACAGTATTTTATATTAAGGGAAAATTAAATGAATCTGAATAAGAGAGAGGTTCAATGTTCTTTAGTTTAAAGGAGAAGAGATTTAAGGATCAGTGTGTTCAGTAATCATCGTGTGTAAGCATACGTGTGTGTATAGTTTCATTTTTTTTTCAAGAAAAATTTCAATGTACGTACATAGTCAAGAATATGTTGTACAATTCAGGTTGCATTTTGAAAGGTCCTAGGCCTTACGGCATAATAGTAACAAACAAAAACAGACGTGTCTGAAATACCAATTAAGCTGGTAATAATATAACCTTATTCGGTCACTTATAAGTAGGTGAATATATAGGCTATTATTTTGTAGAACACCCGTTTTTCAAAATGAAAGATGAAAAATTTTCAAATAGCTGCTGCCATTCCGAAAATAATGTTCTTTATCATTAAGTAATAGTTCTCTCCGTCGATGATGGATGACAATTTCATTGTAGTTTTCGATGAAAGATAGTGTCACTTGACTAGAATCTACACCATCTACTACAATAGTGACTTTCATTTGCAAATGCACTGCCACTTTGTGGACCTCTTGCTCAAGTTGGCATCATATCGATTCAAATACAGCAATTTTGGTTTTTGACGTACCTATCCGTTGATCTCAAAATGAGCCTCATAAAGATCACTTTTTTTTTTGCTGAAATTGCGGTCCGCTCCCAACTGCGTCAGAGTCCACCAAGCAAAGCATCGGCAGACAATGTTCTATTTGTTGAATTTTGGTGCCAAAAATAATTTCTCACGGAAATTCTTGAATTTATTTCATGAAATTCAGTACCTTCCACTTAATAATTTTGAAACGCTGAATTCAGTGGTTCCTTCTGTTATTTTTGTCTTAAAATGAAGGCTTCAAAAATAGATCAGAAGACGGACCGAAAATTTCATAACTAAACAAAAAACCTTCCATGTCAGGAATTGAAACAAATTAATGTTTAAAATGAAAACTTTCATAATTGATTTATTTTTATTCAAGTTTGTACAAAATTTATAACTTTATTTATTATTTTTGTTTTTGTGGACTTTCGAGTATAATTTCAATTTAAAGTTTTGTATGACCTTCAGACCTTTAATTCAAAATCTTAAAGAACGATTCCAAGGAATTACAAATAATTTGAGTTCTATTTTTTTTTTATTTTTGTATCGCAGATTCAAATAATCTGAAAGAAGAAATACTCAATTTGGAGAGTTGAAAGTCGTAAATCAAACTTAAGGTCAACTACCCCAAAGCTCGAACAAATAAAACCAAACCAATTTTTTTTTCCAAACAGTCAACTATCAGAATTCCTTGCTTGGTGTATGAATTTTTGTTTTGTTTTTGAGTAGTTAGCCTAAAATTCAATGATCAAAAATATTGTCAAATTTCTTTCAGATTCGATTGAAAATTATTTTCGAAAAAAAAAAAAATCAAAAGTATAACACTATAAAATTAGTTCTTACCCCTTGGAAACATTCCTTGATATTTTGGACTAGCTTTTGTTAGTTTTATAAAAATTTGTATAAGAATCATTTTTATGCATATATACCTACAATTTAACGTTTAAGTAATTTTGTTCTGGAAATTTTATTTTATTGACTACAAAATATTGCTTTTTAGAAGGGTAACAAAAGAATGTAAATGTTTTACTTGAGGAAAAAAGCAATTGGATTACTTACAGATTAGTAAAAACTTTCACATATTTTACGATATCTTAAATATAAACTTGACTCCATTCCTGATTTGGACAATGCTTTTATTTTATTTTAAAATTTTGGACTAAAATTATGAAACCCTCGCTGAAAAGAATAAAAGACAGTCCCACTGAGTTCAGCATTCTCAAATCATTAAGTGAACAAAATTTCATTAAAATGTATCAAGAATTCCAGTGGGAAAAGATTTTTGTCGATAAAATTTAACAAACGGACCATTGTGTGATGCTGGCATGCATTGCAATTAGTTCTTTGGGATTTACCATTAATAACCATTTAATAAAAATAGTTTCCCATCAAAAGATAATTTTTTGCTGAAAGAAATTGATTTATCAGAAAAATTTCCAGTATTTGCTGATTTTTACTGGCGATATACTAGGCCAGATCCAACTTTTTTGGACCCTAGGCTTATAGAGTTAATGGTGCCCTAGCTTTTATTTCCTTGGCCTTCAATAATAATCACATCAGAAAAATAAAAGAAAAGGCTCATCTTGAGTTAAGGACATAAGTGTTCTGAATAGTTAGAAATAAGTTAAATCAAAATTGGGAAATACATTTTTGAAAAAATTGAAAACTGTGTTTTATACTAACAACTATAGTACAGAATTTATCAAACCGAATAAAATGTAAAAGTATAGATTAAATTATGCTATCCGTTTTTTTTTTATTAATTTTTAGGGTTACTCTCTTTAAATCAAATATTTTTTGTCAAAAAATTAGTTATTCTAATTAGAAACAATAAAAACAATTAAGTTAAAGTTTTTTCATCAAAATAACAAATATATACTGACCCTTACTCAAATTAAACAAAAATTTTAACTCTTGGTATGATTTAAAAAAACAAGCTTTGTGATACACGTTGTGGACATGTTTTTGCTTAATTAGCAAAACCTTGTCAAATTCAAAAAATTAAAAAAAAATTAAACTTCACCTACCGATGAGTTAAAAAAAGGATACCCTAGCTACTACTACTAACGCTGGTCTGCAAAAAACCACCTTTAGCCGAAACCATAAGTTTCTTAATGATTTTTGTGTACTGAATCTGAATCCAAAGTCAAAATTGCCTTAGCACGTCACGTTTTTGAGATATTTTACTAAAACCATGTAAAAAGCCCGTTTTTTGAGTATATTTGTCTTCGAAATAATTCAGCACTTAATATGTTTTTACAAAACTACTTATTGAATCTGAAAAAAACTGCATTTCATCTTCTTAAATCATTTAAATTTTTGTCCATATTCATTTTCTTCTCAAAACAACAAAGTTTCCACAAACCACTAGGGTAAAATAAATCGTTTTTGGAAGCTTTGCCACGTTTTATCTTTTTAAGCACAAACCAACAATTCTTCGAAATTGTAAGTTTAATATTTCTTGTCGTCAAATTTTTTCTCTCAGTATTGAAATAAATCAATTTTAAAAATAAATACCAACCCAGGGGGGGGGGGTGGTGGTGCTGGAAAGGGGTATATGCCATATTTGCTTGCAATGATTTATAGTTTGAACTTTTAGGAACAATAATATGAAAAGTCCTACCAGCAATTTATGTTTGTGATGTCAAAACCCGGTTTGACAGTACTATCAGTTAAATCAAGTAATGGAAAAAATGGGGTTTTCAATAAGAGCGCTACAAAGGTTTTTTTAAATAAAACAAAAATGGTTTTGGATATCAATGAAATTCTTTATTCCTGTGAAAGTACGTTCGATGCCATTATGTATGGAACTCAATTTTTTTGGCATGGCCACCAGGGGCACGCTTGCAGAAGTCCAGACGCTGAACCCAATTTTCGACGGTTTTCAAGCATAAATCGGCCGATACTCCTGCAATTTCACGGTCGATATTCGTACGAAGTTCATCAATCGTCGCTGGCTTGTTGGCATAGACCAAAGACTTGACGTAGCCCCACAGGAAATAGTCTAACGGCGTCAAATCGCACGACCGAGACGGCCAAGCGACTTGACCATTTCGTGAGATATCACGTTCTCCAAACTTGGTTTCCAATAAATTGATTGTGACATTCGCTGTGTGGCTTGTGGCGTCGCCGTTCTGTTGGAACCACATGTCCTCCAAGTCCATCTCATCCAATTGGGGCCACAAATATTCGGTTATCTTCGAACGGTAGCGATCCCCATTCACAGTAACGTGCCGGTCTTGATCATCACGGAAGAAGTACGGCCCAATGACGGCGCCGGCCCATAAACCACACCAAACCGTAATTTTGTCGGGATGCAATGATGACTCATGGAGTACGTGTGGATTGCTGCCTCACCAATACCGCATATTTTGTTTATTGACGAAGCCATTCATCCAGAAATGAGCCTCATCGCTGAAGATGATTTTCGATGAAAATCCGAATCATTTTCAAGTTGTTCCTCAGCCCAATTCACGACGCTTCTGGTGGTCAATCGGCTTCAGTTCTTGCGTCAATTTAATCTTGTAAGGATGTAGGCCAAGATCTTTTCGCAACATTCGCCACAACGACGTCACAGAGATGCCCAACACTTGAGAACGACGTGTGAGAGACACATTTGGGCTTTCTGCAACTGAAGCCTCAGTGGCAGCAATATTCTCGACACTACGGGCACTTTTTTGTCTCACTGACATGGGAACATTTTGTACTGTGCCTGTGGATTAAAATTAACGCTCAATTATTGATGTGCTAGGACGATTATGACGACCATAAATCGGACGTAGCGCTTTTAACGTTGAGGCCACTGACTCCGAATTTCGGTAGTAAATTTTAATAATTTCGACTCATTGTTGGCTCGTATATCTTTCCATCATAAAATGGCAAACTTTACTGAAGAGAAATGTCAAAAGAGCGGCAAGAAATATGGCGTCATTTGCTGTCCCTGTCGCTTTACTTTTGTAGCGTCCCTGTTGAAAAACCCTTTTCTAACAAGTAGATATATTCATAAGCTTAGAAAGCAAATTTAAAGTCCTTACCACTCTCATAACCCTCAACTAAAATTAAAGATTTCAAATTCAGATTGAAGATAGAAAACCATGGAATAATCGCGAGAGCCAAATTGGTAGACATATTCTATTTCTTTTTTCATCGAAAAGCTCTTAATAATTCCCATAAATCCATGACATAAGTTTAAAAAAAATTGTTATTGGAAAATACCGTCTGGTAAAATAGCTAAAAAAAACAACAATTGAAAAAGAAGATTTCATTTGCATTACCTACACAAAAAGGATAAATCTGATGGTATATTAGTCCTGGTGGTGGCAACGTAGCGGAAATCAATTTCCAAAAAAACATATTATCCGATACCAACTCATAATATTTCCTTACAACATCAAATTATCTGAAACAAAAAAAAAAAGTTCAAAAATATCCCCTTAAAAACAAAAAACCAAAAAAAAAAAAAACAAGGGAATAAAAATGATTTTCATCCTTATGCTGATGCAATGACGATATTTTCCATGCCTTTGAGCTTGACAGTCATTTTTATGTTACTACTGCAAAGCAAAAATAATGTAGCTCAAAGAATCCATGCCCTCCAGCAGGAAGCTAAAAAAATGAATATACTGAAAAACTGAACGTGAATCACTTTTGTTCTTTCCGAAAGCAATTTCAATGCATAAACATTGTAAATGAATATGCGACGGAAAACAAAAAGCGGATACATTTTCAACTTTAACGTGATACCATACTAACGTGTATCCTGTTCCTGTGGGCCATAATAGAGTATGGGTACCTATACTACGATGATGTACCTACTTCCCTGCTTATGCTCCGGACTTGGAAGTACACTTTTTGTTGCATATTATTTTGTTTTTCTTTTTTATGGGGGGGGGGGGGGGGCTAACTTTTGAAACCAGTTGTGTGACAAATAATGAGTTGCATACTTTTTTATTTAAATATTTTTTGAAAGCTATTTAACTAATGGATGCACTATTCTATATTCGTGATGACATAATAATGATGATGCTTTTGAACATTTCTACAGCTGCAATTGCTATCTTCAGGCAGTTGAAGTGATAACACGCTGGCGAATCTCAAACGTTTTAATGAAATTCCGTGCCAAAGGGTTATGCACTTGCAACACTTGAGTTTTTTCACTTTTTTTTTTTTTGCTACACTCCTAACGATCTTTTGGCAACATACCTAAACTATACACCCATCCACCACCACCAGCACTTCCGTGATTTATATCTCGACTTTATAACGTCGGATGTTCGCTATGCTGGTGATTACTAAGCCGAGCAGAGTAGGAGGTAAAACGAGTTCCCTTTTCGCGTTAGCTTTGTGCAATTGTGAGTCGCTATCAAGATATGGCGAGTTGTTGAAATTGTACACCATTGCGTGCTTAAGTGTGACTTTTCCTCAAGTAGTGCTGTAAGGTTGGAGTCGAGACAATTATCTCAAAAGCATGCCGGATGTTTCGTGCCATGCAAAAAGGGGTGCAATAAAGCACCAAGATTGCTATGGAATTTCAAATTATGTATAGCTATAGCTAGGGATATCTTTTTTGAGATTTTTTTTTTCCATCCCATCAATTTGGGTATTTAAGGATTTTCTTTAAGGAATTTTCTCAATTTAACTTATTGTTTTAAAAGGCTTCAACAAAATTTTAAAATAGTATATTTAGTTTTTGTTGTATAGTTTGTTTAAATTTTTAATTCAAATCATTTTTGACAGTCTTTTTAAGTCACTATTCATTTGCTATTTTTGGGTTTTTTTCAAAAGTAAAAATCTCACTGATCCTTGCAAATCTCATTTAATACGAATTTATTCCATATACAACATGACATACAATATGACTAAAGAACCGAAACTTCTTAAGTGTTTTAGGAGAAAAATTTGACATCATCGACTTTTTTTTAATAAAATTAAAGATAAAATTCCTGGTTTTTAAATGGCTCAGTGAGCATTCCATAAAAGTGATATTGTTTTTGGGGTTGCATGTCTTCTTTCTTTTACTCTTTAGGCTTCCATAACTTCTACCATTTATATACTTTAAAACTTGACATATGCACTAATGAGTAGGTACTTTCGAAAGCACTTGTGTCACTGACAGTCAGTTTTAATAAATAGACACAAAGTGTATGCAACAGCATACCTACTTGTCAACATCTTTAATGGTTTTCTTTCCATAAGCACTTTTCGACCAGATGCATGCATATAGAGTACTTATACCTTGTTTATATACTTACCTACTTTTACCTTCTTATAAGTTTCTATATAACATCCTGAAAATAGGAAAAACATTCACAAACTTTCACTCAAGTCTTGATGCTGAACACTGGGTACACTTAAAGTGCTTTTAAGAATAGTCATTATTTTTCAATGAGACAATGAACAACAACTATGTGTAACAAGTGCCTCTTATGCATTTTGATCAACCACAATACAGAGACAGTATAAGAAAATATAAGCCTGTAGAATGTAGGTATGTGTTATGTAAGACATGGCTTATAGATTTGTAAGTATCTACTCATGAAATTAAAAATTGCTAAATCCATTATTTGAGGTTCGTTTAATACAAAATACGAAAAGTTGTATCACGAAATAATTTGCTTTTTAATTTTTATATCAATGTTGAATCGAAAATTATTCTTGTTAAAATTCATGCTCTGAAAAAAAGTTATTTACATAGGTACATACTTATGCCTTTATGTATATACCTATGTATCTTGCCTACGTGCCACCTAATAGCCGTCAGCTTAAGTAAAAAAAAAATCTTGCAACTCATCAGTGCAACCTTTTCATTAAACACATTCTTGTCATGTTTCTCCTGAAGCCATTTTGTTTTTTTTTTTTGCATTGCATTCTAATTTCCTTCAAACTCAAATTGCGAATAATTAACACTTTTCTTCTTTTTCTTTATTTTTCTCTTCTCTTACACAGGATCTTCTGATACATCCAAAGACCATTGCAACAAAACTGTAGACATATTCGAGGACGTTACTTCACCGGATGTCACCAATCAGAATATCGGACGTCCTTTAACATGTTGGTATCGTTTTCGTAGTCTACGTGGTTCGCCGAGAGATTTTGTCCTTCGGTTGCGTTTTAAAAAATTCAAAGTTGGCACACTCATCAATGCCACCCACTGTGATGGAGGATTTTTACAGGTATAATAGACGCTTGGACAGAGTTTTTTTTGTTTTCATTGTGAATTGCTTTTCTGTGCAGAAGAAAAAAAAAAGAAATTCTTGACATAAATGTTCAATTTATTGACAAATGGAAATCGTGTGCTGGAAGAATACTTCTATAGAATGAAAAGGATTTCGAAAAATTAGTTTAAGGAACGTGGCAAAAAAAAAAATAGAAACATTTTTCTTTTATTTTAGGAAAACAATGATTTCACTTGCAGTAAACGGTCAATGTTAATTAAAACTAAGGTTTGTGAAATCCATAATATTGAAGTAAATAGGTCTGTGATGTTTTGTAGAAACATTATTCGGTAGATTCTCAAACAAGTGAAGAAATAAGAACCAGGAGTGATTGTTCACATTTTCGAGCGGAAATTCAAAACATTTGCATGCATTTCTGAATAAATGGTCGCATGGTGGCTGCATTTTTCAATATTTTTGATATTCCCATATACATCGAAATTTTACCGAAAATTGAGACTTCAATGTTTTTTAAAGAATTTTTGTTGGAAATGATTTTTCTTATCAAAATAAAGAGGTTAAATTTCCATTATTTTTGGTCTTAAAAAAATTATGATCGACACCGAAGTTTTTCTCTCTCTCTTTTGGGACAGTACACACCGATAAGAATTAGTATCAATTATATTAGAAAAAGTAAACACTTACCCCCAGTTTCACAGTGGGAGTTTTAACTCCACTTTTTGCTTAAACTTAATAATTCAGCACAACAATAATTGAACTCAGATCAAGGTCTAAATAAGACTGTGAAACTGGGGGTTATCATTGTTAATGTATCTCATTTTATTTTTTAAATGTGTTTAAAACTTTTTATGAAATAAAGACCACAATAAATGTTTTTTAAACAAACTATAAAATAACCCAATGTAAAATATTTATCTATATTTTAAGCAGCGATCAAACTATGGCGGGTTCTCGTAAGAAAAAATTAATTATTTTAGACGGTTTTGTACCTACAAAAATAAATACTAAAGTCAGTTAGGTAGTTCTTAAGAATATTGAAAATCAAAAAATTGAATTTTTCTTCAAAATTTTGAGTTTGAAACAATTTTTCGCCAAAGCTGGTTATCTAATGGTTTATTTTCAAATCAAGTTTTTTTTTAAAACAATTTTGGCAAAAGATTGTTTTAAGGTCAACATTTTGAAAAAAATCTGTATTTTCAGTTTTTAAGCAACTTTTTTCCGAATTTATATATTTAAAAAATCTTTATTTGAAAACAAATTATAAAAATAGACGGCTTTACGACAAGCTGAAAAACAATAGATACCTTAAGTGATGCCATTGTTTTTACGTAATTCGTTTTTTATTTTATTTTATTTTATTTATTTTTTTTTAAATTTGCGCGCATGCAATTTTGC
Organism: Dasysyrphus albostriatus; assembly: GCA_946251815.1. NCBI lineage: Eukaryota > Metazoa > Arthropoda > Insecta > Diptera > Syrphidae > Dasysyrphus > Dasysyrphus albostriatus. The sequence goes on from OX276338.1 coordinate 25,700,767, forward strand.
CATAAAATTCCCCTTGTGGAGGGTAGATGTTACTCCCCTTCCCCTGGGATTTTTCACTATCTACTTTAAATCTATATGCTCTGAAATTTGGGCAGATTATATTCTCGAATATCCTAGTATTAAAAAAAAAATACTATAGAGGATGAAAATTAAAATATGAAAAAATATATCAACTCGCTTTCCAAAAAGCTACGAAATATACTGTGTTGCCGTTGTTTTTAATTTTTTTTTTTATTTTATGTAATTTTGTTTATAAAATTACCCCTGCTGACCATGCGAGGATATATAACACTCATGTAGGATTTTTTTCTTGTCTGTTTCCGATCCACACATTCTGTTTTTTTTTTTGGCAGATTTAATTAGAAAATTTAATTTACCCCCTCCCCCCCTATGTGGCAATAGGGGGTGAAAATTAAAATCTGAAAAGCTTAGGGAATTTTTGCTGTCGTCATTTACAATTTGGAGCCGATTAAGCATCATCCACGATGAACTTTTTTATCAACTACCATATCGTTTATTCATCAAAAGGAAAATAAAATGCACGACTGGATCGCACTTACCTACTCTTATGTTCAAGTTGCTTAAAATTAAGAACTTTTAAAATATGAAAATAATTTTTTTAAAATATAAAAATAAAGAAAAAGCATTTCAATAGTTCTTTTAATTGTATAAACAACTAGTTTCAAAACTTAGAGACCAAAAACAAGTATGCCTTTTGATTACTTGACAAAATATGAATATAAGCAAAAAAGCATTTTAAATCGTTGTAGTGGTTTTCTAAAAAATTAATTTTTATACATAAAATCTTAATAACATTTAAAAAAAAGTTTTGGTATGCCAATTTTGAGAGTATGTATAACAATACATTTTCAAACTTAGTTTCAAAAAAATTCATCAACTCATTTTTGAAATATTGAATTTACAAAAAAAAACTAATATTTTTTAAAAAATCCAAAATTTATTTATGTTTATATTTTAAAAGGGCTTTTGCTTAAAATTTTTGACTGAAATCGTTTGAGCCGTTAATGAGATAGTCTAAAATTAAAGAAAACCATTATATGGCAGGGACCGTTAATATCGGTTTTCGCTAATTTTTTTCTTATAAAAAAGTACATCTTACTTACAGTTATACACTGATTTTTTCCATTAAAATCGTAAGAGCCGTTTTTGAGATAAATAACCTCTTCATTTGCGGTTGTAGGACAAGTACCGTTATATTTAGTGCTAAGAAAAAATTTCAATTTCCCGTCTGGAGAGTTATAAAAAAACCTTAAGTTCAAAATTTTAAGAAAATTGCTTCAGTGGTTTAGGCTTAAGGTCAATATACGGACAGACTGACTGACAGAGTTGTACCACCCACTTTTTTAGTGTTCTCTATCATCGTAATGGCATGTTTGATTGTTATCTCGAATTTGTTTTTGCACGAATCCAAAACTTGCCCTATGGTACCTATATCGCAAGTAAATATAACATAAAAAAAATTTTAAAGTCCAAAAATCGTTCTTGCCTTGAACAACTCTTTCATAGTTTTAAGAAACCAAAAGAATTCCATTTTTGTGAATTTTCGAACAAATGTTAAATTGTTGTAGTTTAAAAAAATATTTTTATTTATATAGAAAATTTTCTTTTTTGATTATAATATGGAAAGTACCGTTATCTTTGAAAAAAATTGAAATATTTTTTAATTTCTTAAAAAGTGTAAAAAACGTTATATATCAAATACTAAAAATACAAATCTTATCGTTCTCAAAATACGTACTGAATTTTCAAAAAAAAATTAAGTAGGAATTACTTAAAGTTACAAAAAATGTTTTGAACATTTTAGTAAACAATACTATTAAGACTTTTCAAAAGATTCTGCTTAAAGAAAAATGAACAAAATCAGTTGTCATTTTTAGGAACATAGAATATAAAAAAATGGGCGGTACCATTAATAAATAATTTAAAAAAAAAAGGTTTCTCACTTTTATGTAAGTTAGTCGTTACAAAACTTAATAATTTAGTAATTATTCTTGTGAAAACTGTGAAGGCTTTTTTGAAAAAAAAATTTGATTATGTCGAATTACTTTGAAAATATAATGCACGACTGGATCATACGAGTACGTACTTGCTCTTATATTCAAGTTGCTTGGAATTTAAGAACTTTAAAAATATACAAGTTACTATAAAAAAATATAAAAAGAGCGTTTCAATTGTTCTTTCAATTGAAAACTACTAGTCAAGTAGCTTTTAGAGCTCAAAACCAAGTTTGGCTTGTGGTTACTTGAAAAATTAGAAATAGTTTTCTTAAAAAAAAAAACAATTTTTTTATTTTTACTTTGGTTATATTAAAAAAAAGGTGGTTTGGCAATTTTAAGAATATTCTAAAATACATTTTTAGGTCTAGTTTCAAAAATATTCATCGGCCCGTTTTTTAAATATTTATTTATCAAAAAAAAAAAATATACGTTTAAGTGAATTCGTTAAATATGTTTGTCCTGATTTTGTTCAAAATGTTAACAGCTTTTAGTTATTAATATCTGAATAAATTTTTCATTACTTGCTATGTTAATTATAAAAACTTGTCCTCTGTCTATATCCTTAAAGCCAGAAATAAAAAAAAACTGTCCAGCTCATATGATGGCACATTTTTCCATTACCACAGTTCACTCTTAGCCATTATGTCAATAAACATTGATAAATTAATTCAAGTTAAGAATTTGAGCGTACCCATATCGTCTTCCTTAGCAAATACAAATAAAAATAAATTAAAGTATCCTTTTGTGTTTACAGATTGTTGATGGTAATGCCAAAACGGACGTATCGAATCGTCGAGAGCCGGGAATGTTTTGCGGTGAAGCCGAACAACCGCAAACGTTCATTAGTGAAACGAGCTATGTCAAAGTCCTCTTCCATACCGATAACTTCACGGATCAGGTAAGTTGAAACGATGTAGAGCATCATCTGCTAAAAGTGATGGTATTTGCTTGTGTGTGAATGTGAGTACATCAAATATTTAACAGGAAACACCCTTTGACGGTTAGCTTGTATATCGTTGGTTGTTAAACGTGTACTCGTATATAGTAACAAAGCCTCGGAAAATAAGGTTTGTTCTACCCATCCTATATAGGTACCCATACCTTGCTACATCGGCCAAAACTAGCTGCTCTTCAAATATTCCAAACAGATAGAGTGTTGACAAATGGTCTTATTTGAAGGAGATTTTAATACTGAGAATTATGTTGCACTATTCACATTCACACCGGGTATGGCGTACCTAGACGCACTTAAATGAATCCAGCAGAGATAGCATGTTGTGTGCTTTGTACGATTTGATCTCAATACCGGACCGGGGCAACATTTTCAGTTGAATTAATTGTTTGACAACGCCAGGTAGTGGTATATTTATCTATAAAATACAATGATTATCCGAAACAGTTAAAATGTCCAGGGCAAACCTAAAATGGGTTAATCGAAATTTCGAGATAGAGGTGAGGGCTTTATAGTAGGACGCATTATCTGCTCTGTTGGTTTATTTAAAAAAAAAAATGGTTGTTGCGTTTGAATTCCAACAGAAAATCGTATCTGTTTTTGTATTTTGTTAAAACCCCAAGGCAATCATTTAATTGCATTTACAAAATAATTTCAATAAGTCATGTTGGTGTGATGGTGTTGATTTAGCTTTAATTTTGGTTTTGAATACACACATTAATATGTTTTGAGCTTGTCGCTAAGCAAAGTTTCAAATTAATTGAATTTTCAATACTTTTGAATTTCTAAGAACTCTGGGCTTTAATGTATTTATTGGTGGGTTAGTTGGTTGCTATCATCAATGGATTCAGAGAAAATTTATTTAAAAACCGGAAAATGCAGTTCCTAGGAATACATTTTAATTAATTTTCTAAAAGTCATGTTACATAATTTATTATTATAATCATAATGTTGAATGATACATTAAAATTTATTAATAAAATTATTTAGCTACCCTTCCTCAATTGTTGAGGCCTATTGTAGATTTTTGGCATATGTTTGGCTCTGTTCTAAAATAATAACATCTGCCATATCATAACTGTCTATTTTGGCTTCTGAAATTTTGTATTTTTTTATCAAAAATTCGTTTTACTTTACAAATTTGGCGTTTTTGAACTTTGTCTTTTCAGAACGTTGTCGTTTTAGAACTTTGTCCTTCAGAATTCAGCAGACGATTAAAACAAAAAAAAATTATAAGGTATCCAAATTCCAAATTATTGTGATGTTGCAATAAGAAAAGTAAAAATTTATATTAATATTTCACAGAAGTTTAGTTTAGTTTATTTATTTATCTATACCAAATCTTAAATAAATCCATCTCACTTATAAAATTATAGATTGATGAACTGTGGGCATATACAGGGTGTTATGAATAAGGCGTGACAAAAACTTGAAAAGAAAGCGTGTTAGTTGAGCCAAAACAAGAAAAAATCAGGTAGGATTCGATTTCGGTGGGAAGAGCTATTTTTCAAAAACAAATTGACTTAGCTGGAAAAAAATGTGTTTTAAAAGCAACGATAACACAATCTCCAATGTTATGCCTTATTGTTTTCCATTCTCTTACCTATGTATTTTATTTTTAATAAAGTAGATTTTGTAAATATTTTTCGACAGATAAATAATTTTCGAGCAAATAATTTTGAAAAACAAAAATAAAATAAATCAGCCAAGTAGAAGACTTAGCATTAAAGTTGGACTTGTTGAATTATTGATTCAAAATAGCTTTTTATGGCCTTTAGTCCTACAAATCGGCGTTTCGTCCGGCTTACTCACTTGGACTCATCAGTGACGTAGTGAGGGCCTTGTCATACGTAATTTGTATTAAGTTCAGTTCAACTTACATGAATTCTTTTACAAAAATCCACTGTAAACTATATCCAACAAGATTAGAATTCCTAATCATTAAGCTGGAAATTTGTTTGTCCGGGGCCAGGCATAGTTTCTATTAGAAGGTTTTTTTATAATACAAATTCTATACTACTGAAATAAATCAGCCAAGTAGAAGACTTAGCATTAAAGTTGGACTTGTTGAATTATTGATTCAAAATAGCTTTTTATGGCCTTTAGTCCTACAAATCGGCGTTTCGTCAAAATAAAATATTTTGTTTATTATTAAACCGTATGGTGAAATGTCTGGTAGAAAATCACAAAAAAAAACAATTTTTCTGAGATTTGACACCCGGAACTTCAATCTGTTGCTAAACTTGAACACCATAATTTCACTTAAGAAACTTCTGTGTGAAAATAGGGGGCAATGACTCCCTTAATGGGATCTAAACCTTATTTTGGCATAGGTGGAAAAATACGAAACTAAAAGAAAAACTGAAAAAAACAACCTGAGGCACAGGAAAAATTATAATGTAATTACGACCAAGTACATTTTACAGACTGCATCAACCTGAGACACATATAAACATTCGTGATCTAGTAAGAAGCTCAACATGCAGATATTGCTGCACATAGGAGGAGCTACAGACGATTGATTTGATTTTGAGACGTTTTCTAAAGCTAAAACAATGATTATTTTGCGAAAACTGGTCATCGTACATAAAATGGGAGCAGGTTTAAATTCTGACAGGCAGAATTTTGACCCTACCATAATTTCGACCCCATTCTCAAAAAATATGTATATATTAGGGTGGTCCTTATATTGTTTTTTTTTTTAAATTCCATGATGTGAAGGCATCAAATGGTTCTACATAGAAAACGAATTTTTCCTTATTTTTCAGATTTTTATTCCACCCCCTGGTCACTCTATATACACTTTTAGGTACTAACTATGGGATTAGGGTGATTCTTATAAAACGCAAAAAAAAAACAATCTGAGGGTATATAGATTAGATTCAGAGGAAAAAAAAACGTAATGAAGAGGGGTCAAGGTAGGGATAATTTTCTAAAAATTTAGCTCAAAACAGAAAAAAATTATTCAAAAAAAGACGTGAATACTGCCACTTTTTAGCTTTTCTTAAAGCCACGATTTGATTCTAAAATATGCTTTCTAAATAAAGTTTCTATTATAATTTTTAAAATATTATTTTAATCTTAAGAAATTATATTTTTGTTTTAATATTTAAGTTTGAAAATTATTTTTTCAAAAATTGTTTACAGTTAGAACTTTATTTAGAAACTGTATTAAAGAATGAAATTGTTACTTTAAAAAAGGTTATAGCGTGGCATTGTAAGTGTTCCCGTTTTTTTTGTAAATTTTTCTGTTTAGAGCCAAATTTCTAGAAAATTACTCTTTTTTTTTTTACACTTCAGATTCTTTGTTGTAGTGAGCTTAGAGCAAGCTGCAAACCTACAATCAGAGGCTCATCATAAGTGCATGTGTTAGTGGTTAGTAAAATGATGCGAGCTAACACATGCATACAAATAAAATTAATACATTTACAGTTAAACAAACAAACAATAAACATAATTAAACAATATATATCACATTTGAATTAAATATGATCTAAAAGTAAACAAAAAAAAAACAATTACGAAAGTGGAGCACTGGTTGGAAACAATTTTTTCAATCCCATCTTACTAACGTTAAAATCAACTGTAGAGCCTTTTAAATTAAATATCCTGCACATACGGTTAAGAGGCTCATGTAAACCGTAGTTAGTTCTATGGAAATTTACATGTAAAAGTTCAAATCTTCTCAGATGGTGAGATCCTCCACGGAAATTTATGCTAATACAGACCAATTTGACCATTTATAAGTTAGTGAAGAAAAATAAGATCATTATTCACCCGCCTTTGATATAAAGTTTGGACTTGCAGTAGCTGGATCCTATGTTCATATGGTGGAAGGTTGAATGGATCTGCCCAAGGAAGACCTTTCAGAGCAAAGCGAATGAATTTATGTTGAATCGATTCAATACGATTTTTATGAATTTCATAAAAGGGAGACCATACTTGAGACGCGTACTCGAGATGAGGTCGTATATAGCAATTGTATAAGGAAAGCGTAACGTACGGATCGTCAAATTCCTTTGCCCAATGTTTTGTGTGAAATAGAATAATTAAAAGCATTTGCAAGTCGCTTTCTAGAGAAAGTAATTGTTTGACATTTGGCAGGGTTAAGAGAAAGACCGTTTTTATCACACCAAGTAGCGAAACTATCAATATCGGCTTGCAAAAGAATATGGTCATGGTTAGCTTTTATTGTCTTAAAAATTTTCATGTCATCAGCGAATATAAGAATATTACTTGAACGTATACTTGAGACAACATCATTAATAGAAAGAATAAATAGAAATGGGCCTATATGACTCCCCTGGGGCACACCGGAGTGAGCCTTGAATGAATTTGAAATGCAGTTTCTAAATTTCACCTGGTACGATCTGTTTTCAAGGTATGATTTTACCCAGGTGATAAAAAATGTTGGAAATCCTAAAGATTTTAGTTTGAAGATAATAATGTTGTGACTTAGTTGGTCGAATGCTTTAGAAAAATCAGTATATATACACTCCATTTCAATTTTTTATAAAAAAAAACACTCTTTCCAATATGGCCTGCTAACGCGCAACACTTTACAAACTCACCATTTTTGTCTTATACTCAGAAACGACCCATTTATCAATTCCAATGAAAAAATTTGATGCTTAGTTTTTTGACAAAAAAAAATTATTTGCTGAGATATTAACAAAAACCCGTTATTTGTCCATTTACAGTACTGAATCAAAAGTATTACTTTGACACGCTATAACTTCAAGATTAATAAGCCTATAGAGTTTGATAATGGCTTAGTTTTTTGATCATTTTATTTCCTAATCGCTATTCTTTTAAGATTTTGTTGCAAAAGGAAATTTCATCGAGTTGTTGAACAAAAACCAAATCATTTTCTTTTTCAAGATGGCAGTCTTACCCTTACCCAGGGCAATCCAAAAAACTTGATTTATAAAGAGGAATTGTAGCCAAACTCATATTGTACAAACATTTTTGCCCATTGATTACTTACCTGATATAATTTTAATAATTTTTTTGACAAAATTTACTCCACCGTGAAGTTCTTGCATGATTTTCTCAGAATCTATTGCTTGAATACAAAAAAATATATTAATTTTTTTTTTGTGTAGAATAACATAAGCTACAATTTGTACCTTCACATTTTTTCAAAACAACTTAAAGTTTTTTTAGAAATAAGAAAAAAAATAATTGTACCCCCTTTAACCCCCCTAACAAATCTTGCCACGGTCCAAATTTACGGAACTTTTCAGGAAATGCTAAAGACGTCAAAACAAAGCTCTCCACCAAAATTCAGCTTTGCCGAGATTTTCGAAGTAAAAGTCTAATATTCCTGGGCTAAAAGTGATGAAAAGCAGAAACACTCCCAGTTGCTAGTATGTTGGAAGGGCAATATTTGGAGAAAAAATGAGTTTTACAAATTTGTAATGACCTTGAACTGTGCAGGCAATTTGAATATTTTATGTTGCACTGTCACTTGTTGGGTAAAAATGTTTTGACTTAAAAAAAAATTAAACGGAAATTAATTCGTCACTACAAAATCTCGATACACTATTTTTATTTTCTTATTTACCGTAGTAAAAGTGTTTTGATAAAAAAAAAAAAAGGAAGGTGTCAATGCATGCATCGATTTCAAAGAAATTGTAACGGCATTGAATTTTTCATGACAAAATCTCGATACAACATATTTTTTTTACCGTAGTGAAAAAGTTATGCAGGATTGAAGAAACTAATTCTGGTTTAAGTGGGAGGAGTGTGGTCAAATTTGTACAGGCCTGTATAATGACCCGCTGATATTTTGTAAGACATAGGTACTTTAAAAGATAAAAATCGCCATAGATCCTCCCTGTAGTATGTAGAAGGCTTTGCCGAAACCAACATTCTTATATTTCTCAAAAATTTATCAATAAATGTTTCTTTTTATGTGGTAATCCTAACATTTTATAATAACAATTTATGTATCCTTTCATGTAAATGTATGAAATATGATAATATTCTACACACAAAAGAGACTATACTCGTATTATATGAAGATTCTTCTTTCCAACTTCTTAATACCGTTATCCTTAACTCTTAAGATGATTGATTTTGAATATTATATTAAAGCGTAATAGTAACATGTACCTATACCTGGGTAGGGTATATTACTTAGGGTAGCAGGGTATACCTCAATAACTTCAGATCACCACTTCCGCATTAAAATTTATTGAAAGTCATTAAAGTAATGAATGTGTTAAATTATGTATTATATAATCCACTCCTATACCGCATGCACAGGTACACGCGAAAACACAAAACACTTCCGTTTCCCAGTAGCTCCAACTCAATACACACATAAACACACACACGCATACACATCCTATACAAAAGATTTATTTTTAACTTGTTATGTTCATGAATATTCCGCACAATTTTCCCATCAACAGACTAACTCTAGACACATCATATACCTTAGTCGCTGTCGTAAAATAAAAGAATGAACCGAGAAAAAAAAAATGGAATATGAAAAATCTTTTCACAGCCGTGTCGCTGACAGAGCAAGCATAAGCTTCATATATGTCCTGCAGCTATACAGACCCTTTTATTGCTGCTGTCACTTTGGGAATCCATCAGGTGCAGAATTTTATGCCAACGCGATATTAGCAGGCTGTTGAAAAGAACATACCCTTAAACTATAACACCACGTCAAAATGTCTGTCGTAAATTTTTTCCTTTCTGTTTTTTTTTTTTTTTGTTCAAAGTATTTTTAAACATTTTTCTATACATCAAAGTGAGATAGAGAAAGAGTGGGGAAGAGAGAGAGGTTAAGATCCTTAAGGACATAGTCGGCTTTTTGAAAGGTGAATACAAATCAGTGAAAAGGTGCGACAAGCAAATAAGTGCTTTGGGTATTTGCGTGTGAAGTTTCAAGTTTCTCCAAAGGGATTCGCACAATGTCTCCAAAAATGTATAATCTATTTAATTGTGTAGTTGTGTACCTATATAAAGGCATATATTTTGCGTACTTTCAATTTATTTTTCCAAAAAAAAAAAAAACACCGCTGATTGTAAGCCGATCTGTGGCTAGTATTTCAAAATTCACCAGTTAATTAGCATAATTATAATCATCATACCCATTGTACAAGATTTATATGGGACTACTTCAGTCACAGATAATAATATAAAATTTATTTGATTGGCAATTATTGATCCACTGTGTGATGTAAGACTTTTGAATTAAGTTCGAAACATAATTATTTTAATTAATTTCCCAAATTGCCCGGAAGTGGAACTAAACCATTATTGACTGAATACACACACACACACACACACGTACATACCTTTTAGGCAAAGTCTCAATTCAAATTAAGTTCCCCTACCATTATTTTGATACCACTGTCCTCCTACAGCCATGCCATGATGTTGAAGATTGGTAAATACAAAAAAATGTCATTAATAGCGGTTGAGAAAAATAATACTCATACGCCACGTATGCCGCCAAGACTCATAAGGATTTCATTAATATTTATGAGTAGCTATATCAAGTGGAGTAAATAAACGTCTTTATGTACCTACTCCACCCATATAGAGTTTCATTCGATGCGAAACGATGCCCTCTCTTCTCTTTGTGTTTATAGTGGGTGGGAGTGAGTGTAGTTTGTGTATAATACGTCGTGTGTGTTTGTGTGTGCGGTCAGGATATATCACATGTAGATAACATGCTATTCTGTCAACAAGACCCCCATTACCGCACACGGAGATGGAGAATGCATATTATTATTTAATTTTTATGTTCTTCTCTTGTGTTGCGCATCTGCATTTTCCATGAAAGACAGCTTCATCAAATTTATTTTTGTTTTATTCCATCCTTTATATGCATTGCTTTTCTGCTTTTGTCCTTTGGAATATAACAAAAAAAAAAAAACAAATACGTATATAAAAAATATATATAGAAAAAAATATAATAAAATATGAAGTAGATTGAGATGCAGAAGAAGCGTATTGTTTCAAGAGGACTTGGATAAAGCAATTTTCTTCAAGAGTGTAGACTTATACTCACATCATGATGGAGTTCTCCGAACGTATACCTTTTGTGAATATACATCCTATATACATACATAATAATGTAAACGTGTGTGTATGCATTTTTATTGGTTCATACTTTCAAAAATAAACTTGTTAGTTTTAGGTTAAAAGCAAAAATAACAACGACAAAGCTGAAGCTAAAGATAAAGATAAACTTTTCACAAATAGGTATTGTTGTCACTGCTATACGTACTGTAGCTGCTGCACAAATTGTGGGAAGTACAAATATTAGACAAAGTCATTGTTTAGATTATTTGAACTTTTTTTATGCAAGTGATATATTCATAGGATATTGTAGATGCATTTCATGCCTTTATTGTTTATTATTGTTAAGCATAAGAAATTAGCTTTTTGAGAGGCTATAAGGAGGTATTCGTAATTTGGAAATGAATTTTTTTTAAATATGATGTATAGGACTAAGTGATTACTTGATTTGGGTAAATGTACATATGTTAATTTAATTGAACTAAAATACAACAACTCAACACTGAGTACTTGTGAATGGGAATATACTATATTTACTAAAGCACCAAATACTTACATCTTTACACCTTTAAAAATAATCAAAATTTTACAAAAAAAAGTTTCCAAAATATAATAATTGTCAACAATAAACTTAAAAAATGTCCCGTTTTCGAAACTCTGCTTTTTAAAAGCCTTTTATATTCATTCAAAATTGTAAACAGGTGTTAGAAATACCAGAATCTTAAAAACATGCTGCCTTAGCAAAATTCTAAACTCGGTAAAAAAGTTAAACAATCATACAAATAAACTAAAAACCCGTTTATTCGTAGAGTTAGCAATTACATAATATTAGTGAGCAATCATCAGTCACTTTTTTTTACTTGTCTTATAGGAAGGGCTTTAACTAAAAGTAGTATTTGTTTCGGGTCAAAACATTTTTTAGGAATTTTTAAGTTGAAAAACTGAATTCCTATTAAAGCATCCAAGATTAAATTAAAGCTTACGAAGATAAACAGATTTGGTTAACATTTTACGTAGATAAAATTTGTATGGACTTTTCCTAAAAAACGAAAAACGAATAACCATATTCCCTTCAGTGATTTTGTTTTTTTTTTTTCAAATTTTCTCGAAAACGGCTTACAAGATTTTAAGTAAACTAATTTTTTTGTTACGTCAAAAGCAATTGAAACAATTCTGCTTTTTATTTATTTTTTTGCAGACATTTTTTCGAAGCGGGAATGGGGCTTTAAGATTTCTTTGAGAAAATTCTTTTTGTTTGAGATTTTTTTTTGTTTACTCCCGCATTTTTTAAATAATAATTTTATTATAATTTTGTAATTTAATAATCTTTTTATCTTTAGCAATCAAAATTAAAGACAAAAAAGTATTTTCCTAGCACCTACTTTTTATTTTGTATACTTTCTCACGTCAGCAATATCCTGCATTAACTTGTATTACAGATGGAGGCTGGAAAGTTTTAAACCCAAAAACAGCATGAAATTTGTTTTGTACATTTTTTTGTTAAAGTTTGAAGTGAAAAAAAGATGCTATCAGAATTTTGAGATAAATATGACTCTATTGAAATATGTAAAAAAATTGCTTTCAAATGAACTATAGCACATTGCCTTAAGTTTTTCTGTTGATTTTAAATTTGTTGTCTTTAAATTTTAAATTAAGTAAGTTAATAGTTAAGAATTTATTCAAAACCATGCCCATACAAATATTAGAAAACCCTCACCTTATGAAATACAAAAATTTCATCGTGCTCATCTATGTATATTCCGTTACTTTATTGAACACACCAATGGAATTATTTTCTCAAAAATTAAAAAATTCTAAAACTGTATATTAGAAATTTTCTATCTCACATTAAACCTAAATAAAGACAGAAAAAAATGTTAAAAATAAAGTGTTTTACAAAATCTTTTAATTAAATAACTTTTTTTTCTTAAGCTTTAGATGAACAAAAAGCGCATCTACAAAATCCCCCAAACTAAAAACTCGGCAATAAAAATCTCAAACGAGATTTTGATTTAAAAAAATTATTATTTGTAATGCAATTTTCCTATTTCCTGAAAAATAAATCAAGTGCTTTGCCTTTAAGTTGTAACATTCGTTTTAGATTTTAAAAAGAGGCTACGTGCAACCTACATTAGTTGATTCCCTTGTACCCTCGATCAAAAACATTTTACACATTTTTGTTATGCCTACCCATACATAGTTTCATATTGTTGTTTTTTAGTTATTAATCGATTTCTTTTTTACTAATCCCGTCAACTAAACATATTGCGTAGATTTTTTTTTGCAAAGGGTACTTCTTGGAGAGTTTAAATTCACAAAGTTCGAACAAAAAAGTGTATGCGTTGTCCGCCATTAAAAAAAAAAAAAAAACTTTGAAAGACCTTAATACAAATTTCTCGGCTTCTTTTAAACGTAAGGCAATATTTTTTGTTTGACTTTGAACGTAAAAGTATTTTATAGAACTCTAACCTACAAACATTTTTTATATCTCCTTCAGAAGAAAAGTAATTGCCGAAAAACTGTAGAAATTTTTGAGTGAGAAATGATTTTTAGAGTTTGTCTCACCTCTTGTTCATCTGAGCGAAAAAATACTTGAACAATTTTTGTAAAACAGAGGTAACTTCCTACATTATTGTATATTTTGATTTTATTTAAAGTTTTCAATATTTAGGAAATAAATTCATATGGGAAATTACGATTCATACTTCGGCACAAAAAAACAATGGATTCTTCTAGAAGCATACAACGCAAGTATTTTCAATCTTAAGAGGTGGGTCTAACTTCTCTCGTTCACGGGTGAGAGGTGATTTCCTGAAAAAAAGATACTCAAAATTAAAAAAAAAATTGTTTAAAAAAAACAACAGCAACACTTGCAACAACTTATGTTGTATATCATTTTTGAAAGATAGAAGTCTGTTCTACTATAACATGTCAAAGCTATGTTATTGTCAAAAACTATTGAAAATCAAACTCTTTAATTTATTTAAAAAGTTGTTTTTGTAATTTACAATTATTTGTTTTTTAAAACCAATCACAAATCTAAATTGGTTAAGAATTCAAATAATAGAATAGACTTCAAGCTTTCAAAAAATATACATCACATATGTAGTTGAAAAAAATGCCCTTGTTTTTCAACGATGTTTTTCATTCTGAGTATTTTTTATAAGGGAATTGCGCCTCCTTCTTAAACGCGGAAAGAGACAAACCCCCCCTTCTAAAGATAAAAAAAATTCTTCCATTGAATTCTTCTAAAAGAATCCGAATCATAGACTTATATGCTGGATAGAGGTAACTTTGAAATGCTGTATTTTAGACATTTTTTGTTATGCATAGAATCAAAATATACAATCATGTAGGAAATTACGTGTTCTACCAAAAATTGTTTAACTAAATTTTCACTCAGATGAACAAAAGGCGAGATAAACTCTAAGAATCATTTTTACTCAATAAATTTCAACAATTTTACGACAATTACTTTTCATCTGAAGTAGATATCAAAAATATTTGCTATAAAATGCTCTTACCTTAAAAAAATCCAAAAAATATTGCTCTGTGTCTAATAGGAGCTGAGAAAATTACATTTAGGTTTTTTTCAAAATGGTGGACAAGGCATATACTTTTTTTGTTCGAAGTTTGTGAATTAAGACTCTCCAAGTTTGTACTCCTTAAGAAATAAAAAAAATCGACGCGGTATTTTTCTTTTAGATAAAATATTAATTTGACTGGACTAATGTTAATTAGCCCATTATTTATTCTCAAGATAATCGAGAAGAAGAAAAGATTTTAATATATTTTGGTAAATTTTCTTTTTGTTTTTTTTTTTTTATAAAAAAAATAATTTGTGATTGAATTTTCTTACAAATTTTACTGATTACACTGTGTAACAAAATTTCAAAAAAATGTTTTGTTTATATAGGTTTTTGCGTTGCTTATGGATGCTAAATGGTATATGTTAGCTCTAAACGAAAACACCGATAGTTCTTATTAAGTTTGGCTTTAGCTCCAGAATTTCACCTACAAATTTATGTTCTGGAGCTTTTATGCACTTTTATTAATTGAAAATAAAAACGAAGAAAGAAATTCATAAAAATATCATTTTAAATTCTTTTTGTCTGATAAGTAAGTGATAGGTAAAAATGATAGTAATTCTACACGTGTTCAGAAGTGGGAATATTTCGTTGTTTTTCTTTTGTGATCTTTTAAAATTGTCTTTTGCTGTCCCAAGTTTTTTTTATAGCTAAACTGACATCCTATTTGAATGTAAAGCAATCTCTCACTGTGTTATATAGGGTGATTTTTTAGCTGGTTTGGTTTTGGCAACACTAGTTTTGACAGCTGACGTGTGTTTAGTACCTTGTGTCACTGTCAAACAGCTTCAATTTGGTTTGCAATTTAACCATGGATCGTCTTACAAATGAACAACGCTTGCAAATTATTGAATTTTACTATCAAAATTCGTGCTCGGTTCGAAATGTTCATCGCGAAAAATTGTGTTCAGCGATGAGGCTCATTTTTGGTTGTATGGGTACGTAAATAAGCATAATTGCCGCATTTGGAGTGAAGATCAGCCAGAAGCATTGCAACAGCTACCAATGCATCCCGAAAAAGCCACTGTTTGGTGCGGTTTATGGGCCGGCGGCATTATTGGGCCATATTTCTTCAAAGATGATGCGAATCGCAGCGTTACTGTCAATGGTGAACGCTACCGAGCGATGATAACAAACTTTTTTTTGCCCGAAATGGAAGTTCTTGACTTGCATGATATGTGGTTTCAACAAGACGGTGCCACATGCCACACAGCACGCGAAACAATGGCGCAATTGCGAGGCGAGTTTGGTGAACAGTTAATTTCACGTTTCGGGCCGGTCAATTGGCCGCCTAGATCGTGCGATTTGACACCATTAGATTATTTTTTGTGGGGGTATGTCAAGGCTAATGTCTATAGGGACAAGCCCGCTTCGATTGACGCACTGGAAGCCAACATCCATGCATTCATTCGTGAGATATCGGCCGATATGTGTGAAAGAGTATGCCAAAATTGGGCTCAGCGGATGGGCTACCTGAGACGCAGCCGCGGTCAACATTTGCATGAAATTATCTTTAAACATTAAATTGCAAGGATCAAGCTATCGATTCAAATAAATATTTCATTCATTTTTTCGAATTTTTTGTGTTTTTTTTTTTTTTAAAGTTCTAAACCTCTTAAAAAATCACCCGTTACCATAAACGTTCTAATTTTTATAATTTTTTGCAAATTTATCAAAATTAAGTGTCAAATGGCAATATTTGTGGTTGTTTTGACGTGATGTCTCTCGAATAGGCATTTTTTATTTCTGACACTTTTATTTTCGACAACCATTCTAGCATATTCCCTTAGATTTGTGTATTGACTTTTTGGCTTTTCTTTTATGCAATGGTATTAAAACTTTTTGGAAGTTTCTGTTAAGCAATTTTATTAAAATCCTTTTAGTTCATAATAAATAAGAAGATTTTAAATAGGAAAACATTCTATGGCTGATTCTGTTAGTATTGTTAAACAATAATATAATAATTAAAAAATCAAAAATACCATCTCTTTATCAAATATCTCCAAATTTATAGTTTTGTTTTTCAGTTTTAAAAAAAATTATATTCAAAAAACAAATTTGTTCTTCCAATTTCAGACTTACTTTGCCTTCGACTCACGAGCTGAACAACAAATGGAAGTATACCTGCGCTACGGTCAACATCCGGAACTCTATCCCAATCGAAGGGGTGAGGTTGTTCAAGGGTAAGACTATACCCCCTACTCCCAGATATATTTTTATATTTAAATTACAACTCCAAAGTTCATTATTTCCATCATTTCTTTTGGATAATCTCCTATATAAAGCAAATTTCGCATTCAATAAAAATTTTAACAACACAAATTTTCTTGATTAATGATCATAAAGAACACAAAAATTCAAATTTCTCAACACAAAATCATCAGTTTTGTCTTTTTGGTATCGTAGTGATGTCATTAAGGATTAAGAACAATCATTACTTCAATTCAATAGTATCACTGATTTATGCGGACTGACATCATTTGTAGTTTTTTTTTTTTTTGTATTATTTCTATTTTTTTTTTTTTTTTTTTAAGAATGATGTCTTATTTTTTCACATCTATTGTCCTTAGTCTTCCTGCAAAAACCCTCGGTACACTCCTTAACGCATTAATTATTCAAATGTATACAAATTTCAAGACAAATAAACGAATGATAAATTGTTGGTGGGTTCCTTTTTGCAAGAACTCTGAATAAGTCTGTCTTAGCGTAAAGAATGATTTTGTTGTTGTTTTTTTGTATTTTTATCTATCGGTTGTTTTATGTAATTATTTTCAACTCTGAATCAGAAGTTTAGTATGGTAAAAGTTTGATGTTGTTGCTGACTTTTTTCTTTAAGGAAACTCGGTATTCTAGTTGTTGTTTTTTTTTTTTTGTTTACTTGTGTTTTTTTTTTATTCGGTGAAATTAAAAAACTTTTTACCTACGTCAGAGACATGAAAAGACAAGATGAAAGAAAAGAGGAAGGTTGAATGGTCTAAGTTGTCTAAGTTAAGTTTTTGTGAAGTCATCATACGTCGCGGTAAAAATAAACTTTACCAATTGTTAGAAAGAACAGTTTTCTTTCTATTAAATGGGATACGGATTCTGTATTTAAATATACCTACATATATATCTACATCTACATACGACACATGGATATACATCTATACATTCATATGTACGAATTTTGTATTCTTATTTGCAAGGAGAAGGATGTTCACCGCATACGAACTTTATTATTTGTTATAACATAGTTCGGTTAAAGTTTCCACTGACAGTATGACTACTCTGATCTGATTTATAACTATTTTTTATGTAAATATAATTGTAGATCAAAAAAAGTCATGATCCCATCTGCATATTGCGTTCATATTATTCTGTTGGAATTTTTATTGGTGAGTAAATTTGGGACTATGATAAAAATTCGTAAAAAAAAACATGACTGAGCTAAACCAAGCAGGTATACCTATACAAATAAAAATTATATAATAAAGAAGCTTGGAACTTAATAACTTTTGAAAATGCAAGTAATTACAGACAAAATAGAAAAATAGAAAATAAAAGCATTTAAATCGTCTTTTTAAAATTAATTTTCTTATATAAAATTTTGGTAACATAAAAATAAAAAAAAGTTTGATACGCCAATTTTGAGTATTTGTTAATAAACATTAATAAACCTAGTTTCTAAAAATTCATCAACTTATTTTCGAAATATTGAATTAAAAAAAGTAGTTTTTACTGTCATTATTAAAAGGAGATTTTGCATGCAACATTTTATTGTAATCGGTTAAGCCGTTGATCAGAAAGTCTAAAAGAAGAAAAAACCTTATATGGCAGGTACAGTTAGTAATGGTTTTTAATAAATTTTTTTTTTAAAGTGTTTTTTTTATCAAAATCGATTTTGAGATAAATAAGATTTTCCTTAACGGAAGTATGGCAAGTACCGTTATTTTGAGAGCTAAGAAAAGTTTTCAATTTAAAAATAATTTTGAATGGCCATTAGTCCTATAAATTGGTGCTTCATTCGGCTTACTCACTTGGACTCATCAGTGACATATGGTAAGAAGCTTATTTGTCATACGTTAGCTATATAAAGTTCAGTTTAACTTGACAGAACACCGCGACATGGGTACGATAATTTTGGCACCGAAATCTGATAATGCTTTTTTTCTAGAAGGGTCAAAAACATGCATTTTTTACAACTTCCCTTACGGATCTATCTCGCCCGTTTAGGAGGTAGGGGCAGTTTAAGAAAAACTACTTTAAATAAGAAAAAGCATTTTTGAAAGCCAACAATCTGTTGTTTAATCCTTAATTTAAATTAGACTATTTGTGCCAATAGTTTTCGATAAAATCAGCATGCAAGCTCAAAATTTCAAATAGGCCAACTTTCCACACAAAATGATAAAAATTATTAAAAATTTTAAAAGAGCAACTAATTTTGGGAGAAACGTGCGACACTTCTACTACTTCTTAGCTGGTTTTTATCAAAATCAGTTGTTCTTACGAAAAAAAAATGTTAAATTCTTTTTTGTGCATACAATTCTATGACCTTAAATTTAAATCTTTTGAAAAAATTAATTTCAAGATATGTGTATATAAAAAGCTGAATTTTTTTTAACGTCCAAAATAAAATGGCGATCATTGAACCACCATTCATTTAAGACTTAATTATGTCATGGTAATACATTATATATTTTTAAAATAAACTTATCTAAAAGCTGATGCAAGTTTATTTTATCGGAAAAAACTAGATTCTGTTGCGGTAAAATTTACCACAACAAGTTTCTCCTGCCTATTCTTTATCATTATCCATTTTTAGCCTTTCCATTTCCGTTGCGGCTCCAAAATATTTGTAGAGTCAGTAGATACCTGGCGTCCATCAGCCAGAGACCTACTCTTAAAGTATTTTGGAAAAGTAACAAAAACAGGTTTCGACCGATTTGCGATTTGAGTGGAACAGTTGGTTCCAAAATCCACGAACTTAAATTACCAAGAAGACGGGCGGTCTCTTGTCGAGGTACCAGCGGATGAGCTGAAGAAGTAAGCGAGTCAGGCGGACTCTTACTTTCATCTAAATAACCAACATTATTATATATTTAACGTAACGTAACGTAGTTTTACATTGTTGTCAGAAAAATGGGTTGTTAACGTGATTTATAATTCTTAAACTTAACTTCTTTTAAATAGTAAGGAAATAGAACTATAGGAATTGACACGCGAAAAGAACTGAGTATATCTCAGCATTTAAAAAGATGTAGTCCTCTCTCACCTCGAGGGATTGGTTTTAGAAAGATTGCTTCGCGTTTCGAATCGCTCGCGATTGTTTTAGAGTAACTAGGAGAATGCCTAGAAGAAACTTTTTCTCGATTTTTGTTCTTTTAAAGTTTTCTCGAAATATTTAGTTGAAAGGGTTCTGAACTCGGCCATTTGGATTCGGCAAGTTTTGGAAAGACATCCAACAACTTGCTGAATCATTGAATGTGTGTGTGAGAGTAAAGTTTCGATGAGATTCGACAACGGAGGAACGGAGGTTTTCGAGGAGAGCACGTAGCTTTCCAGGAAGCCGTGATCCCGTGACTGAAGATCTCGAAAACGATTGGCTGGTTGTATGAATGTGTGAGAGACTGGAATGGCCGAGGTAGACAATAGATTTAGCTTGGAAAGTTCACTCTTTGGAGAACTATTCAAGCGAAAAGATTATTTTGAGTTGCAAGTCGAGTAGAATTTAAAAGAAGAAAAAAAAATCGAGGAAAAGTAATTTGAGAAAAGTGGAAAAAGTTGTCGAGGAAAAATTAGTGTTTCAAGGAGCGAAGCAGTTTGAGGAAAAAGAGGAAATCGAGGTGATAGAGGAAAGGAGGCGGATAGGTGATCCGCAGACAGAAAAAAAGATAAGTAGAATGGTTCTTGTTGATTTAATTCTTTGTGTGTCGATTCGTATGGTTTTCTTTTTTTGATCGTTTCTTTTTGCTTAATTTGAATTTTGTCCAAGTTATTTGTAGGACACGGTATTTTTTTTGTTAACGGCCCAATTTCTTTGTGTTTGCTCGTGGCATTACGTTTCTCCGTGAGCCTCTTTAAAAATCCTGTAAAAAATCTATATTTTCGAAAAAAATTTTCGTTTTAATCCCTGGGTTTCGGCTCAAAGGTTTCCCAAATAAAAACAGTTGAAGTCCCCATCTGGGCATATAAAAACTTGTGTTTTATTTTTAGTTCTTTTACTTGCTTTCGTTTATTTGCTTTGGTCATTTAAAATTAGTTTTGGAATCCACTAATTCTTAGTTCGTAAAAGAATTCCTGGCGCCCACTTTAAGTAAAAGTACACCCTGTACTTATACTTAACATTTTATAAATTTTCTTTTTAGTTCATTTTATTAATCGTATCCGATTAATAAAATCATTTTTACTATTGAACCCACCACATTGCTGAGCTACTGGGTGGCAGCACTCTATGTGTTGTCAGTTGTGCGAATTATTAAACGCACCCATCCGTTGACAGTTCGTCATCGTCATCGTTTTCGTTGTTTCTGCGGCGCACGCAGATCGGTGGTTTTAATTGTTTTATCAATTGTTTCGTTTATTTGGATTAATATAAATCCATTGAAATCGCGGATTGTAGTTACGCCATCATAAAGTAAAAATTCGCATTAAATAATTTCACAACAATTCCTAAGAAAAGGCCACTGTCAGGAAAAATGGGGTCCCTACATAATTATTGATACGGGGCCCCAAATTGCTCGCTACGCCATTGGATAACGCCCACCTCCTAAAGTAAAAATGCTTGTTTTTGACCCCCTACAAAAAGTATCGCTATCAGTTTTTGGTGCCCAAATTATCGTACTCTCGCTTCAGTGAAAACTTATCATTTAGCCAGTTTATAATTCTGAGATCCCAGAGGGCTCAGAGCACTCAAAAAATTCCTTACTTTTCTTCTTAAAAACTGAGACTGAAATTTTTTGTATTTGTTTGCTGAAATATTTCTTGTCGCAGAAAACTACATAACAAGAAAAGAAAAAGAAAGTTGTTTTGTGTTCTATGTGAGGAAAATTGTTTATATCTTATTCTCCTAAAATAATTGAATTAATTAAATTAAATTTGGTGGCGCATCATCTCGTAGAAAACCAGGCCCTCCCTAGTGACTTACAACTCTCAACCATTCCTTTGTGCATGTTGTTGGCAGGAATGGAGGGGACCAGCAATATTTTGCTGAGTCCGAACGGCTAGATGAGAAGCACTTTTTCATGACAAGTATACTCTTGGAGAATTTGTCAGTTCATCGCAAGAGGCACTAGGTGCCTCGAAAAAAAATTTCTGTTTTAGGTGGCATCGGCTTGGAATTGAACCTAGACCTTCGGCATGACAGTTCAACGCACTTACCATTATGCTACGAGGTACCTTACGCTCTTGCTCTGTCAAAAAAATGGAGAAAAAATACTGAGCGCTCAAGAAACATAAACTGGCGAATTAAGCTTGAAATTTTTTGCCAGGACAAGGCATAGTTGGAAGATTTGCTTGCTATACAAATTCAATATACTTACTACTGAAATTATAATCAGCCAAGAAGAAGACTTAACTTTAAGGATTTGACTTGTTGAATTATTGATTTGAAATAGTAGTAGAATTTGAATTATAAAAAAACCTTCCTATAAACTGATTGAAATGCTTCTTTAACACTTAAATAAATTTCAAAACATTCACATCAAACAGAATGTCCATTTTGGATCAAATTCATCTTTTTTAAGCCTTTTAAAACTCCCGCTTAAAAAAATGAACAATCTCAAAAGAGTGAACAGGTCTGATTTTTATTACTTCACTATATCGAGCGTCTACTGTAAAAATATATCATAAGTAAATTACTCTGTATTAACAAATCAAAACATCTTAAGTAAAATACCAATTTAAAACCTCATATTTATTGTTTATTTTAATAAATCGAAAATAATCAATCTTAGACGTAGGGAAAGGTAGATCCCTTTAGTAACTGCCGTATGTATATAATGTTATATCCGTACATGGACGTTTGACTTTTCAATTTTCATGAAGTGATTATTATAAATTGGTCTTCTGGAAGCTACGCATTTGGCATATTCTTCATATATTAAGGAGTAATCTCTGCACATAACATATTCCTTCATCTTCATTTCTGTACATAAGTTAAAGAAACTAAATATACACAATCAAATCCCGAAATTGATAAATTCTTTCATGTGTAAGCAAAATGGCTAGCCATTATTTTAACTTACGATAAGGACAAGAAAATATCGTTTGCACTTATCGGTATTTGTTTACATCTTCTGCCATATATGAATAAACATATACCATTCATATATGTATATCTACTTATGAAATTAAATATAACTCCCACGGCACCACCTCGACCCCCCTACCACCTTCAAACCCCCAACCCTTGCAGCCAGACAAAACATAATACTAAGTTATTTTGTGAGAAGAATAATAAATCGTTCATTCATGACACATCACCCCTATAGCTGTGCGCACCAACGAACTACAGAGGACTTTTATTTATTATTGTTTCATCCTTCTTTGGCGTATATCGTCAGAGATAGTATATGAATGAGTATATAGTTTTGGCCTCATAACATTCTCTTGTATATAAATATCCCAGCACCATAACTCGCTATATCCTATATCCTGTCGGTTCCGATCCCGATCTACATATTGTACACGTCTTTTAAGGCACACAAGAAATATATATGTATGTAGAGTGTATGCGGGGAACAAAGTAGTTAATATTCCATACATTCGTTCAATTTCAGATCATACTGTGAGCGAGAGTTTCGAGATTGCCGCCTGCAGACTTGCTACGTGCAGTCACCAGCATATCCAGGACTTTATCCTAGGGCACTAAATTGTCGCTATAAACTTCACACCAGACAACCGTACATCAAACTTTATCTTCAAAATGAGCAATTTTCGGTGGATGGACAACGGTAAGAGAAAAAAAAACAACAAATTTTTAGGTCATACTTATACGTACATTCATTTTGTCCGAAGTCTATAGAGCTTTACTTCAAATTCTCATGTCTTAGACGTGTTCATTTGGGAGCAATGCAATTTAGATTTAAGTGGATAAGAAACTGTAAGGAAACACATATGTGTGTATGGATTACGTTTTATGGGGTCGAACGTCCAGATGAATAAAAACAGATACAATTGATATGGTAGGTTATTCTATAAGGAGTTCATATAGTAGAGTGTAGAGTTTTTTTTAACCTATTTAGCTTGGGCAATTTTTTTTCATCATGCAATTTTATTTTTGAAGGCATGTCCTGTTTTATGCTTTCAAACATCCTGGGAAATTCAGTCTTAACAAAAAACTAATGAATTTTATAAAAACCGATTTTTGTAAAAAAAAAAAAAAACTGAATTGAGGTTGCTCTAATTTTATATAATTTTTGCTACCCATTTTATCTTTTGAATTATGGCAATACGATAAAATATTTTCACCTAGGAATTGGTCAGTATGAAAATTTTGTCCAATTAACGACTTCGAAATTTTGACCTTGCTTATTCATAAAATGCAAAAATATTGTCTTGGAGCCTTATTTGTAAGTTCCTAGCATATACACAGTTCTTAAAATCTAAGCAAAACACAATTGCATAGGTAAAAGTTATCCTGCTAACTTCAGAGGTTAGATTAGGTTAGGTTGGAAAGTGTGATAATACAGCAAGCCACTTCATATTAATTGGATCTCTATGGATCCATTGCGCTTCCCAAGGTGTGAAAAGGTAAGTTAGAGGAGAGAAAGGGAGGAGATTTAGGAGATGATGCTTCCCTGAACCATTCTGAGTTTTGAATGAATTTCAGGATGTTCTTATTTAGTTGCAAGAGAGAGACGTTGCCCGGTTCATCAAAAAAAATTTCTCTTAGGGCTGTTTTTCTGATTTAGAGTAGGCTAGGGCATTCACAAAGGAATTGGGAAGTATTTTTCCGCCTCTTCATCCTGAAGAATCGATGTTTTGGGACCCATCTAACATCTAAGGGTTACTGTGTTCATTGCACCTAGTAGTTTAAACTTATACCGGCAACGTTCTATCAGCTTAGACTTTATGGTGATTGAAAAAATGGGTTTCGCTTGGCTATCTGGGAAAAAGTCAAAATTTTTATTTATTTCTTGACGTGGGGATAGATGTTTTGTAGCTTCACAAACTGCAAGTACTTCCACCTGGAATACGCTGCAAAAATCTAATTATAGGTAGGTTAAACTGAGTATATATGCCAGCTATATCCACCTCGAAAGCTTTAGATCCATCAGTAAAGACCGAAATATAATTTTCATTTATGACCCAGTTTTGATTCCAGCGTTCCCTGGTTGAGATATCTGTTAAGGCTTTTGAGTTGAAATCAACCATTAGTGGCCTCTTTTCAATTTTGCCGAAACTGTTGAAATCTTAAAACAATTTTGTCTACTAACTCTTTCGTAAGCAGATTAAGCGGGACTAGTGAAAGGGAAATGTTTTAGGGCTGCCACACAGTGGTCCCTTTTATTGAATTTTGGTAACAAAAATAATTTCCCAATAAATTAAATTTGGTACACTTGATGATTCAATTTTGTCTATTTTAAACAGGGGCTTCACAATTTAGGTCAGAACATAGTCCCAAATTTCAAAATTTTAAATAAAATACTGTCGAAGTCAGGAACTGAGTGAATTATATGTTTGAAATGTCCTAAAATAAATATAAGCTTAAAATAACTCAAATACTGATTTTTATTTATTTATTTATTTATTCATCTACAAGCTTAGCTTAACAGATTACAAATTTAGTTAAAAGAAAAATTATATAAAAAACAAAAGAAAAAGAAAATTTCAATTATTGCATATATGTATGTATTTACACGAATGTTTTTTCTAATTTAACAGAGGGAATTGAGCAAACTGTTCTTGAAGCAGTCCCTAGAAATGTGAAGGTCAAAATCTTGACTTATTTCATTAAACGACTTTATAGCTCTTGAAATTGGTTCGTTTAAGCCGTAATTTGTTCTGTGCGAGGGTTGCAAAAGAAATTGTCTTTCCCTGAGGGGTCTAACAGGAGCGTAGATAGGGATATGAGATAAAAGATAAGGACTTTTAATATGATCACAAAGCAGATCACGTATGAACATAGCTTCGTGAACAAATCTTCTATTTTTCAGCGGATGTATACTCAGGAGTTTACATCTTGTTTCATAAGATGGTAAGAAATTCCAATTCATTTTTCTGAAGATATATCTAGTGAAATCTCTTTGAACTTTCTCTATTCGATTAGAATGAACTTGGTAGGCCGGATTCCAAATAAGATCGGAGTACTCAAGAATAGACCTTACTAATGAAGTATATAACATTAAGAGCGTATGGGGGTCTGTAAATTCTTTAGAGTTTCGTTTAATAAAACCAACAATGGAGTTTGCTTTTGCAACAATGTAGTCAATGTGATAGTTGAAAGTTAGTTTTGAATCAATTATTACACCAAGGTCTTTTATTTTTTCAACTCTACCCAATAATTTATCCCCTAGGCGATAATCCAATTGAATGAGTGAAGAACCTCTGGAAAATGATATTACATAACATTTATTAATATTTAGATAAAGATAGTTTTCAACGCACCATTTAGACAATTGATCGATATCTAACTGTACTTTTAAACAGTCATCAATACATTTTATTTTAGAAAATATTTTTAAATCGTCTGCAAAAATTAACGAATTACAAAAATTTAAAACAGAAACAATATCATCTATAAATAAAATGAATAGCAGAGGTCCAAGATGGCTACCCTGTGGGACTCCTGATGGACAATTAATGGCCCTTGAATAATTGTTCTCAATTACAACTCTTTGGTTCCTACCAACAAGAAAGGAAGAGATCCAATTTAACATTGAAGAATGAAATCCGAAATTTTCTAATTTTTGTATGAGAACTCTATGGTTAACCGAATCAAAGGCTTTACTGAAATCAGTATAGATTGCATCAACCTGAAACCCTTTCTCAAGCGCATTGATAACGTATGAAGAAAAATGTGCCAGGTTTGATGCAGTCGATCGTCCCACAACAAAACCATGTTGAAATTCAGATATATGCTCCTTTATATGAAATTGTAGTTTGGATTTAACAATACTTTCGAAGACTTTAGGTATTGCAGAGAGCTTACAAATACCTCTATAATTGTCAACACAATTTTTGGAGCCTGATTTAAAAATAGGAATCAAGTAAGATGATTTCCAATCTTCGAGAAAAATTCCCGAAAGTAGAGATTCATTAAATATAAGGAAGAGTGGATAAGATATTGTTAGGAAACATTCTTTTAAAATAATTGCAGGTATGCCATCAATTCCCGGTCTGGGATTTGGTTTGAGGTTTTGAAGAGCTATTTCAACTTCGTGCAATTCTAAGTGAAGAGAACCAATATCTACTTTTGAGTATGAATCAAGTCTACTGCCAATATTCGAATCGGAGTAAGAGTACACAGACTCAAAAAATGTTGCAAAAGACTCCAGAGTTTGGTTGATATCAGTAGATTCGGTATTATTAAATAACATTGACCTCGGTAAACCAGTCGATGATTTTTTTTTATTCACATAAAACCAAAAACAACGAGAGTCATTCTTAATTTTGCTTTCAATTTCTAATACATAGCTCTTATGTAAGAACTTGCTCAAGACTTGAAATTCTTTCCGATACCCACAAAACGTCGCATAATCAATAGCATTCTTAGTTCTGCTATACTTGAGATGTGCTTTGTTTTTTATATTTTTTAAGTGTTGAAGCTGCCTGTTATACCATGGTGGCTTAGACAATTTCCTTTCCGCGAAAAAAGGGATATACAAGTGAAACCCATTTTTAAGTAAGCCAATAAATTTTGTGTACATCTCTCGAATATTAAGGCCATTAAATTCACTTATCCAGTCAAACGAACCAATATAATTATTAAGATCAAAAAAATTTGATTTCAAAAATTTAAAAGATTTTTCAGAAACCGCAGTTTGCTCGGAATAAATATATCCTTCAATTTCTATCATAATTTGCTTATGATGAATAGAATTATTTAATAAAGGGAAAGGAGCTTCAAAAACATTTGCTTTAACTTCATCCGTACAAATGAAAACCAGATCCAAAATATTATTCAAAGAGTTAAGGATATCATTTTTTTGATTAAAATTTAACGAATACAAATGATCAATAAATTCAATTTCAAAATCTTTTTTCAAATTACTAGGAATAAGCATTTTATCTTCGTTTGACCAAACCCATGAAACATTGGAAAGGTTAAAGTCACCAATAATGCAAATATTATTTATGTCAGAACAGGTATTATATAAAAAATCAATATTTTCAATATGTCTTACATAAACTTCTAAATCGCTTTTTGGAGGTATATAGCTAATAATAAAAAATAAAACTTTCGAATCTAATTGGATTGATACGCAGAGTTGTTCCACATCAAGCACAGGTAGATCTATTTGTTTTCCAGCTAGACATATGCGAGTTCCAATCAAGATTCCACCGCCACGTTCAATAGCTGTAGCACATCGATCCATTCGGAAGACATTATAGATGTTATCATCAAAGATTTCTGTTGATAAGATGCCACTATGTAACCAAGATTCTGTGATGATTATAACATCATAATCGTTATGGCTTGAGTTAGTGAAAAGATTTGCAACTTTAGTCCTTAAGCCACTAGTATTATGGTAGTAGACTTTAAGCAATTTATTTTTTTCAATAGACTCTGTTGCAATATTGTTCTCAGACCTCTGAGAACTTGGGCTTATTGGTTTTTTGGAATGAAAACAAACGGTCTAATTGTAACTCCATTTGGCCAAAAGTCAGCATCATAAATTGAGTTGACATATTCAATCGGGACACATATTTTGAAATTTATGGTTTTATTTCGCTTATTATTGTCCTTTGTAAGCAAGAAACAAGAAAATCCTGATGGATTAGTGAAATCAGCCAAATTTGATAAAATATAAGAGATTATCTCATCCATTGTAGTATCAGGATGGAAACTAGAGATGTGAAAGCACTTAATTTTTCTCCTTACCCTTAAGTTACCACACTGTCCCCTATTCCCAGCTTTACCTGATGGTCTTTGAGGATGTTGCCTTGAATGAAGAGCCGATAAATTTTCCCCAGCATTCAATGGA
Organism: Dasysyrphus albostriatus; assembly: GCA_946251815.1. Lineage (NCBI taxonomy): Eukaryota > Metazoa > Arthropoda > Insecta > Diptera > Syrphidae > Dasysyrphus > Dasysyrphus albostriatus. The sequence continues at coordinate 25,729,493 of OX276338.1, forward strand.
CCATTCAATTGCGAACCAGAAATCAATAGAGATTCGTGATTGTAGACAGGAATATCACCCTCAGCAGTGTTACTAACAACTGCATCAAGCTTAGCAACATCATCCAAACCAATATCAACAGCAGCAGCAACAGACAGATTGGCAACATTTTCCAGAACATCCTCAGCAGTGTTATTACCTACAGCATCAAATTTAGCAACATCGTCCACACCATCAACAACAGCATTAGCAACAGCCAGATTGGCATCATTATCTAAGTCGACAATAGCATCAGGAGCATCAACAATGACGGGAGCTCCGATACCAGCAACATCCACATCAGCAGCTATAATATTGGGAACAACAGCAACACCCTCATCAGCAACTTTAACACTATCAGCATTATCATTTGCATTAGAATGACGACCAACAACATCGTTAGTCGAACATATATGGACCCCATCAGCAGCAGAGTCAGATACATTGTCTTTTTCTCTTATATGGACGACATCAGCATCAGAAACGGATACATTATCTTTTCCAATTATATCATCTACGGCAATAAATTTCGCAATTAAGGCTTCAGTGTTTTGCTGGTCATCAACAGTGCATTTGTTTTCATCGATCTTGTTCATGTCTGAACCAGCAGATAGAGCAGAAAAAGTAACAGCAGCACACGACGCACCATCCATAATCATACCTCCTTCATTCGCAACAATACTACCACACGCAGCCTTATCAATAACCCCACTATGTTTAGAAGAGTTGGAATTGATTTTCGATTTTGTGTAAGTAATTTGTACTAAGTTTAAAGAAGATGGTCCAAAATGTGCAGAAATGTTCCCAAAACTGATTTTAACTAATTTAAGTGCTTATTTTTAAAAAGATTGAAAATAATTTTTAGACCTAATCTTATTAAATCTTAACAAAATTTGACAAATTTGACGGCTGGAAGTAGCGAATCAAAGTTTAGATCAACTACTCAAAATCTAAAATATCAAAAATAGTGTAAAGTAAAAGTTTAAATAATTTTATTTTCTGATTTTTTACGAAGCAATTTAAATATTGTTATAATAAAAAAATGGTAATGGTAATGGTAATGGACACCGTTGTCCTGATGTCAGAGTAAAATAATGTAACCAGAAAAAGTATCAACATTACTAAGACTATTACTTTAGATAATTTTTGATTTTTCCCAGGTTTTGTTGGCCTTAATTTTCATTCACCACTTCCAGCCGTAAAATTTGTCCAATTTTGTTTTGTTTAGATTAAATCAGATAAGGTCTAAAAAATTAGCATCCCTACATCATCAAGTGTACCAAATTTCATTTATTTATATTAAGAATTGCTGTTGGAAATGATTTTTGTCACCAAAATTCAATAAGCGGACCACAGTGTGCCGTTGCGTTGGTATGGTTCTTATGGCATTGATTATGCCGATGTGTTTTGGCTAAAGTCTTTGAGTTTTGTCTTGGTTTTAAGACTGGGTTCTTTATCTTTGGCTGAAAACCCCACCAAGCATGTGTACGTTAGAACTGGCCTTACTGTGGCTGTTTACATCCAATGAATGGTTCTGGGGCTGGAACCACAACAAAACAACCGCTGTAGGCCCTTATTTTTAACTTGCTATCACCTTATTCATAATTTACAAGGCATGGAGTCAATCCAGTTTATCAGTATCAGATAGATTCTGATGGAAGGTTAGGGCTTGTCGAATTGCACTGTTATCAAAAATTTTAAAGGTTTCTTCTAGGTCAAGCACTTCTACCAGGGTTAATTTCTTGAATTGAATTGATTTTTCTATATAGATTTGCCCTTCTTATTTGCATGTCTGTCCTCTAAAGATCATGCCATCATCTAGTTTATGCCGAATATGAGTCCCAATTAGTCTTCCTAAGGTCTTAAGAAGAAAAGAAGATTGACATAGGTCTGAAATTCTTCGGTTCAGTGTAGATGAAATTTTTGGAATGAGAATGACATTAACTTCTCTCCAACAAGAAGAAGCGTAGGTGATGTTATATCAGCTCCTAAAAATGACCACTAGAATTGAAACAAATTATGACTTTAAGGCCTTGTAGCATATCTATAGATAAATAGCCTTAAATTAATTTTGTGGTATCGTTTTATCAAAAAGTATTTGATCGATTTTAATTCATTTTAAATGGTGGGAAAGCCACGACCACGAAGAGTGTGGGAATCACAAAATTATACACTGTGGGTTCATTTCAGTAAAGTATTGTTTTATACTGCCTATGTACACATTCGAAAATATTAAATTAAAAAATGCTTTTATTTTGTATAAAATATTAAAAAAAAAAAATGTTTTTTGTTTTAATTTTATATCTAGCTAGCTTCTGAGTGGTGTCGAATTTCGACACATAAGTTATTGTATTTGGTCCGATTTGCCGAATCAAAGAATTTGACATATCTTCACGTTTCGAGCTCCCTAAAATCGGAATCCATCATTTTTAGAGAGATGTCTGTATTTGTAGGTTCGTTCGTACGTTCCTTCGCTTTTTTTCTTGCATTATATATCTGAAAAAGGAATGAAGATATTAACTTCGGATACATTATATTTTATAATGTTTTAAAAATTTATTTATTTAAAAAAAAAAATTTAAAAAAAAACAACTTTGTCAAATTTCTTTAGTCCCGAATATCTCGAAAACGAATTAAACTATCGTCCTTGGGTTGATTTTATTTAATGCATATTAACGTCATAAGAAATTGGTAAAAATATAAAGTGATATCAACTTGCATTTTTCTTAATAAAAAAAATCTGTTGAAAATTGTCGAAGAAAAGTTTTCGGCTCCAATATCTTAAAAACAAACAATGACATTGGCTTCGGGGTAGTTTTATTCAATACATTAGTATATAATTGATAATTGATACAATTTGTAAAAATATTAAGTGCACAATTTAAAAAAAAAAAATTTACCGAAAATTGTTGAAATTTTGATTTCGTCTCAAATAACTTGAGAACAAAAAATGATGTTGGCTTTGGGTTAATTAAATTAAACAGACAAGCTTTAAGTTAATAATTGATAGAACTTACAAAAAAAATCGTGATATATGTAGTTTTTTGTAATCCAATTAAAACTTTACCAAAAATTGTTGACATTTTGTTTGTCTCAAATATCCTGAGATCACACAAAATGGTATTGGCTTTGGGTTAATAAAACTCTATACACTAGTTTGAAATTAATAAATATTAATTATAAACTAGTGTACAGAATTTGATGGAATGGTTTTGTAAAATAATTCAGCAAACATTATTTTTTTTTAATGAAAAAATTACAAAAAACTTAGCAGAAAAAAAATTAAATATTTTGAGAAAAACCAATGATATTGTCTTTGGGTTAATTTTATTCTACTTACTAATCTTCTTGCAATATTGAACACCTGAAAACATTTTCGAAGAGCTTTAATTGACGATTTTTAGAAATAAAATAACATCGGGCCTCTAGCTTCTGAGGACACCAATAGGAAATTACCAGTGTGGATTGCACACAGCCTCTTTTTATAATTATTACGATCAAGACCTGCCTACTTATATGCTTGGAAAAGTCAATGGTCCAAGCCACCTTTCTGCTATATTTACGATCTTGTGTCCAATGGTTCATAAATGCACTTATGATGAGACCTCACCTGAGATGTATCAATAGTGCCTCGATCCTGCAAATTAAGTCACTCTTAAGTCTCAAAGCAGGAGACTTTCCAGGCTTTATCGTCATTCTAGGAAACTTGGATGAATGTAAACATGTCTTCCTTGAGTCTAATGGCGTAATTTGAAGACTGAAGGCTGCCCTTATTGCATAGGTTGTTCGGTTTTTGAACATATTTTTGCTGATTTTGAAAAGAAGCCAGTCATTACTTCAAAGTAGTGTTTTGTTCTAGTTAATAGCCTCCTTCAGTTTTTCCACGCACAGGCAGCTCTTTGGATAACCTAAACTTACCTGTTCTTTAAGTAATTGGGCAAAAGCTTTCATAAGCATTATTCATGGCTAATGACAATTCATTGATATATTTTTCAATATCCGAGCCGCTTATCAACGTTCGATTTACATAATTACCCAAATATGAGGCCAATATTTGTATTGAAGGTATCCCTCTGTTCTGTTTGTCTTTCTGGGGTTTTCTATAAAGTTATGGGATTTCCTTGAATCAATGGTAAAAATATCACGACAAATTGTCAGGTAACATTTTAATAGCTAAAAATTATAACAATCTTCTTAGTATCTCAAATGATTGATGACTGCAAAATTTGAAATTTCAAAGTGAAGCACAATGGTTATTTTTATTTTTTATTATTTTATTAAATATTCCATTAACAAAAATTTGCATTCAACATTGCATTCAAGACTTTAAGATGATAGAAAACTTATTTCATTATTTCTTATATTTTCCATATTTGGCAACAAGGAAATCTCAATATAAGAATCGTTAAATCCTCTTGTCGACGGAATCGATGATGTTAAATAACTTTTCAAATAAATTATTTACCCAGGGTGTATTTTTGATTTAAGGTTGCCCATCCATTATGATTCAATTTGAATTGATCTCCCGGCTCATCACCTCATTGACTCCCTTTATGTTTTAATATTGGACCCCTTAATGTTCTATTTAAAAAAAAAGAAATATAAAGTTAGAACAATATAAATATTTATTTACCTTTCAACAATAAACCCTACCTACCCAATTCATTAAAAAAAAAAAAAAAGAACAAATTTTTCCCGACAGTATCAACTACCTACACATACATATTGCTCTGATATTATCCTCTGGTCCCCTCCACAATGTCGAAAACTTCAATAAAGAAAAACTTTCGAAAACTCATTCAAATTGTATTTGAAGTATTTTCAAAGACTTTTACCTACTATACACGCTCTGTTTGGATAGAAAACAAAAGTAGTAAAAAAATGAGATATATACATTTTATATACTTTTAAAAAGAATCGATTCGATTCGATAGTAGTTAGTTTGTTGCCAAACTGAAGCTCTGAAGAGAGATAGCGAAGAGAACAGGCATTTGAAGTGTCTTTCACTGTGTTCGAGTGGTTTTTGGTACACAATTTATTGTTAACAGTTCAATGGGTTTGCTGAGCAATTGAAAATACACTACTAAGGCGGGCTTATTGAAATTTCAACCAAGCTAAATTTGTTCTGCTAAATGTTTTATTTTATATCGGAACAGAGAGGATGGAACCATTAAGCTTGTGTTGAATGCTAAAGCAGAGCAAATAAACGAAACAAATGAGCATCAGAGCAAATGAAAGTAATACTTTTTTCAGGCTTTTGCCAAACAGTACTGTTGAGGGTGCTTATGCCTACGTCATAGTTTCCAGAGAGTACAAAACACTATGAGATTTTTTAGAATTATCTGAGTCAAAGAACAGGGAGATAAGACCTTTTTATATTTTTAAAACATGCACATTGCCTTTCTAAGCATATCCGCAAAATAAACGTTTATACTGATACCCACACAGTAAATAGAAAATAAAAAAAATTACTTCATTCGTTTACTTTTGTGTTTTTCAATTTACAAAATTATTCGTTACGAAATTGAAAAATAGAATTATTTTCATGAATCAATTATTTTCTGAAAAACAAACAATCAAATTTTGATTTTGTGAATAATTATTTTCTAATTTTATCTAACAAAACATAATAATAAAGTTCTTTTGCATTTTTATTTAATAAAACTTTTTTTCTTACACCCAGGGGCATAATGAAAACTGACTTTGTGCTGACATAAAAGTCAAAATCCGATGTGATAATAATAAAGAAATATCAAATCAATGAACCCAAGCACTTATCGGATAATGGTCATGTTCAAAGCCGTTTCCATCCAGCTTCAATCGATGAGTTTATCGCACTCACTTCCCCTCGCCCTATACCTTAAACATAAAAGCTGCACGCGTTAATAATAATAACAACCGAAGAGATGTACATAGCTCTTATGCCCAGAAATTCGATCCCAATGGGGTTCTATGCTATGTCCCGGTTTATTATCTTCTTGAGCACACAAACCCATACTTTTCTCTTATTTTTTTGTTCTTTTCATATTCTTTGTTACTTGCAGTGTTAGTACTATTAGGGTGAGTTAGAATAATCATACAAACATCTTTTTGTATTTAAAATTATTAAACTAGAGGAGATAAAATAAATTATTGCAATTTTGTATTAAGCTTCGTGAAAAGTATTTTCCTTGCTTGTGTGTTGGAAAAGTGAATTTTTTTCTTAAGTTATAAAAATAAAGTCAGCGTAACCACTGTAACCACTTTTATAAATAAGAACCTATAGTTTTGTTCGTAAGATTATACGAAAAAGTGTCCATTCTCATCGTGAATATGTAGACGGCTCTTTGGGAAAAGCTCGAGAGTCCACCTAAGAAAGATTGTTTTTCATAAGAATTGATATATTTTGAATTTTTGGGGAACAAAAACCATAGCAGTGCAGTGTAAAATATTTTAAGATTTTTGTAAATAGGCAAAAAGTAAGCTTACTTTACAATATTTTCTGAAAACATAGAAGACATTTAACAAAACTTGTTATGTTCGGTAAACCATAACTCTGATATAGGCAGGTAAGATTCGTTCTGAAAGTAATTTTTGGCGCCGAATCTAAATCCGTTATCTGTTTTCTACTATCAGTTCTGATTTTTGAGATCTTCCAAATTAAATAAATAAATATTCAAAGAACAAAATTTTTGCATGATCAAAAGTTAAGGCAAAAAATACTACAATGTCCCAAAGGTAGTAAAAATTTTTGGTCATTTGTAAAAAATATTAGAAATACAACTTCGTCTTCGGTTCCAACGCTCGTCTTCAATGACTCTCCCTACGTAAGCTCAACAGAGAAAGCCAATTTGCTTGCAGCACAGTTTGCTGTTAATTCGACGCTACGAGAGAGTGTCATGACTCCTCCTGCACTTGAGAGCTCCAACGATTTTATGGGACGAATCTTCTTTCGCACTCGTGCAGTGGCAAGAGTTCTAAAAGATCTTGATGTACACAAATCCGCTGGTCCGGATAGTATCCCCCCTATTGTTCTGAAGAGGTGTTCTTCAACGCTGGCAAAGCCACTGCGTAAGCTTTTCCATCTTTCCTACTCTACTGGTCTCTTTCCGAGTGGATGGAAAACAGCATTTGTCCAGCCTGTCCCTAAAAAGGCGTATGTTCTTCTCCCTCTAACTATCGTCTAATAGCACTAACGTCCCTTCTTTCCAAGGTCATGGAAACGCTGATTAATCATCAGCTTAAGAAATATCTTGAAGAACGAAAGCTTCTTAATGACCGGCAATATGGCTTCCGTAGCAATAGGTCTACTGGTGATCTGATGGTATATCTCACCGAGCAGTAGAACAAATCTTTACATCGTTTTGGAGAAAGTAAGATTATTGCACTTGATATTTCAAAAGCGTTTGATAGAGTTTGGCATCAAGCTCTCTTATCGAAAATGCGTGCATTTGGTATCGATGAATCTCTTCTTCGTTGGATTGGAAATTACCTTTCGGGCCGTTCAATACAAGTTGTGTTGGATGGGTTCAAGTCTGACATTCATAAAATAAATGCTGGTGTGCCCCAGGGCTCTGTTTTGTCTCCGACTCTCTTCTTCATTTTTATAAATGATCTTTTGTCTGAAACTTCCAATCCATTAAATTGTTTTGCAGACGACAGTACCCTCAGCTTTTCATATTCGTTTCCAGATTCACTTCCTTTTTCTTCGGATGTTGAATTTGAACGGCAGCGTATGATAAGCTCATTAAATTCTGATCTTAACAGCATTGTCGAATGGGGAATAAAAAATCGTGTAGAATTTAATGCTTCGAAAACTCAATGCTGTCTTCTGTCGTTGAAGCGAAATCCACCCCCTTTGCCACTATCCATGAGTGGCAATTGCATCGAAGAAACCGAACATCTTTCAGTTCTAGGTATGTGCATCACAGACCACCTTCTGTGGAATGATCATATATTCGACATCGCCAAAAACGCTGCAAAATGTTTAGGTTTTCTTCGAAGATGCAAAAAGTTTTTCTCCTCTTCTGATCTGGCTGCAATTTATAAAGCCTTCATTCGTCCAAAGCTTGAGTATAATTCTCATATCTGGGTGGGTGCTCCTAAGACCCAATTAAGTCTATTAGATAGAATTCAAAATAGAGCTTTAAAAATGATAGGTGATAGAGCTACAGCGGAAAAAATTGCATCTCTCGAACACCGCCGCAATGTTTCGTGTCTATCATTATTTTATCGCTATTTTTACCGGCAATGTTCTAGTGAATTAGCCAGTTGCATTCCTCCCCTTAAACAATTCCGCCGTAATACTCGTACTTTTAGGAATGCTCATCAGTTTACCCTTGAGCCCAATTTCGGACGTACTGTTAAGTATAGAGATTCTTTTCTTAGTCGCACTACCCGAATGTGGAATGCTTTACCTGACTCTGTATTTCCCTCCCATTTTGATATTCAGAACTACAAAACCAATGTGCATCGGTATCTCCTCTTGAATCCTTCCCTATTTTCCTAACGCTCGCACTGTGTTCAATCATTTTAAGGGTAGTCACAACCCCTTTAGTGCGTGCTTATTATAAAAAAAAAAACGAGATTTTTCATAATTTTTAAAGTTATACATTATCCACGAGTATTTGTTCAAAAAAAAATTACAAAAACTCCTGATAGAATCTTCTAATCTTCTTCTTTAAATTCAGTTTAAAACTTTCCAATATCTATTTTGGTCTTCGAGAAATCGTAAGTTTCTTTTTAGTCCTCACCTACCACTACATAAATTAATAATAAAAGTTATACTTTAAAGGTGGTTAAATACGTTAAACAAATACATTACAATAAAGGATTTCTAAGAGAGTAAAAAATTTATTTTTACAAAATTAAAAAAAATATAAGTATGGTTTGGTATGAGCTGTTGCGCCACCAAAATTATTTAATTTGTATGGTTTGGTTATATAACCTCAAAAATAGTGGAAAAACGGTGGCGACTTACTAAAAATATCACGCAGAGAAGCAATAATATTGAAAAGATTTTAACCTTGTTCTGAAGAAAAAGATTAGTTCCTTTCGGAATAATTACTAACTTTATTGAAGAAAAAGAAAAATACCTCTCATTTTTTACGACATCAAAAATGGCGAAAATAGTATTAAAACAAAATTTTTTAACGGTCATATCTCCAAAAAAAGACTGAAGATGAAAGCGTAAATGACATATTTGACCTCAGTGCCCAGAAACTAGCCTAGAAACACTCTACACTCGTCGCCATCATTGTGTCAAAAACATAACTGGAATCTGTAAACCTATGTAGTTATTTTTTTTTTTTAATAATTTTGTCGTGTTTTGGATTTGATTGTAACTTTGACGTTGTTTTTAAATTGTATTTCTTTTGTAAATAAATATTTTTTGAAATGCGCTTCCCACCTTAAAAAAAACTTTCCATTATAAGAAAACTCTTGTATTTTCTGTTTGTCCTGTTTGGGTTTTATATTCGTGCGAAAAAAGTTTCGAAATAACACTCAAACCTGACATTACGATTATAGAAAACACCAAAAAAGTGGGGTGCAAAATTCTATCGGTCTGTCTGTCTATTTGTATCTGAATCTAGAGGTTAAACTACACATAATGATGCGATCTTTTTCAAATTTGTGAACTTAAGGATTTTGGTGATCCTCCTGATGGGAAATGAATTTTTTAATTTAAAAAATAGCTGTACATGCCATGCCATAAAGCCGTTAAGGAAAATTTTATTTACCTCAATAACGGCTTCAACGATTTTTATAAAAAAAAAACTCAGCCGATAATACCTAGTCAAAATTTGCATACAAAATCTCCTTTTAAATTTCAATAAAATTCCATACCAAAATGTTGGATTAAAAAAAAAAAAACATTAAAACTTTTTTTTTTGAAAATGCAATATTTCAAAAAAACTATCCATCTATTATGAAAACGGGTTGATAAATTTTTTGAAATAAGATTTATAAGTAAATATTTATAAATACTCGTACATACTCAAAATAGGCGTAAGATTTTTTTTTAATCCAAGCAGAATTGTTTTTATAGAAAATTTGTTTTTAAAAACCCGCTCCAACGATTTCAACTTTTTTGCATATATTCATATTTTTCTAATTAATCCAATTGCATACTTGTTTTTAAGAACTTAGTATCTTACGAGTTGCTTATACCATTAAAAGGACAATTTAAATACTCCTTTTCTATTTCTTTTTTCTAGTTCTTAGTTTCAAGGAACTTAAATATAAGAGCAAGTACGTGCGATCTAGTCGTGCAATTTATTTTATTTATTCATATAATGCGTTACTATTTTTTTGGCGCAAGGACTATAAAAACACTCAGTACCCTGACCTCAGTCCCCTTGCACTTTAATGACAGATTTTTTATCTGGAGGCCTCAAAAATGTTCAGTTCAAAAATGCAGTTTGTTTCTTGAAAATACTTGTACAATATAAAATTGACTTAAATAGAAAACAGAATTAAAAAATTTTCGGTTCCCCAGAAACACCTTCTTTCAGAAAATTATCCTAAAATTGCTGTTATTTATTTTTTTTTTTTGACCTGCTGCTTTCAATCATGTAAAAGAAAGTTAGAATATTCAACTAAAAATAGTTTTTGTGTCTATTTGCTTCCAAAAATATTGTGCCGAATGCCAAAACTATTATCACTTTCTTTCATCGTTTGTAGAACCATCCATATACCAATCACTGTGATTTGTGCAACATAAGTTTAAGAAGAAACATATTTTGCGATATTTTTGCTACAAAAAAGCTATTAATAGTTCAGTGCTTTTTTTTCAATGCTTAAAGTAAAACCCCACATACCCTTATTTCCTTGGAGCGCCTACATGCGATCATGTTGTATACTTTATTAAATTTGATGTTGCTCTAAAGAAAATCCTTTTTCCCCTTATGGCCGTCCATATCGCTAAGACCCGGTGAATTAAAATAAATTTGTTCATCTGGCATTCCGTACAACATCCGGCCAGTTTATTACTCAAGACATCAGCTACCAATAGATAAACCCAAACTCAACGCAGAGTTTTCCATCTACATACATATATAAAGAAAAAGATGTGTATAAATGTCAGAAGCAATTTTCTTTTCCATCCCTAGCCAAATAAAAACGAAGAAATATGGCAGAGAAAAGGTGTGATAAGATCCCGGACAGGAAAAAGGAATTAGGTGAATTTTCGCTTGTGGATATCTATTTGTTATAACTGTAATTTTATTTTATGGGCCATCGTCTTCAACGACCGATGAAGACTGGTTCGGTTGTTGTATTAGAAAGTGGATTTATAAAAATAAAAAAAAATTACTACTAATAAAATAACAGATCATGGAACAAATTATTGCCTAAATTATGGCTATTAACTTTTTTTTTTGGGTATTTTCTTTTTTTTTTTTGCTGTCTGTGTGTTGTCCAATTGCCTAGGGGATACCTACCTCTATAGTAGCTTACGTTACTTAATTTGCTTATTTCCAACTTTTAAATTAAAAAAAAAAAAAACAAATATTAAAAGCAATCGTGAGGAAAGAAAAGGTCTTTGCCTTTCTCTTTTTGTATGATATTTGTGATGGGCAGTCTTGGGAAGGATTTATTTCATTCCTTTTTGTTTAAAATTCCAAGACCATGATAGCCTTCGTATTTTGATGATGTCGAAAATGCTTAAGGTCAAATGAGGATTACATAAAAACAATCATAAATAAATACAAACTTTTAAACTTAATTGAACAAAACTAATTATTTAGTAATCATAAAAAGATTTAATTTCCTTTTTTAAAAAGAGTTCTGAGTTTATAATTACCAAAGACTTTTTTAATTCCAATTCACTATCGAACGGTTTACTTACTACTTTGTTAACAAAAGTGCATTTAAGCCCCTCAGTTTCGATCTTTTCATGTTCGAGAATACACATTTTTCATCTTTTTTTTTGTTTCTTAAAAAGAAAAAAAAAACTTTTCGATATTTATTTTATATGAATTCACCATAAAATCAAAATTATTTCCATAGATTTTCCCTATAACATCAAGGTATTGTTCATTTAATATTTTCCTGTAAAATGTATTTCACATATAATAATGTTGCAATATGTGCAGTTTGCACACTAGTGAGCTTATAGCTTAAAAAAAACTGAAGTAGCTTTATTGAAAATTCAAAAATTCCTTAAAAAGAGACACCATAAACATCACAAAGAAAACAACAAAAATTTAAACAAAATTTCAAGTGAAACAGACCAGAAAGGTATTTTCCTTTCCTGCACCTAAATATGTATAAATATATAGAGGTGGTAAATCTATATGTCCTTGCACCTAGGAAGGTAGGATACTTGTCTATAGTATACTATGTACCTACATACATGGAAATATATCGTGTATGTGAAAAATGTATCAATGGAACGATATTATCCTCTTGGGTAAATGTGTAATTTATAGCAAAAAGACCGCAATAAATCCTTCTCGAAATGTGAAACCAATGTATTCCATTTAAAAAAAATTTTTCGTATGACCTTTTCGATTATCAAAAGGGTTGAGACTTAAATGTTGACCTCACAGAAATAACAGCAAAAAAAGAATGTGTTACATTAATTTATCAACAAGGAAATTTATTTTTAACTTTTCATATGGCTTTGTTAAAATTTTTTTTTTTTTTAAATATGGTGGTCTAAATGAGGAATGAAAGCAAAAATGTCAAAAGCGTTCCGAATAATAAGGAGCATTATTTTGTATATAATGTACGAGTACTTACATTGTGTATTTTTTTTCTTGTAAATAACAAAAATATTGTTTGATGTTACTGATTTAAAAATCCCTTTAAAGAGCTTTTTGAACAGTTTATAAGTTCGACAAAGGTACATTTAAAATCTTTTTTGTTTTGCCAATGTCGTTTTCTCATTTATGTTCTTGTTGCTTTTCACAAAATAAAAAATAAATATTTTGGTAGTCAAGGCAAGTTTCTTTTTATGTCGATGCAAGTACATATCTTGTAAATATTGTTTCTGTAAACGTACGTAGATCTTATTTGGACAGAAATCTATATAAAGTAACTTTTTTTTAAATAAAGTATATTGAAAAGGGTACTTACTGTTAGAGATCTTATTTATGCAGAATTTTTAAATATTTGTATGTCATATACAACTTTTCTGTTCCTTTGTACCCATGTAAGTTAATTTTTTTTTCTTGCTATGGACAAAAATAATGGTCTGGTATGGAAAAAACCAACCCATACATTAGAAATGAAAAAGTAGAATGAACAAATACCAGAAGGAACAATTGCTAGAAATAAGTAACATTTGTGTAGCTTAGGTATACATCTTTTAGGAGGATGGTAACGTCAGGCAAATTAAAAATACTTGTTCAAAATAAATTAAAATGCACGACTGGGTCGCACGTACTTGCTCTAATGTTCAAGGAGCTGAGGGCTTAGGAAAATTATATTTAAAGACATACAAATTATGAAAGAAAATTGTTTATAAGTATAAAATACGATATTTAAATTGACTATAAAAACATCGTTGAGAGTTTAAGATGAACAAAAAGAATACCATCTTAATTCTTTATTGAATATGATTGTATGAACAAAAACACTTTAAATCATTGGAGCAGTTTTCTTATAAAATAACTTTTAATAGGTATAAAAAATTCTTAAAATAATTTTTGAGGAAAACTTTGTATGCTGATCTAAAGTATTTATTTATGTACATATAAAATGTTTTGGAAATATCGAATTCTCAAAAAATTTCAAACTTTTTTTAAAAATTCAAAAACAATTTTTTTGAAAATTTTGGCATCCAATATTATTTAATCTTATCTGAAATTTTTATATAAGAAAATTTATTTTAATTCGTTCAGCCGATAATGGGAAAATTCGAAATAAAAAAATATTAATAGTTTCTAAAGTGCAAATTTTGTATAATTTTTTGTAGTAGATCATATTAGTTTTAGTATATGGAAAAAGTTTAATAAAATCGTTTGAATTTGAGAAAAAAAATGTTTTCCTTTCCGGTTTTTTAACTTTTGTATGGAAGAAACCGTTATTTGTTCATATGTGTAAAATTTTGTCTAAAAATATTTTAGAAAGTAGGTACTAAAAAACTCTTAGGTATAGAGAAAAAAATACGATCATTATCATTATATCATTATCGTTTACGAAATATTTGATTTTCAAAAAAAAAAATTAAACTTTTTTTTAAAATCTAAAAAATATTTTTTTTTAAATTTATGTACAAAAAAAATATTTATAGTTATCGGAATCCTCTGTATACAAACAAATATTGAAATCAGTTATACCGTTTTGGAGAAAATCTTAAATTGAAAAAATCATTCTTTGCCATTATATATCATCATTAATAACCATTTTTTGAAAAATGATTTTCCATCCAAATGAAGCCTTTATAAAAGTAATTTTTTTTTAGAAAAATTGTCGAGCCGTTTTTGAAAAAAAAACGATTATGTTATATTGCAAAAAGAAATTTTATGGCAGGTACCGTTATTTTTGGTTCTAAAAAATGAAAACAACTTTTAAGCATAATCATTAAAAATCTGGCGTAGACGAACAGACAGACAGAAATGTGTCACCCACTTTTTTGTTGTTGTCTATCATCATAATGTCATGTTTGATTGTTATCGCAAATTTTGTTTGCACGAATTCAAAACTTGCTCTATTCTATAGTGTATATTAGGGTGGTCTTCATATTGTTTTTTTTTTTTATCTGAGCAGGATAGACATGAAATGCACTAAATTTTGATCCGTGGTTCAAAAATTTTTACTAGCTGATTTCAGCAGAATTACTCAGGTTCAACGATGGTTCAAGGTTCAAGTATGTTCTAGGAGTCAATTTAATGATTCAAATTCAAACTGCTGAACCACGAGTTAAATATTTGTACAACTGGGCCCTAAGTCGGCAAAAGAATTTGCTATTTTTTCAAGTTTTTATTTCACCCCCTTGGTCCTTCTCTTTCACTTTATGGTATTAATTATGGGGTAAAGGTAGTTCCTATATAACGCGTAAAAAATCAGAACGTATAAAATCGACGACAGAAAAATCGTACTATCCATTTCCCTTCATTCAGGCGATAGGGATAATTTTCTTAAAATTTTACTCAAAACAGAATAAAATTATTTGACAAAAAAACGGGAACACTTATAATGACACGCTTAAGCATTTTTTAAAGCCATAAATTCATTCTATAACATGCTTTCCAAATAAAATTTTAACTGTAAATAATTTTAAAAAATTTCTATATTAAGTTTAAAAATCATTTTTAAAAAACTACTGACAGTAAAAACTTTATTTAAAAAGCATTTTACAGAATAAATTTGTGACTTTAAAAGAAGCTATAGCGTGACATTGTTAGTGTGCCCATTTTTTTCAAATGTTTTTTTTTCTGTTTTGAGTAAAATGTTTAGAAAATTACCCCTCCTACCTCAACGGGGTAGATAAATTCCCCTTCAGTAGGGTCGGTTTTCACGTCGCAAATGATTTTTGCATCCAAAAATATTTATGTACCTTAACCTACCATGGTTCTAAAAGGGCCAATATCCATTTTTTTTTTAATTTTTGGAAATACAAAATTTTTCAAAATGCTTATAGTCCAGTAGCCTTGTAGTTTCATAGGACTGAGACCTTGCGTCAAATCCGGTAGTTCTGTTTTTTTGTTCAGTTGTTTATGATGTTAGCTTAGTGATAAATCCAATTTTTTGACCTCGAGCGTCGACCGCAACCTTGGTAAAAATGAAAAAAATCGCGAAATTTTTACGGTTTTTCGAGTAATTAGGAATTTTAGCCAATACGCCTTAATTTCAGAGTTAAACGTTTTTCTACGATTTAAACCTTACTAAATTTACTTCAATTTGAGTTCAAAACCGTCTTTATAGACCCACCGGTTTCCAAGGGACGGCTTTCTAAAATATAACAATTGAAAATTTAAAACAAGTGTATAATAACAAATACCAGGTCTTTGACATATGGTGCCTAAAAACACCAGAGCGTGTAGATCGGGCCAAAAGAAAAAAACATAGAATACGACAGTGGGTGTATTACCCCCCGTTTATGCGGGAGGGGCAATTTTAAGAAAAGTTGACTTCAAATAAAAAAAATAACTTTCCAGAAACAATGGTAATATCTGGACAAAAATCCTTCAGCCAGAAATCCATTTTTGTTTTTTTTTTTAATAAAGTTATTTTACTTGATAGTTTCTGAAAAATTTACTTTTATACTCAAAATTTTGACAAAAAAGATGATTTTTTTTGTTAATCTATTTTTTTTTTTTTTGGTATTAAGTGTTATTTTAGGTTAAAAAATTTTATGCCCATATTAATTTGTATTCAAATACCGAAAACTAAATGCTCAAATGTCTTCTAGTTTTTGAGATAACTGAAACTAACCTGATTAATTTCAATATATTTACTCGACTAAAAATAATGAAATTAATCAGGTTACTTTCAGTTATCTCAGTTCGAGATCGAAAAATTGGATTTATTACTAGGCCAACATCATAAACAACTCAGCAAAAATTCAGAACGGATTTGACGCAATGTATATAGTTTCTGGACTATTATTGTTTTTTGAAAATTAATCTTTTTAAGATTTGTTTTCTATTTTTAGGCCTTTAGTTTATTAATTTAGGGTTTATTAATGATTCAATGTACGGCAAAGGTAAAAGTCAGGATTTGTTGGCTTAAATATTATACAAAAGCTATCAAGGCTCTCTCAAACCAATGCGAACTCATACTGAATTGTTTGCAACGATACAAAATACGACCGATACACAATGTCAAACAACAACAATAAACTGTCGTCTTTGAAAAATCGTTTTGATAATTTATATCATTTCTTGCATGTTATTTTATTATGCTTATGGTGTACCGTTTGGTAGAAAAAAAGTATTAAAACTGGTTTTTAAAGGTACCTACCCAACTAACGAAATTGCTTCGCATTTCAGACATTAAAGTGTTATTTGTTTCTATTGCGCTCCATTTAGCCCTCTGACAGAAAGTAAATACCTTATTGGAGCATTACTTAATCCTTAAATATTTTTTGGTGCAAATTATATCAGCTTGATAGAAGTGATGTACCAATGTTTCTTTAATCTCTCTATAATGCTCTTATGAAGTTACTAAGATACTTTCGCTTCAATAGTCATCCCGTAAAATTACTATACAATCTTTATATTAGTCTTTGTTTCTATATTACTAGTTTTTGTGAATATGGTGACGCCAAGCTATAATCGGCCATTTTATAATTTATATTCATTTTAGCACCAGAGCATACCTATCATATTACGGTTTTATCGATTTACGATTTTCTCATTTACGGCCCAATCGACTCCAATCAATATTTGTATGCAAAAGATTTAAAAAAAAATTAATTTATAGAAAAAAAATCAATGTTCATCCCCAATCCCTATTGAAATTATTTCGATGGAGACAGACAAGATAATAGGGTTCCAAATTTAAAACAATAACATATCAGTTTTTTTTTGGTTGATCGAAATTGGCATTTGGCTAGTTGTGAAAATCAAGTGGAAATCTAGCATTAAGGCTTGACTATAGCGTTTTTCGTTGATCGGCCAGAAATTTTATCTAGTTTTTTCCTTTTTTTTAGAAGAGCAATTTTCAGTGGTTCAGAAAACTTCAAGTCGAGAATTAAAAAAGGTAGTAAAATCTTGATAGATTGTCAATAAAATCTTTATATCCCTTTCACTAGTACTGGTAATGTAAAATATAAACTCTTACTATTGTGTAACCTCAAAATTCATCACTAGTTTCTTCCTCAAAATTCATCACTAGTACATAGTTAAAGCATAAGGTGAAGTATATGTGATACTGATACCTCATCAAACTTACAATCTACGAGTAAAATAATTATCAGTCGTTGTATTGAAGTTCAAACATACCTTCATAACGAACGGTATACGTGTAAGAACATGGTACTACATAATGATCTACAAAATATATACCTCGTAAATAAATACGATGTTGTTAAAACATAAGGACATGTTTTTGTCTGACAATTGGACCTCCCTCTCCTCCAAAAATACATGCCTACCTTATATTTTTAATTAAAAGATATTTTTTTGTGATTCCTTCTCTGAAACTTATTTTTTGTTTGTTTTTTTTTTCAAATTTCCATGTCAAAAATCGAACACGTGTTAATGAAATGAAAATTTTAATTGTTATTATGCAGCCATCCAGTAAATTAATAAAAACACTCATTTCCGTTGAATACTTTTCAATTAAAATCTTTTAATTAAAACCTTAAGGTGTTTTTTTATTTATGTATATGTATATTATATGGGTATGTATAAAGTTTGTGTGTGTGTGTGTGTGTGTGTGATGTGAATAAGAACAACGAAACTCCCTTAACCCAACAACAAAATTGAATATACTCAGTCTTAATGCGTTCCATTATCTTTTGTATTACAGGTGCGAAAACGTAATGACGTGTCCTATAAGGCCAATTGGCTCTGGCAACGAGCACTGCCCCTACGATTGGCTTGCCGTTTACGATGGACGTGACGAACATTCGCCACTTATTGGAAAATTTTGCGGTCTAGGGAAATTTCCATTTAGTATAATCGGTAAGTTGAAAAAATTCTTAAACATTTTTTTTTTTTTTAATAAATTTTACACAAAAAAAACATCTTCCTCCCTCATTCTCTTTATTACACTTGGATGGGGAAAAACTTTTCTCTTGTAATTATATTAATTGAAATATTAAACTGGATAACTGACGGTTTGTGTGCAATGTGCAAGGTTGGCAACGAGACCTTTTTCACATTTTCCATATTATAAAAAAAAATATATAAAATTTCTCCCGGTATTTTGACGCTTTCACATTGACTATATATGTATGTAGGTATATGAAGGTATGTCTGTGTGATATCATAGTATGACAACGTCAAGGTTTTTTAAGTAAAAAAGAAAAAAACGGATGTTATTTTTACATATTCTGTCGGAAACTTTAATGCACCAATTACTTTTGGAATAATTTTGCAACGATTTTTTTTTTTTTTTTTGCATTTCATAAGTTGATGTGGATTGTGGAAGGTTGTTAAATATTTTATAAAGAAGGATATAAAATTCCCGTAAACCATATTCCTCTGGGCCTTTGAAATAATTTAAATGACAGAAAATATATCCAAGAAGCTTTATGAAAAATAAATAAATTTATTTTAATAAAAATCCATAGGTAGGCTTAAAATGAAAAAGGGTCAGGATAAAAACATGATTAAATCTTTGTATGACTGGATTGAGTTTGTAAAAAAAAAATATATTATGGTCACCATCTCGTTATCCCATGAAAACCTCATATATCAATTGTTTTTATTTGAAGACATTTGCATTTGTAAAATGTACTTAACTTTGATTATTATTTGTCAAAATTGAACAATCTGTTATATAAAAAAAGGCTTTGCTGCACATAACTGGAGTGCGGCCTAAAAGTTTGTGTCTTGGAGTTTTTAAAAGTTCATGGTTGAGAGTGTTCCGAACTAAAAAAAACCAGTCATTTGCTAAATTGTTTGTTTTTTTCATTAGATACATTGTCTTATAAATCTTTTTATTTTTACTAATCTATTATTGCACTAAGAAAACCATTTTGTTAAAGTAACTGATTTTAATTTCGCATTTTATACGAATTATCTGTCGAAAGGTGCCTTTTAAAAATACAAAATTTCAATATAAAATGATATAATTATGTTTAAATAATTAATGAAAATAGTGCAAAACAACTTGAATCTATGTATATCCAGAAAAAAAAATATCAGAAAAATATCGTTAAGTATAAAAATTGAGTGTCAAAAAAGTGTTTTTTTTTTCAAAATTTACAAGCATTTTTATTTTGAATTATACAGGGTGGCGCACCAATTGTGCTACAATAAGAAATTCAAATAACTTTTTTTTTTAATTGATGTATGTCATTTATTTTTTTTTTATTGGTTAGAAAATTAAATTTTATTTTAAATAGTTAGTTGTTTTTAAAGATTATAGACCGCAAATGACCTCCACGCTCTCCCACGCATATGCGGCACCTGATCAAAAAATTATTCATTGCGGCCTGAAGAGTTGAAGTTGGGATCGCCTCAATTATTGTCGTTATGGACTGCTTTAATTCAGTTAAATTCCTGGGCTTCGTTTTATACACCTCTTGCTTGACTTAACCCCATAAAAAGAAGTCTGGTGCAGTCAGGTCAGGTGACCTTGGGGGCCAGCGAAGAGTGGAGTTCCTAGAAATTAATTTGTTTGCGAATTTTTTGTTTAGCTCCGCCATAACTGGTCTGGCTATATGTGCAGTTGCTCCATCTTGCTGAAACCAAACGTTGTTGAATGGTATACGTCTTCGGCGCAGTTCTGGGTAAAAAAACTCCTTCAACATCTTTAAATAACGGTCCCCATTGACAGTAACGGTTACACCGTTTTCTTCAAAGAAGTACGGCCCGACAATACACCTTGATGAAACTGCGCACCACACAGTGACTCGTTCTGGGTGCAGTTCCGTCTCATGGAGCATTTCTGGATTAGACTCATTCCATATACGGCAATTTTGCTTGTTTACTTTAAGATCAAAATGGGCCTGATCAGACATGAACAAACAATTGATCAATGTGTTGTCTTCTTCGGCCATTGATATCATTTTTTGACAAAATTCCAGGCGAACAGGCAAATGCTGAGGGTTTAACTTGCTAGTAATTTGGACTTTGTACGGAAACAAGTTTAAATCGTCATGAAGTATCCGTTGTAATGACCGTCTACTAACTCCAATTTGCCCCGATAAGTTTCGGGTTGAAACGCTCGGATTGGCCTGTATTGCAGATGCTACTGCTCAACCTCATAATGGTCCATCTACTCGGGGGACTACCGCGAAACTCCCGCCTAAATTCCCTTTGGACGGAAATGACGGACTGCAAAGCATGGTACCGTTGCACTATCCAAATTCTTTTCTCCGTATCCCAAGCATCCATTTTTATAAATCTAAATAGTAACCTACAAAATAAAAAAAAAATAAGCCGATTACTCACACAGAAAAAAAGTTATTACGTTTTATTTTTGTAGCACGATTCGTGCGCCACCCTGTATATTAAATTTTTTATTAAGTGCAACAAATTTTTTTTCAATTTTGTCGTAGCAAAAATGTAGAATTTTATGTTATTAAATATTTTTTTGAAAAGAAGCAATAGTTTAAGCTACATTTGCTTTGCAAAACAGCCATTTGCCATATTCTCGTTTTCTTTAAGGTTTTTAATAAATTATAGAGCACAAAATTAATTTTTTTTGTAACGATGTCCTTATAGAAAACAAGTTTTTCTGCCCATAGACACCTTAAGCGTTTTTATCGGAGAATTACACGCTTTACAATCTTTTTCATAAAATCGCCATTTCATTCCGGGTCACTCTTGAACATAGATTGAAGTATGAAAATAAAATATGTTTTTTTTTTATTTTGGTGTGTGGTGTTTCAACTTTTTGGATAAAGGTCGTATGTAAAAAGTCTACAATTTTCTTATATTTTTGCATCCAATGACCTTGAACGTTATGCATAATTTCTGCGTTCTGCTTAGATACTGGTAGCACTTAATGGCGCTAGAAAATAACGCCAAAGGAAAGAACACCAAAATCGATTGGGAAATATCGCCCAAAAAAAAAACCAACAAATAATTGTTGTTGTAATACATTTTCAAATTTTGGGTGATATTTCCTTTTTTGCCTTACCTTTATAGAATGAAACAATGCCCGAAAAAACTAAAAAGTGAAATAGGAACTAAATCCCAAAATGGGAAAAATTGCCAAAAACAACAGGAATAAAAGGAAATATCGCCAAAAAGTGTATGGCAAGGCAATAGTAAATAAGATCTCGAAAAACCAGTCACCCAGCTTAACGGCGAATAAATAGTGAGGTATGTATGCAGGGCATGGCATGGCACGGCATGCCCCGTGCAACTCCCCTGCTTGGACTTACTATAAAATTTGGGGTGGGTGCGAGGTTGGTTGTATGCAAAGTTTCTTCTTAATTTAAAGTTTCTGTATTTAAAGAATCCGCGGGTTTTATAGCACTATACATCTTCTCAAATATTTCTAAAAACTGCGTATTCATTGAAATAAATCCAAAAATTAAGGAAATATAACCAAAGTTCTACAAAAACAATTTAAATGCTAAATATTTGGACGATATTTTCATCTTAATCTTTGGTCATAAAGTATAGTTTTAGGCAACATTTCCAATTTCTTCTTTACTTTTGCGTGATAAATTTTTTTTATATATCGTCGGCTTTCTGTCAAAACCTCGTAAATCTTGAAATGCCATTTAAACGTATTTTAGATTAAAACAAATCACTGAATGAAAATACTCGTATCAATGTCTCATAAAATGTATCTTGGTTTCTTTTGGTTCCGTCAACCAGTTTCAAAACCTTTTACAATCTAAGAATCTGATTTTATTAACTTTTAAACCGATTTTTTGTGTCTTCTAATCAATTTTTCAAAACCGATTTACGAGGTTTCGACAGAAAGCCGACGATATGTATATATAAAATGAATGGGTAATTCTACAAAAATTGGAATAAAATGATGATAATTCCGGCACAACATTTTTGGAAGCAAATAGTCGTTCAAGCTTACTATGTATATATGAACTTTGGAATGTCCTTTCACATAATTAAAAATGGCCAATCAAAACCTTTTAGAACAACGATCTATGGTCTTTTTTGAAAACAGGTATTCGAGGGAACTGAAATTATTTAAAACTTTTTTTTAATTTAAGTTATTTTTTTTAGAAAATCGTTATTTTTGTCTTAATGAGGAGATAAACAGCCCCACTCCCCATTTTTTTTTCTTTTTTTAGACTAAACCTGTGCCCTCAAGAGCTTTTATACAATTTATGCAAAACCCCCTGTGTTAATTATCTTTATATTTCAAAGCCACCTGAAAATAAGAGTAAGTTCGCGCGACCGAGTCGTGCTTTTTATTTACCAAGTATTTTGGAAGAAAAGCTGCATTTAGAGAGCATGATGCCTTAAGTGATAAAATCAGTTATTAAAGGTCAAGGGACTGAGGCCAGGGGACTGATTATTTTCATAGCTTTTGCCAATAAAATGTGATACTTAATTGTAAGAAAAAAAATAAAAAAAATTTATGTAATTAAGTTTTTACTAGGTCTATATTAAAATGCTAAAATATATGCCTGCTTAATTCGCCAAAGGTTTCTCAAAGCCGCTAATGACAGATGGTCAACTATTGATACCTGTCGAGTTTCAAGAAGTCTTTGGCCAGATACTTCAATGAAAAAAACAGAATATTTACTGAAGCTAAGCAGACCTCGACTGTCCCTCCTGGTTGGAATCCTTACGGGTCACAACTCGATGGGAACCCACATGAGCAGAATGGGCATCAGCACATCTGACTTATGCAGAGGGTGTCAGGACGAACAGGAGGAAGAGGGCTCATCTCACTTCCTTTGTGAATACCCCAGCCTAGCTCAAAATAGGAAAAATGCCCTCGGAGAATACTTTTTCGACGAATTGGGCGACATCTCGTCTCTGCCACTTAAAAACATCCTAAACTTCATCCAAAGATCAGGATGGTTTAGGGAGGCACCTCAAATCTAAAACTTCACTTAACCTTCCCTCCTAAACTTCCCATTCCTTCATTTCCCCCACCCTGGGGAGCACAATGGATCCACTGAGATCCGAGTGAGGTGATGCGGCTTGCCTCATCATCACCCCACCTAACCTAACCTAACCTATGCCTGCTAACATTTAATTATTTACTGTAAATACTCATCAGGGGACTGAGAAACTGATCTGACATTCCATGACCTCTCGCACAAATGCTTTCTTAACAAATGAAATATCAATCGGGCGTAAGATACGAAAATGACTTTATTATCACCAGACTTGATGCTTCACGCTGCTTGATCTGAAACTGATAGTTTTCAAAATAAATAAATAATAATTGAAGTTAGCACCGGCACAAGTTCCATAAGATTCTACAAGCTTCCACTAGCCTCTTTGGGAATAAAAAGTAAAAATGCATCTTTTTGAAAAGCATTTGGAGTTAGTTACGCAAAAAAATGAATTCTAATTTTGCTGGTGAAATCTCAGTATTGCTACTCTTCTTAGACATACTCTTTTTGATGTCAAAGGGTGAAAGTTCCACTTTTTTTCTGATAATTTTTAATAGGTAATTTGAAAATCAACAAACATTTTAGAAACATATCTCCAGATGCCAAACTCAGGTTGGGAAAACACCGGTTCATGTCATTAAAAGTGGGTGTTGAGCAGAACCTAAAGAGTAAAATATCAGTGTTCCCACTTTTATGACTTTCGATAATTTGTAATATTTTGAATATAAAAAAACATTTTAAAAAAAACACGGTTAGAATCTCCACTAGCTATCAAATCAATTTGAAAAAAAAGCTCTGGAAATGCCTCCAGATGTCAAAAGCATGTTGGAAAATAAAGGTTAATGTTACGAAATTCGAGTTAGAAAAAAAGATGCACCTTCGGTTAAAATGTCTATGTAGCCATTTTTCGTCAACAAACTTTTTCAATTTAAATCAAAGGCTTAACTGAATATGAAAAAAATTAAAAAAATAAAGTTCTGCGGTATAAGTGGAGGGACTGAATTTTTCAAGTTAAAAGTTCAAATGATCTCAACATTGCGTTTCGCCCAAGTACGATTATCGATTAACATCTATACAAATTTGCATTTTAGAAAGATAGATATACGATAGTCATTTAACTGATGAGCCAGTTTGGCTCTGAACCTGAACCTGAGTGAAACGAAATGTGGGAGTTGAGCTCATTGGAAGTTTTAACTTGAATAAAAGGTGGGACTTCCACTATTTTTTGGTAATTTTTATTATATTTTGAACACTAAAAAAAGTTTCAGAAATGCCTCCAGACGCCAAATGCAAGTTGTGAACAAAATACAAAACGATTGATGTTATAAAAAGTAGGTGTTAGGAAGACGCATTTTTGGGTAATACATCAGTATTCGAGAACATGTTTTTTTATGTTAAAAAATGGATCTTCAGTTTTTTTTTATTTTAATTATTTTGAACATGACATGAATATATTTCGAAACGCCTCCAAGTTTCATACGGTTGTTGAAGTGTAGCAGGTTATATTATTAAAGGGAGTAAGCAAAGCTTAAAGCCAATTGAACCAGCCCTTCCAAGACTATAGCTGAGAAATAGACAGACATAGGAAATCATAAAATGTCAGGTTTGATCAAAATCCCAAGTTTTATCAAGTTAAGGGTACCCACCGTCACATATATTTATTTTGCTTGGATTAAATTGTTGTGTCCTTTACGTGAAACCGTCAAGTTATGCTGATTGTAAAACGATTAAAACTCCTTAAAAATTGTACATAAATTAAGGAAAATGTGGAAATAGGTTACTCGAAATTATTCAAATTGAATCTACAATCCGAAGTCCACAACTCTACGAAATGACAACATTTTACGATGTTAATTGAATGATTCTAATTCATGCAAGGATACGTATGTGACAAGAATCAATTTATAGGAGGTATGTCAGCGTGTCAGTAAAGTTGGCAGAGAAGAAATAAAAAATAAAAAAAAAACAAGAGATCACACCATTTACATGACACTGCACTCCACTCACCCATTATAGCTTTATTCAAAATTTTAAATGAAACCTTTATCCTGGTGTTGGCTTCCCATTTCTTGTATGCAGTAGTTGCATTGTGGTGGCTACATAACATACACCTCTCGAACTCACAATACTATATGGTCTACGATTACATCGTCTGAACTGAACACTCCAATGAATGCTAATTAAAATTCCGTTTTGACAAATATGCGAGCAAAGTTGAATGAATGTCGTATATTATAGGAGTCTATCGTTTCGTTTGTGTGTGTGTGTGTGTGTGACTGTAGTGTATGTGTGTAAATGCAATAAACACGCATGAAACAGCTACCTTTATGCAGAGCCAGAACCGTTCATTTACTACGAACATCGCGCTGACTGTAGATTACCATTTGCAATCACATTCATTTGCATATTCAATGTAGATGTGCCACCTTTATCTGTGCAGTGTGCATCCATTTGGCACCCTATTCATATGATGATGTAACTCATATCACATTTTCAGTTGTTTCAGCATCATATCTCTCGATCTTCATATGCATGCATATATCTATATCTATACATTCATTGTATATATTTTCAGGTACATCCCAATACATGTATGTTGAATTTGTGTCATCTCCCGCTGGACCACTACTGAATACGGGATTCCATTTTAATGTTGGAAATTGGCCAGGACACGTGGAGACGGCCGGCATTAAACATGGTATATGTGATTGGCTATTAAGTTCAGATGCTTTAAAGGACAGCAGTGCATCGGAGGGAATATTCCTTAGTATCGCGCATTGGTATCCACCGAATACATCTTGTAGTTATCACATTAAAGGACGAACTGGAGAAATTGTCAGGTTGTACTTTCCAAGGTAAGTAAATGTGGTGTCATTTTGGTTATGTGCACGTTTGACGTTTGACTTTCTGGTGGTCTCATGTTGGATTCTCATGTTCATTTGATTCCATCGATTTTTGCTTACTTTTAAAACATGGTTTGGGGAAGTACTTTGATCATTGAATTAGGTATTGTGGATAAAGTTTTTGTTTTATTTTGCCCAGTTTTAAAAGACCATCAATTAATACAAATTTGTTGGGAGCTCTGGTAGGTACATTGAAGGTCGTGAAGCCTTTACTACTTCGAAATAATATCCATCAAACGAACGTGACATTTTGAATGTGTCCACGGTGTTGAAATTCCACTCTCGGTGTCAGTAGGAATCCGTCTTACTAGACTGACCAGAATAGAGTGCTGCAACTGGAACTGCAGCTGCAACTGGAATAGCTGTGAGAAAATACCACACGTGATTTTTATTACTCGCTCACAATATACGGTACAGCTTTCTGGCACCATTTAAACTCAGCTGTGCAAATTTAATTTAACACAAAAATAAAAATAAAATTAAAACATGATGATGGTAAAATGGAAGTCAAAATTAATTTACGTCTTTATCAAAGATTAAACAGAGTTTGAAACTCTCTTCAACTTCCATGAAAACACTCGGTTACGCTTAAAATTTTTGAAACGTCAAAAAAACTACTAATTTAGCTGCGTGGTGATGTGTTCGTATCATTAGATTTGTGTGTATTCAATATTTTGACAGCTATTCCAGTTGCAGCTCTAGTTGCAGCTCCGTCTTCATTCTGTTCAGCCAGTTATTCTTATTAACAACTTACACTTGGCTTCGTTTCTCTCAATATTCTTGAAAGATTGTATCTCTGTTTTTGAGTGATGAGCTGTTGTCCCGAATAGTTGTTATGAGCCTCACGTAAAACCCGGATATTATAATTAATAAACTTCAAAATTTTAGATAGAACTAAACTTCTGAAATTCAAAGTGGAAATTTTGGGCTGAAATAAATTTCCTATATATGGCAGCAGATCCCTGCTTCGAGTACATCATAAACCTAAAACTATTTTTTTTTTTTTTTTTTTTTTTTTGTTTAATCCGATAGAAATCTTCAAAAGACATTCGGTAAGAATCGGTACGAGGTAGTGTGGGACTCTTACCGCACTAAAACCACCGGTGAATCAGGACCAATCTATGAAAGATCGACAAATGATTTTTCTTTCTTAATTTATCAGTCGCATTGTGGGAAGCTTAAGTTATAACACTTTCCCATAGCTTTTAGACCATCAGCTCATGGGGCTTGGTTCTTCTTAATCTCCGAACATTGTCTCGTACATTTAAGACGATCTCCATTTCGGAGTTGGTATGACATTGCAGTCGCTGATTGTGTGATACAGCGTGTTTTTTAACCACTTCTGTAACCGTTTCAATTTGAAGGTCACGATGTAGATCGCTATTTCTTATATACCAAGGGGCATTTATTATTCCGCGAAGGACCTTGCTTTGGAATTTTTGGATGGGTTCAGCATTTGTTTTCTTTGTACAGCCCCATAGTTGGATGCCATATGTCCAAACGGGTTTCAGTACTTGCTTATACAACATTAGCTTGTTCTGGATAGAAAGGTCAGAGTTCTTTCCTAGTAACCAGTACATTTTTCTGTACTTCAAGTTTAGTTCGTCTTTTTTCTTTTTGATGTGCTCTTTCCATTTAAGCTTTGCATCCAAAGTCATTCCAAGGTATTTGGCAGTATTGGAGTAAGGTACTGTTGTACTGTTTATAAGAATTGGAACATTGTTTATTTTTTTGTTTGTAAAGTTTATATGCGTCGATTTTGTTTCATTTAGTTTGATTCGCCATTTTTGCGTCCAATCACTAACTTTATCGACTGCATTTTGCAGTTTTTGTGTAGCCTTCGTAACGGATTTATCTGGCACCAATATTGCAGTATCATCAGCAAAGGTGGCCATGATAGCGTTGATGTCCACTGGAATATCCCTTGTATATAACAGATACAGGGTTGGTCCTAGGACACTTCCTTGTGGTACACCGGCTTCAATTTTCTTTAGTTCCGAGTAATTTTGGTCGTACCGTACTCTAAAGAGTCGGTTCGTAACGTAGGATTTCAGTATTTCGTAGTACTGCCTGGGAAGATCCCTTTGCAGTTTGTACTCAAGTCCCAAGTGCCAAACCTTGTCAAAGGCTTGAGCAATATCTAAGAATATAGCCGAGCATACTTGTTTTTCTTCAAGTGTCTTTTCCACAGCATCCGTAATCCGATGCACTTGGTCTATTATGGAATGTTTATTTCTAAATCCAAACTGATGGCTCGGAATTAGTCTTCTTTCTTCTATTATCTTGCTTAGTCTTTTCAGAAGGAGATTTTCGAAAACTTTTGCTATAATTGGTATAAGCGATATAGGTCTGTAAGATGTTACTTCTGTTGGTGGCTTACCTTGTTTAGGTATAACAATGACTTCCGCAATTTTCCAATGATGTGGCACATATCTTTGTTTAAGGCATGCATTTATTATAAATTGGAGTTTTTTGAAGGCTATAGAAGGCATTTCTTTCAAAACCTGAGCAGTTATTAAATCGTACCCTGTCGAAATAACGGAGCTGATCTTGGAGAAAAAAAAAACTTATTTCTGAATAAATAAATTTGTGTCCCAAATAAAAACAATTGCTGAATCATAAAATAAGAAAAGTTATATTCCTAGATTTCTCCACCCGATAAGAAATATCATCATTCATTATTTTAACATAAACTTAATTAAAATTCCATGTCCAACTTGAACTTTATTTTATCGCCCTTCGTTCCTATGACGTACTTTTCCTTTGGGGAAATTAAATGTCCTATAAGTTCTACTAACCCCAAACTATAACGATGAATAATGATGGTAACAATAAGCTGCAGAGCAGACCAATTTCCTTACAAAGGTGTATACACCTAGATAACTTAAAGATAAACTATACCCAAATCTGCAGTCATAGAATATTTTTGCAAATAATAATACTACGTTTCTGAGTCCTGTTCTCAAAATAATTGCTTAAATAGCTCAAAATTTGAAACAATTTAAAAAAAAAAAAAAATACCCATCACAAAATTCTTTCTCAGCAAGAACTGTTGTTGTTGCATAAACGATGGGGACCCAGTCGTGTGGCCAATTCTATACCTAACTTATGATAAAAATCAACTTTATCTCCCTCGACAGTCATAGTATTTTCATAAGAAATTCAACATTGCCTCGTAATACCTTCCTGACCCATATTTTCTTCCTCTATAGGTACCTATACCTAAAAGATTTGCTCTGCATTGCAAAATCCAATTTCACTCAATTTCTTCCAGTCAAGTTAGCCCCGATTGTAGGTGCTGTAATAGCACAAATTTCATTTCCTACCTATATCTACCCTCAGGACCAAAAAAAAAAGAAAGAAATGAAATAAAAATATACATAGTTAGAAGAAGAAAAAAAAAAAAATGTTTACGAACATCACAGCAGCGGTTTCAACAAACTATGTCCATGCAATGTCATCTACTCGTAGTTTACCTTCTGCCTTGCCTGCTCCTTACCCTGCTAGCTACCCTCCTACTTCAATAGACCCAAAACTCCAAATCGACCAAAAATGAAAACGGTAAAAGGGCAGTCAAACGTAAGATGCACCGAACCTATACAACATCCATCCTATGATGTTGGGTATGTCTATGAACAAAACGAAGCAATGAAAGTACCCTCCTTTGCAAGAAAGTGTACCTACATTGGTTCTAAGGCAGCCATACAAAAACGCCTGAGATGGGCAAACAAGTTTCTGGATCTTGAAAATGGCAATGAGCCAGAGTAACCGAAGACATCGACGGACAGAAAATCCTCAAGGAAGAATGAAGAAAGTTTAACAGGAAAAAAAAAAGAAAATGGTTTTGGCACAACTTTCGGCTTCGTCGAGGACTTTTCCAGTTTGGTACATTTATTTGTCGTCAAATATGTCTTGCTTAGAAAATAAGAAAAAACAACAATTTTTATTTTGCATCGGCCACGGCCATGCAAAGAGGGTGGTTCAAGAATAAAAAAAAAAATATAAATTCAGATCAAATTGTTTTGGGACGCATCCGGTAGCAGAGAGAGTTTTTTATTTATATTTTTTCCAGTCACGGCATCGTTCAATAGAAAACGTTCTTTTAATAAAAAGTGGCAATTTACTAAAAAGGGTGACCATCTCCTTCGAATTTATTTGTGCCATCAAGAAAATCATCAAACTTTTTATCAAATATAATAACCCCCAATAGTCTTAGACAGAGACCCATATTCTTGATAAAATTGGATGAGAAACGATAAACAATTGAAACAAAACGTAGAAACACTCTCCATACTGGTTGGTCGTTATATGGATTTTAGTTGAATTTTTAAATTTGGATGGGCTTAAAAAAAATCCAATATTTTTTTTTATTTATAATTTCATTCCATCTAGTCACTGGAGGTGTTAACTTTTTTGCTGCAAGTGATTCGCGTAAAATGTTTCAAAAAATTAGGACATCTAGCTAGAATTTTGTATTTAATTTTGAAGATAGAGCTAAAAGGCTAGGTCAAGACAGTACGAAATTTTTAAAGAAGGGGGGATCTAGTCCAACCCACTTAGGAGGGTGAGGAGTTGTTTAGTGAACAGGTTATATAATATGAATTTTCAAACAAAAAAGTTCGAAATAAAATTAAAAAAAAATTTCAAACTAATTCTTTTTAAAATTTTACGTTGTTAAGTAATATGCATTTTTGTTTTGAAAATTTAATCCTCTTGTTAATTCTTAGTTAAACACTAAAAACTTTATGGTTTTACAAACTAAGAAGAATGATCATTTCAAGAACCGGTTGATTATCATCGCATCACTCCTTGTCATTAGCGTAATTTTTTCTAGTTTTTACACAGTAGTTAATTTTTTTTTTTATATTCTTAAAATTAAAAACCTAGAATCATCTAGGTCCTAGTGTTTGACTTAGAATTCATAAGAACATTAAATTTTATAAACAAAAATAATACTGAAATACGTAAAATTTAAAAAAAAAAAACAGTTTAAAACATATCTTTAAATTTTAAGTTTTAAAATAGTTTTTTTAGGAATTGTTTGCTTTGTTGTAGTTTTTTTAAAATAGTTTTTTTCTATTTTAAGTCAATTCTTTTGAAAATATCCCTGCCTCCTAAACGAGAATAGAAACGAATAGATTTGATTTTTGTGGTAGTTATTTTTGACAATTTTTTTGTTTTAAGTCATTTGTTTTTTAGAAAATTTTCGCTCCCGCCTAAACGGACAAAGACAATTTTCGCTTAAGATACATATGTACATACCTACACATAGGTAGGGTAGAGTTTGCATCCTCTGACAAAGGGGCACTTTCGACACCCCTAGCTGTTTTTGGAAAATGACTTTTCAAAATTCTGTCAAAAATAGTTAAAATTTTTGGTTCATATTTTTAAAACAAAAATAACGGTACCTGTCATATATTTTTCTCATAGCAGTTTTACATAATCGTATTTTTTCTCAAAAACTGGTCCAGAACTGTTCTTAAAAACAAATCCAAACATTTCTTTAGATGGGAAACCCATTTTCTCAAAAAATGGTTATTGATGGTGTCCCACAAGGAAACATTTTTTTTTTTTTCAATTTTCTTCAAAACAGTTTTACTGATTTCAATAATTTTTTTATACAGAAGTTTCTAAGAAATTTAAATAGTATTGTGTGCTAAGATAGTTAAGCAAATATATTTCTTTTTTTTTATGTTTCAAATTTCTTAGAAAAACAATTATTTCGAAACTGAATTGATCAATTTTCTGAAACTCAATTTGTATTGGAAAAGTTGCTTGATATAAATTTAATAGTAGACCATTCTTATTTTAGCACAAGGAAACTATTTTATCAAAATCCTAGCAGTATGGAAGGTACCGTTATCGACTTTCCAAATATTGAGTTTTCAAAAAAGAAATTTTAATATTTTTTACAAATCTAGAAAATATTTTTTTTTTATTTCAGTACCTTTTGAACTTTTTGAAAGCTTATCTGAATAGTAAAAATGAAGAGCGGGTCGAAATTCTGGTTTTAAAATTCTGCTCTTCAAAATTCTGCTTTTTTTTCAAAAAATTCAGTTTGTCAAAATTCAATTTTTCAAAATTCTGTCATATAACATTTTTAAAAATAAATTTCTGCCGATTCTGCTTGTTCTTAAATAACTTGTTTTATTAACGAATATAAACAAAAAAAAGTACATCTTTTCGTAAACCATTTGTCTTATTTCTGGTTTTTAACTTAACTTAACTTTTAACCTTCTTTTTAGTATTGGCAGAATTTTGTAAACCAGAATTTTGACAAACTGAATTTTGAGAGCAAAATTCTGAAAGCAGAATTTTGAAAAGGAGAATTTTGAAAGCAGATTTTTGACCCTGCCAGAATTTTGACCTTAACCCAAAAAGTGATTAAAACATGTCAAACCGTTTAGAAAAATAAATGCATTTATATCTATTTACAGAACATAAACAAAAATGGTTCGTTAGGAGAGGTACTATTGATAACCGTTTTTGGGAAAATATTTTTCTACTTAAAGGTGAAAGTAATTTAGGTATTATTTTTTTAAAAGTTTGTACTGTGTACTTATTTTAGAAAAAACAATAGATTTTGTAGATTGTTGGTAGGTATCGATATTTTTGATTTGACAAAAAAAAGTTTTAAAAAACTGGGGGATGCCCAAAAACCACTTTGAACCAAGTTTGGAGAAAATCGATGCAGCCAGACAGGCAGACATTTTTTTAAATTTATCTTTACAGATTGTTTTGCGCAAGGTGTTACAAGAATTTAGAGCACGATAGTTTGACCAGATAAGAAAAAAAATCAAGAGAAGGGGCAGCGGTCTGCTTCCCTCCACTCAGGCGGGAAGTGCAACTTTCTTAAATATTCCCTGAAGCAGAAAAAATTATTTAAAAAAACTTCAAAACTAACAATGTCACAGAAAATAATTTTGAAAGACAAATACCATTTCTATTATTCTATTTTAAAATAAACTTATTTTTACTGAAAGAAATTCTTGGAAAAAATAATTTTTAAAATTAATTATTTTGTGCTCAAAC
Organism: Dasysyrphus albostriatus; assembly: GCA_946251815.1. NCBI lineage: Eukaryota > Metazoa > Arthropoda > Insecta > Diptera > Syrphidae > Dasysyrphus > Dasysyrphus albostriatus. Next base: position 25,763,042 of record OX276338.1, read on the forward strand.
CTATTTTTTTTTTAAGATTTAGGTAAGTAAAATTTTTGTTTTCTTGTATTCAATATCTTCTATTATATATTTTTAATGAAACACTAAAAATTATCTTAAAGTTTTTTTTTAGATTTAGAATAATAATGGTAATAAAGTAGAAATTGGGTATTTGGAGAAATTTCAGGGTGTCACATTACATGGAAATTAGTTTTTTTCAATTTTCTCAAAAGCTACAACATTTTGCTTAGAATTATTGATAAAAACATCAAATGATTAAAATACTAATTCTTATTAATAACGTTAAATTTTGAATTTTGAAAAAAATATATTAATTATAAAATTTATAAGTAGGAAAACACATTTTTCAACATTTAAACATTCTTAGAAACACATAAATCAATGAATCAATAAAATATTACCCAACAGTGAATGCACTTCCAAATGTTAAAAATTGCTTTCATTGAAAAAATCACTTGCATAGAGAGGAATTCTGCATAAGTCTTACTTTACTGGGATGGATGGGTGGGAAATACTCCAAATTTCCTTTTCATTCTCTCTACTTTCAGGGACAGTAAATCTTAAGTCCTTTCGGTTTCAAATGTATGTATTGTTCGTAGATATAACTATTTTCGTGTTAATCATTTAAAATATTTACCGTTACTTATTATCCAATATCTTCTGTAGAGCCAAAAGCTACCACTAACTTGGGTAGGGTATTGATAAATACCACACTGGTCACCTATGAAATCTATAAACGTGAACTGTATGATGGAAACAATAATGTCGTGCATATAGGTACACAGTTTCTGCATCAAACAATTTTATCTACAAACACAGCTGTTGTTCGACGTGGCATTTGGGAAGCATGCACATTGCACAGCACCCAGCACAAAATTTTAATAATTTCATATTCACACGTTGCCGTTGGTTGGACGTTGCTTGATGTTGTTGTTGTTTTTGTTGTTGTATCTGATATTATTGTTGTTTCTGTATCGTTTGATGGTTGAGGGGTGGAGAAAGAAAGAGTCAAGAACCCCGCCGTGATATGGGTTATGCGGCAATCAGCAAGTGCATAACGTGGTAACAGCATGTATTAAAGGGCTGAATCGGAGGAATATCTACATTGTTACCCATGGATAACAATGAACTTTAATTTTAAAGTTAAATGAAGAGCACAAATTTCAGTTGAATGTGCAGACTGTGTTGTTGTTTTTCTTTTTTCTTTTTTTTAGAGGGGAAAGAGGCAATTCAAACTATAAGTGAAGTGCAAAATGCAATTGAATGTTGAGAGTGTAGCTATATACTCTAGTGTTGTTTTGGTGAAATTTGAACTAATCTGTAGTCATGCAACACTAGATGATACTAAAGGGTATTTTTGTAGTAAGGAAATTGTACAAATTGATAATCAACGAAATTGAAATTGTTCAATGTGGAACAGTATGTTGTAGAAATAGAAAGCCATTGTTGATAAACATCGAGGAACATATTTGTTTCCGGTAATTTTGTGGGTCTAAATGAGTGTACATATATAGTTACAATATTGAGAATAGATGTAAGAGGTCAACAAGGGAACCGTTTTTTTTTTTAGATTTTATCAAACATCAAAGTATATTTTAACGACGCAAAATTAATCAATGAGATGTCTTTGTAGTACTTTCACTGCCTTCACATTATTTCATTAATCATAAGAACTTATGGACTTCGTAATAGGGGTCCATGCCCGTGATAAGGGGTAAAATAGGAATAACTTACAAGTAAATTAATATTTTATGTAAAATCAAGATTACCTACTCGTAGATATTAGATTATTTCAACGAAGATCATTGAATCTATGAACACGACATTATGTGGGGCTCCGATATTTTGCAAAAATTCGAATATTGTTTTTTTTTTAGAAATGATAATTGCCGGACATTCTTTTAAGATTTTCATATCTGCAAACAAAAATTAATTAAACCGTTACCATTAAAAAGCTATTACAGCATTGCAAACTAAGACTAAAAGAACTGGTCCCAAATGACAACCCTGGGGAACTCCTTATTTGGGAATGAAAGCGTTTGAGAAAAGGCTTCTGTATTTTATCTAGTATGGTCATCTTTATATAAGAACAAATCCAATATTGATGAGTTTAAAAGAATTACTATAAGCAGTTCTAATCTCAAGGAACTTTCGTACACCTTGTACACTCAGAGAAAAAAGCTGGTACAACCAACCAATTTCTGGTTTATTATACCTGATTTTCAGGTTGTTATTTTTCAATTTGGTAGATCACTTCAAAGGCTTAATCTGATACCTCATTTTAATGCCGTGTTAAATCATCGTTGCTTTAAGGTGAAGTTACACTGCCTTAAAAAATTAAAACTGCAAATTTTACCAGAGAAACATGCTATTTTTACTTGTAAATCTAGTTAACTTTACATGAAAGTCAAGTTCAAAAACATGAATAAAATGTTCAACGTACTATTAATTTAACATGAAGATCTAGTAAATGTAACATTATTCAATGTTAAATCAACCCTGTGTCTGGTATAATTATTATGTCTTGGATCCATGCTCCTAGGTCCCATCTGTAACGCTGCTTACCATCCAATTCATTTTGCATTATCCTGAGAGTATAGAAATTTATTACTATTTATATTATCTTATTTTAAAAATACTTTGTGATAGTTACTTAGTTTTGAACTATGCCAACCTCTCACACATAGTACCTATCCCCTGGGCCACTTCGCTGCATACAAATCTTGTGACAAATATCAATAAGTTGAAACTGACCCTGTTTGGATGGCTTATGTTTGTATGCGCTTTAACACTGGTGTCTCGTTGAAGAAACCTTGCAGAGCGTTTCTTTAACCATGGCTTGTGAGTGTGTTTCAATGCTGGTAGAGGGTTACTCTAACAGGCGGCCAGGTTAAATTTAAATAATTTTATTCGGATGGCCTGTATGTGTGTGTTTTAACACTGGTGTCACATTAAAATTAACTGGCATATGAAGCCAGGCTAAACTCAAAAGGTAAACATTGTAAAAATAACCATATAAAATGTTACTTCATCCCGATTTGTGGTAAAATAGAAATTTATAACAAGCAGTGTTGAAAAAACCTGATCTCAGGTAAAATTAGCGCTACATTCTTGTCAAAATGTCTTGTTTACCAGAATTCAGTATTGAAATAACAGTTCATCTTCTTATTTCAACTTGAATATGGTAACATAGGCCACCAGGCTAATTTAACACCTAATATAAGGTTATAAAAATCTGGTAAATTTCTGAAATGTCTGTAACCTTGTAAATTTAACAGGGCCCAGGTTAATTATTTACCTGACTTTTCTTCTCTGTGTGTAGGAAGTCTTACATAATTCAGCCCTGCCGTTCAGTCTGTAAGGGAAGCATTTAAAAACGGAAATATATTATAATATTTTCTATCATCGCATGGACATATTTTATCAAAACATTGAGTTCAAATATTCTTACGAATGTAAAATTTGCCATGTAGTACTAAAAAAGAGGCTTTCAGGTCAGAACTGCAAAAATGATAACAAATGGTTAATTTTGAATAGGTATATCTCTGTCAGTTTTTAACTAAAATGACTTTTTGAACATTTCACATCAAAGCCTTAAGCTTCTACTATCTATTTTGTTTGAGAATATCTTGAGAGTATCTCTGCTCAGAAATAGTTATGAGTAAGAAATTTTGAAATCTTTGATTTTTCGATTTCTCAATATTTTTTTATAAAGTTGTGTATTTTATCCATTTCAAAAGGGAAATTTAATATTTAACAAAAAGTTTTAGGTACAAAATTTTCAAATCTGGCTTCTCAGAAACGCAAGAGTCCAGTTTTTGATTTTAGGTATTTTTATGCACCAAAAAACATATTATTCAATAATAACAATCCTCTTAAACGTTATTATTCTTTTATTCACCTCATTTTTTGGTATGATATTTAATAGCAAATAGCTAATAGAAAATGAAATCACTAACTTACATAAATATTGAAAAATTCAAAAAACGTCCTTTCTTTGGGATGTGAAATGTTTGATAAGTATCTGGCAAGGCTCAACGATAGGTCTCTCTGGAGCATGCCAATACATACCTAATAAGCCTATCCTCAAATAATAAACTGAAATTTTAAAACTTTGAATCTTAAATGAACAAATTTAAATCTTCAGTAAACAAATCTGCAAAATTAGAAAAAAAATTTATTTTAAATTTTATGACAAAAACTTTAATATTTCCAAATAACCCTGTTCATTTGGCATTTTTTGTACCAAAAGTTTACGTTTTTCGCTGAAAAAAAAACTAGCATCTAAACAAACACTACAAATTGCTCTGCTCAGCTACAAAAAAAAAAAGTAAAAACCAGTACAAATTGAGCTCATTGACTTAAAAAGGTAAACACATGAGATTACCCTTCTTGTCAATTTCCTCTTAACTTTTTAACGATTATTTCCATTTTAAAGTTCACTTTAATTGCTCAAATAAAAAAAAAAGAAAAAACAAAACAAAATTCCTTCCATTAAGGCATTAATACTGTTATTTTATCTGCTTTCAGTTTCCGAATTAATCGCATCGAGTCACCCATCCTCAAATACGATGGCGATTGCGGTGAATCCCTCACCATATATGACTCCTCGAAGCCAGATCCTGCCAGAATAATAAAAACCTTCTGTGATACATTTTCACGACCGATGGAAAAGGTGGATTTCGTTAGCACCAGCCCATCGCTGTTCGTGCAATTCGAGAGCAAAACAGGCTCATACAGTGGCAGTTCATTATATTACTGGGCGCACTATGACTTCTTCAATAACACCCGTTTTGGTGACCCCGTTCCAAATACACTATGCGACGAAGTGATGTATGCATGGAAACATCCGGGAGGAAAAATTCGCTCACCCATGAACTCTTTGATATTCAAACGGACCGGAGGCAGTGACGTGCGTTGCCAGTATAAATTCGTCACCGACAAGCGACTGTATGCACGTGCGGTCATCGAGGTCACATCAGTGTCGTTCAAGGAGCTTCCGTACAATGTGAACGCCTGCACCCGCTGCCATGAGGAACGTGTAGACAAATTGGTCATCTGGGATGACAGGGACAAATTCCAAAATAATCTCGCCTGTTTCTGCGATAACATACCACGTGCGGTACGTGTCATCTCATCCAGTGACAATATGAATCTCGAAATGATTGTCCAAGGCCAGCATGCGATAACAAGCTACTTTAAGAATCCAAATCCGCTATTCGAGGCAAATTATGAGTTCGCTCATGGTCCCCTTTGTGGTCCAATTACATTTGGACCATCGCCGGATGGTGAGCTTGTCTTTCCCTATCGCAAAGCACTGGGTTTAATTACACACAACAGCCCAGACCATCAATACCGACGTGAAAAGTGCATTTGGGAATTGAAGGTTGCCGCCCAGCGTGACCTGTGGTTGCATTTGGAAAAAGCCCGCTTTGGCGACCACACATGCGAGAGTGCAAAAATTGAAGTGTATCTGGCTGGGCGACTCGAGCCGCGATTCATTGTATGTCCTGAAAATATATCGCTAGCCCGTGATCTCCCCATTTTGTCGGCAGCTGATTTGGGTGCTCTAGGCACGGATCAAGAACCACTGCCAGTTCTCATCCAATACACAGGCGATGGCCAGCCGGGAAAAAATGCATTCCGATTAGTTTGGACAGAACTATTTCATTTACCGCGAAATCCTGACGGAAGCCTCGCATCGTCCCTGCTGCAGGATGGCGATTGTGACTTTAGATGCCCGGGTGATACGCTAATCTGCATACCAAAGCATTTGGTCTGCAATGGGGCAATGAATTGTCCGAATGTCACTCACCTCTCCACCATTGAGCAATTAACGCAGCACATCGAGGAGAACCTACAAAAGTTGGGCATCATCAATGATAAGTTGCGATTCGACCATCAGGTTGTGTTGCATGATGAATCACCAGAAATTTGCCTGCGGAACACTGAAATCGCCGAACTACCGTATGGGAAACTCATACTAATTACAATAGGCCTTAGTCTTGTACTGTCATTATTTTTGGCGATTGTTTGCCGGATGTGTAGAAGCCGGAGATATTAGGAAGCGATAGGATTCTGTGAGAAAAAAAATTGAAACAAACCAAAAACACTGACCCAATGTTCGTTGTCAAGCACACTGTCTTAGCTATTAAGTGACATTCTAAACAAACATCACACACACATACACGAATAAAAATATATTATAAGCATATATATATTATATATACATACATACACCTAAGAAACAAAAAAAAAAATAAACAAAAATTAATAAATAACAACAAAAAACTTATATTAGGAAGCTGGAATTACCTATAAGATTTAGGCATTAAAGTGGCAGTTGTGCTGCCGTGTGTGTGTTTTTCAGTTGTAAAATCGTTGATTGTATTGAAATTTTCCAGTTTATTTTTTGCACATAGACGTAGATTTTAGAATAAAAAATATTAAATTGGATAAAAAATAAAAATTAAAAACAGAACAAAAAAAAAGGAGAAGAAAATAGGTTGAGAAATTTATGAATTTGGAAATAAAATGTAAAATAAAAACAAAATCGTAGTGATGTAAGAGTTAAATTACAATTTTAAGGAAAATTATTAAGAGACACAAAATAAAAAAAAAAAAAAGAAATTAAACACTAAAAGTGATAAGAAAAATGCAAATAAAGCTGACATTATTAAAAAAAAAAATATTTTGCTTAATCAAATTCTTAAGTTTTGAGAAGAAAAACAACGCAATTAGCTCAAAAAGTAAGTAGTAGGTAGGTACCTACATTTATATATATTTTTTTAAGCATTAATAGATCTGCACCCGAGAGTTAAAATCATCAAAACCATTTGAAAAATTTATTAACTATTATTCGTAAAAGTTTTAAAAATTCTATTTAAATAAAAAGAAGAATTTGTACACATAAAAAAATCGTTGGTTCTTATAAAAAATAATTTTTTGGTAGGCCGACAAAATTTTTAGAGCATTTTAAGGCAAATTTTGTAACGAACATTTTAAGTAGGTAAATATTAGCTGTGTATGTTAGCGCCAAATTTCTTTCACAAATTTTCACAAATTCTCACAAATTCCTGTTTGTTAACTCAATGCATCGAGAGAGCGCAATGAGAGAGCAAATAATTTCCCCTCCGTTGGAAAACTTGCGAATTCCTGCTACACAAATTTCTGTGTACACAAAGCGTAACAAGTACTCTCAAAAAACGTTGTGGTAAATTTCTGTCATAGCGTTGCCACTAATTGAAATATTTTCCGAAGTAGGTTTTCAAAACAAAAATGCAGTATATTGAACTTTTTTACAGAAGATCCATATACTCGAATTTTTACTTTTATTAAAAAAAAACAAAAGAAATTAAAAGTAGTTTATTTTAATTATTTATACTGTCACGATTGTTATCAAAGCAAGACAATAGACTGAAGCCGTAAGAACAGAATTGAAAAATTAGTAGACTGCATATTGTTGAATGATAATTTTCTTTCCTGAAAAATAAAAGTGCAGTAGACTCGATTTAAGAGCAGTAGATTTGTTTCTCGAAAAAAGTGAATTAGATCTATTGAAATCATGGCAAGATGGCAACGCGCGCCGTTCATGCACAAAAATGACGTTTCTTACAAGAAGTGATGCAGTTCATGTTTCGATGCGTTTGTTAACGTTTTTCAAATTTCCCCAACTCTGATAGAATTTTTCCCTCTTCAAAATTTGACAGGCCTTACACATTCGTTTGGAAGAAGATACGTAAGAATAAAAATATGTATTTGCTGTAGAGTTGTAGAAAGCTATACAATGTCCATTTTAATAATTTTAAGGTTGAAATTTTAATATTTGTGTATCTTTTGGGTATTTGTGATAGTTTTTCATTTTTCTACATACGAGTATGCATATGTATTCTTAAAAACTTGGTTGAAGAGTGGTATGGAAATAAAGTATTACTTTGATGAACAAATGTTATCAAAAAGTGGGCAATTCCTCATAATACTTCCTCATTTAACTGCGATAGAGTTTTAAAATCTTTATTGATAAAGGGATAATGTTGCTTTTGTTTGTTTAAAGTGTTTTTTAGCTTGTGCGCACATACCTCAGAAACCACATATCCAATTTTAATTTTTTGATTTCGAAACGTTATTCTTAGGGAAATGTTTTAGAATTATTATTGGATAAAGGCTATAGATGTATCATGAAATTTAGCAACATGTACACATGTATATAGGGTGAAATGGGGTAAGAGGTATACATGGATAGAATTTTTGTATCAGATCACATAGAATGAGCTGGAAATTACTAAAAATGAATCTTAATTTATACCTTGGCTCGGGATATCGGTTTACTACTATTTGTTTGCAATTTGCAAAACTAAGTAAAATTAAGATATTTATACTCAAAAGTTGTAAATCAACACTCTTAAGTATCAATTATTCTATCGAGAGAAAAAAAACAAATTGTGAGCAACAAATCGCAATTTGATCCAAATAGCTATTCCTCAATTGCACGATTTGTGCAAAAAGATTTGTGATCAGCACTTTTATTTGGTTTTATTGCCACTTGAACGATCAATCTTGCTCTACCCCTTTCATTTTGTAGGTTTACATATACGCATTTAATTTAATTTATTTTCTAATATAACACTTGGCTTTACTTGGATTTGAACTTGCAACTCTCCAGTTGCGGATGCAACCACAACCAATAGGCCAACCACTAGGCCAATATGCATTACAGATCGTTGGTCTCACACATTGATGATTTAAAACATGGCATGTTGTGGTGCTTTATCTCTTCGGGAATTAAATGGTGCCAAAAAATTGCGATTTACCCCTTGAATAGAATGACTCTAGCTACAGCTTTTAGCAAGAGTTGAATTTCTTCTTAATTTCTTGCTAGAACAGATATCTGATTTTAATTTCGTGTTAATGAACGTAGGTTAAAGACCCAAAAACCTTGCTTACTTAACCTGTAAATTTAGTTAACTTTACATGAAAAATATGAATAAAATGTTGAATGTCCTGTAAATTTAACATGAAGATCTAGTTAATTTAACATGATTCAACGTTGAATCAACTCTCTGTGTCCGGTTATTATTATATCTTGGATCCACGCGTCTAGGTCCGATTTCGACTGCTTCTTACCTTGCAATTTACAAAGCATTATTCTGAAAGTGTAGAAATTTATTACTTTGTATATTATTTTTCATTTTAAAAATACTTAGTTTTAAACTTGGAACCGCTTACTAGCGGAGATAGAACGCATCTCCTGGGCCACTTCACTGAATACAAAATTTGAGCCAAGTATCAATAAGTTGAAACTGATTTTGTTTGGATGGCTTGTGTGTGTGCTTCAGCCATGGAAGAGTGCTACTTTAACAGGTGGCCAGGTTAAATTCAAATCATTTTATTTGGAGGGCTTGTGTGTGTGTGTGCTTTAACACTAGTGTCACGTTGAAATGAACTGGCAGTGTGTTTCTTTAACGATGGCTTGTGTGTGTGTTTCAGTGATGGTAGAGGGCTATTTCAACAGGTGGCCAGGTAAATTTCATTTAATTTTATTTGGATGGCCTGTGTGTGTGTTTAACCCCTGGTAGGGTTTTTTTAATATAAAGCCGGGTTGAATTCAACAGCTTTACATTGTTAAAATAACCATATAAAATATTTCAACCTATGTTGTAAAATAGAAATTCATAACATACAGTGTTAAAAAAAACATGATCTCAGTTAAAATTAGCGCTACATTTTATTACAAATTTCTTGTTTACCAAAATTTAGTGTTAAAATAACAAGTGATCTTCTGAAATTATGGTAAAATAGTCTACTGGGCTGATTTAACATTGAATATAAGGTTATTAAAATCAGCTAAATTTCTGGAATGTCTGTAACTTTATATGGGATTATGTACCTTGTAAATTTAACAGAGCCCAGGTTAATAATTTATTTGACTTTTTTCTCCGAATGTTAAAATTTTTTTTGATATCTTAAAATATTAATACAGGGTGGCGCACCAATTGTGCTACAATAAGAAATTCAAATAACTTTTTTTTTTAATCGATGTATTTCATTTATTTTTTTTATTGGTTAGAAAATTAAATTTTATTTGAAATAGTTAGTTGTTTTTAAAGATTATAGACCGCAAATGACCTCCACGCTCTCCCACGCATATGCGGCACCTGATCAAAAAATTATTCATTGCGGCCTGAAGAGTTGAAGTTGGGATCGCCTCAATGATTGTCGTTATGGACTGCTTTAATTCAGTTAAATTCCTGGGCTTCGTTTTATACACCTCTTGCTTGACATAACCCCATAAAAAGAAGTCTGGTGCAGTCAGGTCAGGTGACCTTGGGGGCCAGCGAAGAGTGGAGTTCCTAGAAATTAATTTGTTTGCCAATTTTTTGTTTAGCTCCGCCATAACTGGTCTGGCTATATGTGCAGTTGCTCCATCTTGCTGAAACCAAACGCTGTTGAATGGTATACGTCTTCGGCGCAGTTCTGGTAAAAAACTCCTTCAACATCTTTAAATAACGGTCCCCATTGACAGTAACGGTTACACCGTTTTCTTCAAAGAAGTACGGCCCGACAATACACCTTGATGAAACTGCGCACCACACAGTGACTCGTTCTGGGTGCGGTTCCGTCTCATGGAGCATTTCTGGATTAGACTCATTCCATATACGGCAATTTTGCTTGTTTACATTGCCGTTAAGATCAAAATGGGCCTCATCAGACATGAACAAACAATTGATCAATGTGTTGTCTTCTTCGGCCATTGATATCATTTTTTGACAAAATTCCAGGCGAGCAGGCAAATCCTGAGGGTTTAACTTGCTAGTAATTTGGACTTTGTACGGAAACAAGTTTAAATCGTCATGAAGTATCCGTTGTAATGACCGTCAACTAACTCCAATTTGCCCCGATAAGTTTCGGGTCGAAACGCTCGGATTGGCCTGTATTGCAGATACTACTGCTGCGATTGTATCCTGAAACCTAACATTGGCATCTCGATGGTACGGCCTTCGTGCGATGCTTCCAGATTCGGCAAACATGTTTACAAACCTCATAATGGTCCATCTACTCGGGGGATTACCGCCAAACTCCCGCTTAAATTCCCTTTGGACGGAAATGACGGACTGCAAAGCATGGTACCGTTGCACTATCCAAATTCTTTTCTCCGTATCCCAAGCATCCATTTTTATAAATCTAAATAGTAACCTACAAAATAAAAAAAAAAAATAAGCCGATTACTCACACAGAAAAAAAGTTATTACGTTTTATTTTTGTAGCACGATTCGTGCGCCACCCTGTACATGAATTTATATAAATTCCAATTTAAACATCCATTTTTAAGTGCAAGAATAAAAATCTTTGCAAGAATAAAAATCTTTGGAAAGAAAATAGTATTATTTATTCTTTAATAAAAAATTTTGCACATAAATAACGGGTGATTTTTTAGCTGGTTTGGTTTTGGCAACACTGGTTTTGACAGCTGACGTGTGTTTAGTACCTTGTGTCACTGTCAAACAGCTTCAATTTGGTTTGCAATTTAACCATGGATCGTCTTACGAATGAACAACGCTTGCAAATTATTGAATTTTACTATCAAAATTCAAGCTCGGTTCGAAATGTTCATCGCGCGCTGCTTCCATTTTATGGTCGGCATTCTCGATCTTCTGAGCAGTCTATTCGGAAGATTGTGACCAAATTTCGCACTAAATTTACTTTGTTGGACATTAAACCACCAACACGTTTACGTACTGTGCGTAGTGAAGAAAATATTGCGGCCGTATCAGCTAGTGTGACAGAAGACCGCGAAATGTCGATTCGGCGCCGTTCCCAGCAGTTAGGCCTTTGTTACAGCACTACGTGGAAAATTTTGCGGAAGAATTTGGGCGTAAAGCCTTTTAAGATACAGCTGGTGCAAGAACTCAAGCCAGCCGACCTACCACAACGCCGAATTTTTGGTGAATGGGCTCTTGGAAAGCTGGCCGAGGATCCGCTTTTTTATCGAAAAATTGTGTTCAGTGATGAGGCTCATTTTTGGTTGAATGGGTACGTAAATAAGCATAATTGCCGCATTTGGAGTGAAGATCAGCCAGAAGCATTGCAACAGCTACCAATGCATCCCGAAAAAGCCACTGTTTGGTGCGGTTTATGGGCCGGCGGCATTATTGGGCCATATTTCTTCAAAGATGATGCGAATCGCAGCGTTACTGTCAATGGTGAACGCTACCGAGCGATGATAACAAACTTTTTTTTGCCCGAAATGGAAGTTCTTGACTTGCATGATATGTGGTTTTAACAAGACGGTGCCACATGCCACACAGCACGCGAAACAATGGCGCAATTGCGAGGCGAGTTTGGTGAACAGTTAATTTCACGTTTCGGGCCGGTCAATTGGCCGCCTAGATCGTGCGATTTGACACCATTAGATTATTTTTTGTGGGGGTATGTCAAGGCTAATGTCTATAGGGACAAGCCCGCTTCGATTGACGCACTGGAAGCCAACATCCATACATTCATTCGTGAGATACCGGCCGATATGTGTGAAAGAGTATGCCAAAATTGGACTCAGCGGATGGGCTACCTGAGACGCAGCCGCGGTCAACATTTGCATGAAATTATCTTTAAACATTAAATTGCAAGGTTCAAACTATCAATTCAAATAAATACTTCATTCATTTTTTTCGAATTTTTTGTGTTTTTTTTTTTTTAAAGTTCTAAGCCTCTTAAAAAATCACCCGTTATAATAGTTTTTTTTATTTTAAGACCTTAATCTTGAAGATCTTACTGTTAGAAGTCAAGCTATGAGCTTATTACTGGAGCAACATAAATTTGTTAAGCACAGCCACTTTAAAATATGAGAACAGCCGTGTTCCAAATTTCAATTTTAGAAATTATTGTGTATCTTCTCTATCTTATAAACTTATAGCTACGATTCAAAAATCATTTTAAATCCAAGCCCTAAAATAATTTTCCAAAGAAAAACCATAACTATTTAATTAAGCTAACTGGGGTTATCGGCCTCCATCCAGAAGCCAAACCTAATTATTATTTGTATATGAATCAATTTAGAATTGAGCTGTGCAAAATCTTTGTTAACATAGTGAATATCATTTTTATCTCTATTCACATATCCTCTCAGACAAAAAAAAAAATATAGCTAGCAAATTTTACATTCAATGGTTGTTCATATGTTCATATCAATTCAGTTATCCAAACAAAATGCCCTCTTCTGGATATGATATCCGCTTCAATAAATCCTTCTAACACAACCATCATCTGCTTATTGCCGGCTCCAAACATTGCAAGCTCAATACTTATGTACGTATGTAGCTACGTATTTTGGTATTTGCTTTCATGTATGGGGGGTGATTTTTAAAGCTGAGCATAAATACTAAATCCAAGTGCAAACAATAACGAGATTACAATTGGATTGTCGAGGAATATAAAACACAAAAGCGAGAGGGCTTTAAAAGAGGAGAAAACAACACACCGAAAAGCTACCGCACTTTAGAATGCATTTTATAGTGAAAATGGATAAAGAAGAATATTGTATTGTTCCATGTGGTAGTTTTGAAATGCTAGGGGTATTAGGGTAAGTCAAAAGGTCTAATAGCTTGATTCTGATGCCATCAAGATGGAAATGGAAAGGTGGTCATAAGAAGAAATTTCCAATGGGGGCGAATGAAATAGGTGTATGGAAATAATATTGATAGTTATGGTAGTTGGTTGAATAAGGTTTGATTGTAGTACATATGGGCTAGGGGAATTAAAAAGTTAAAAAAAAATGTCTCACCATTTCACATTTATTCTGATTCCTGTATTTCCTTCTCTTTTCTCTTCAGAAACACAAACAAAATTTAAAAAAAAATTTGCTTTTTTATATGGAAAATAGTAAGGAAGTTCAATATGATCAATCATTGATAGTGAAGTGTTCGTTGGTTGAACTAGAACTCATTTTTTATGCCAAAAAGTGAGAACAATGGCTTAAAGCGAACATGATTTATGCTTTTCACTTTTACACAGAACAAGAATTGGCCACATCAGATACCAATGTCAACAATTTTCTTCGAAAACAGTATCATCTTTTGTGGGGTGTCCTCTGCCCCACTCAGACAACTCCCTTATTGCTTTGCTAAGGGTTTGTTCTTTTGCATTTCAATTTAATTCAATCAAATTTAATATGATACAATTCAATTCAATTCAATTCAATTCAATTCAATTCAATTCAATTCAATTCAATCCAATTCAATTCAAATATATTTTATTCAATTATATCTATTCAATTCTATTCAATTCTATTCATTTCAATTCAGTTCAATGCAGTTTAAATTAGCCTAATTAAATTTGATTGGGGCTTTGATCCTTTTTTGCAATGGCACATCACGATGCAGTCCTTTTCGTCGCTAAAGGGGCACTTTCGTGGCTTGTGCTAAACATTGTATAATATGCCCTACATAATCTAGTATTTGATTATAAAAAAAATAAAATAAAAAAAATCAAGCAAATAATGGAAACATCGAAAATGATTTTACCCGCATTGTAAGCACCAGCTAGCATTTTTACGACCGAATGCTTTACTTAATTTCTGAGAATTGGCGTGACCACAAAAATCCTTTCCGTATTCGGTTGTTTTTTTTTTTTAATTCATTTAAACAATTTATTTTTAAACCAAGCATTTTTTTATCTGTCCCATCATGGTTAAATAAGTATGTGAGTGTGTGTGATGCTTATTATTTTTCTTTTTTTTTTTTGAAATTCCATAAACAAACCAAAACAAAGAGAAACGTGGGCATTAAATAAATTTTTGTTTTTTTTTTTTTGTAACTTTTGAATTTGCGGTACAAAATTGCGTTTAATTAAAACCCTGTTTTGTCGGATTACTATAATTTGAAGAGTTAATTAGAGAGTTTCGAGTGAACAGATACACAAACACAAGAATAAACAACGCATTACATACTTTGGTATTAAAATGTACATGCCCGATTTATTACTTTTACGCAAATTTATTAATGAATGGAATTTATTACATTGCTGTGGTTAGCCAGTTATTCCGTTCTGAGGTTTTGGTGTTATAATGCGTTGGATAAATAAATAAAAAGAGGATTTAACGTTTTGTTTATTTTATTTTTTTTGATGAATTTAATATAATATATTTTTTTTTTGTGAAAATGTAAACCCAGATGAATAACAAATTATCTAGTTATAATCTAATTTAGTGCGAATTTTGTGGTATTTGAAACAAAAACTAGTGAACATAATTAAGAATAAAAATTCATTTATCCTGAAGGAAAAAACATGCTAAAAATTAATTTTTAATCATGAATTTGATTTGTATTTTCATTGTTGTGGTGCATTTATATTTTAATTACCTTCATATTTGTCCTTTAGTTTAATATTGAAGTTCCTAGTTATTTTTTTTTTTTAGTTTTTGAGTGATAGTGATGACAAAATGAGAGATTTAAAAAGGCAATCAATTGTCAAATGTTCTTTTTTAGTTCTTTCCAAATTGATTTAGGCCTTGTCTGTTTTCAATATTGGTTTTTATTGATCATTTTCTTGAAAATACGGGGTAAGTCGTCTTGGTTGAATGCTTTCCATTTCAAACAATAAACTCTCGTTATGCAATTTTTATCGACTAACTCTTGTCTTTCACTAAGTTTTTTATATAAAGTTACACAGATCTTAATGGGAGTGGTACAGATCTCGCAAATAGAAAATCTTTTTTTCATAATCTCGCAGTAACAAAATTTCGCTTTTAAAAATCTCGCATTTATACCTCGCACCGAAAAATCTCGAAAATTTCAACCAAAATCTCGCAACCTTAAATTTAAATAAAAAAACTCAATTAAAAAAAATTGACTTAGGTTTTTCGTATTTTTTGTAAGTTTCAATGCAATGATTCGCAAGTATTCAATTTTTTGACATTTCATACATGTTTGTGAAGCCTAAGACTTTATTATTTCTGCAATAAAATGCAATTTTGACTTGACACATTGCAACTGGATATATAAGTACATTCTCTATGTTCTATCTTGTTCTCAACAATAATTGAAAAATAAACAGTTACAACTATTAAATAATAAATAAACTTATAAGTACATAATTTGCAGAAGGTAAGATATCTCGCAAAATTTAATCTCTAAAGAGGGAGATTTTAATTAAAAACTATATTTGTTGCCATGCAACTGAATTTTGCGAGATTTAAAGTTTTCGGGATACCGCTATTGCGAGATTATGAAAAGCGGGATTTTGTAAATGGAAGATTTTGCTATGCGAGATTTTATTTTGCTAGATTTCGTACTCAGCACGAACTTATTCTATCAAATGCAAAGTCTAAAATAATAATGCAAAAAAAGTTCGTTTCTGTAAACCGAAACCGAAAACCATTTCTGTAAAATCTACAAATTACCCCAAACTTAAATTAGTTTTCAAGTTGATGATTTATGTGAAACTTACGTAATTTATAACCTATGAAGTAAAAAGTGTACGTAAATAAAAATAATTTTATAAATAACGGTAAAAACAAAAATTAAAAATTCGTTGCGTTAAAGTGAGGAACAAAATCTATAAATTCCAAATTTGTTGGCTATCCGCAAATAAATTAAAGCTTCCAGATTGCATCGGACTATTTTGATTAATGTCAGTTAATTTTCATGAAAACGTATTTGACGTTTACGAACACATATTTTCTGGCTTTCCACTAGTTTTTTCGTGAGTCCTCAATTCTTGATTTTTGTTTTAAAGTCAGTTTTAGTTTTGAGCAATAATAACGCGTATACGCCGTAGTGAACCATTTTAATAGAAGGTTTTTTATTACAAACAATTACTGACAGTTATTATAATATTAACATAACATGTGGACCGAGGGCCTATTTCATGGCACATACACCACATACAATGTAAGTGCGCCAAAAATTGGTCACAGATGACTCAGTGCATGTTTTTATTTTTAAAAAAAATATACGACTTCTAACTATTTGCATAATTTTATAAAAAAATTAAAATTAAAATCTACCACAAATCATATCCAAGCTTCATAATTTTAATTTTAAGATTCGATAATACCTATAAATATTTTATAATTTGTCACAACAACTGATAAATGCTAATTTTGAGAACCTATAAATTTATAAAAAAAAATTTCAGATTTTTAAATGCAATATTGTTGATATTGTAAAGAAGCTTTTTTATTGAAATCCTTTTATTCATTAATGAAAAAATCAAAAATCCGTAATTTGGTATTTACCGTTAGAAACATATTTTGGTTATTTTAATTTTGACCAACAGTTAGTTGGCACTGTTTTTTTGCACAGAAGTGCAGAATGTAAACATTTTTTAAATAATTACACAAATGTAAACTAAAAAGCAATAAAAAATTGCAATTATTTGATTTAATTTGTCGTAACCTAAAAGTGACGTTTCGATTTTTTCCACCCACCAACCAACCAACTTTCCAGCACTGACTGGAAAGATAACTGGAATTTCTGATGGCTGCGTTCAGTGCTTCAGAAAAAAATAATACGTAACTCATTCCACATTTACATGAGAGGATTAAAGGATCGGATCCAATTTAGATCGAAATTTCGACCCAGGTTTATAACAACGAGCTGGATTGGATCGAGTAATCTGGACTCAATCTGATCCAGGTCTACATGTACCTAAATTCTGATTCAACTCGGATTCAATTCTCCATGTCAACAAGGTATCAGTTTTTCTCTACGCTATTGACAGCTTTTAATGACAATTGATATTATTGACCCTCAAGTTTCGAGGGCTGGACGTACTAGTACATATAAATGAAACAAAATATAAACTCTATACATGGTTATGATTTTGACTGCTAGGTAACTCACGTTATTTCAAGTTTTCAATTTTGAAATTAAGTGTTATGCCTTTTATAATTTTATATTATTTTTAGCCATATTGTTATGTGCAATCTATATTTACAGTACAAGCCTTATGGGAGAGCTTTAATTAAAACCGCTGATGCCTATTGCTGCTTGCATGCGGCACTTGACTTAAGAAATTGCTGAATGAAGTAAGAAACAGAATTACCGAGTTACATTTGAATTGTTTTTGTAATCTTCATTCAACCCATATACATTAGGGGTGTAGGAATTTGTTTTTATTTTTTAAATTCAAAATGGGTATCGTAGATCTTGAAAGGGATTTAGAAAGAAGAATTTTTGTTCTGGGACATTTTCCAAAATTGGATTTTGAGACTCCGCGGCCGGTTCTTAGATAAAAAATTATAATTCGAAAAAATATGGTCTGAAAAACCATTTAAATATGCATCGACATGTGGTAACAGTTACTTAAAGTGATTTTTTTTTGCTTTTGTAACACGTTGCTAAGAAAATAGACTAAAAAACTGCTTACCTTAAATCTTAAGAAAAGCCCCCAAAAAATCTATCGATTTTCTAGCCGTTTTTGATTATTTTTTTTCAATGGAGTGCTCGAATTGGCCCGACAACTTTATACAGCGTTCTTAAATTGATAATAAATCAATACAATTGAGTGAAGAAATCTAAAATAAAACATAATAAGTAATTGTGACCACATATCGACGTGAATTCAAATAGTTTGTCTGTCCACTTTTTCGAATTATAGTTTTTTTTTTAACTTAAAACGGCCACGGGGTCTCAAAATTTAATTTTGGAAAATGTCCAAGAACAAAAATTACTTCTTTCTAAATCCTCAACAAGATCCACGATACCCATTTTGAATACAAAAAAGTTTTAAAAATTCCGGCACCCCTAATGTACATCCCACCTTACCTATATGCTTTCAAGCTTAAAGGAGACAGATCCAGCGATAAGAATGCCGAGTCCAGAAAGTGAAGCAAATTGCTTAAAAAACAAAGTAGATTTCTGAAAAATGCTTAAAACTTGTCACAGTGTTTAAAAAAATTTGTTAGTACATTTATCTGAATATATTGGTACATACTTCCATTGTCTTCTTCTTTGATTAACCTATTTTTTGTGTTAGTGTGATATGCCTCGAATAATTTTTATCATAATCAACCTCAACACTATCATGTTTTTTTTTTCTAAAAATTAATCCGAAAATTGTTTCCATGACGAAAAAAAAAATTGAAAGAAACAATTAGGTGATATTTTTAAATGAAGCTGACAAAATATGTTAAAAAATATTAATTAAAATATGAACCAAATCCCTCTCTTTACCCCTAGTCCCATTCCTCTATCACACACAAAAAGCTTTTTCGACTAAACAGAAAAATCACAGAAATATGACGTGTCCCAGAATTTAATATTTCAGAATGATATTCGTTATCTGAGGACAAGTTGAAAGGAGTCAGTCCTCTGTGCTTTGCTCATAGTCGGACTAAATGGACGTTGCCAGAGTGCTATAGATATATTTTTGTATGCTACAGTTTCATGGAAAGAATGGAGATTCTTTATTTCTCTCTGTCAACCAACTTCAATGGGGGAGAAATGCAACAATGGTATTTTTGTGCATTTCAAAATTAATTTCGTTGAATTTTATTTGTTTTTTTTTTACTTTTTTTCTATATGAGGGCATGGGTACTGCGGTTCCGTGTATAAATAAAAATATTAAGGTTTTAGTAAGATTTAACAGTATTATTTGGAAAGAGTACAAAAAATAACTTTTATAGAAAAGCAATCATATGTAATGCAGGTACGTCCATTGAGCCACATTGCATTTATGTATGTAGCTATTTCATAATATTCTTTTAATGAGAGATTTGATTTTTCTTTTAGCTTGTCTGGAACGGGGAGCTGACAAAACATTTTTGTTCGTTTTTTAAATTAACCAAAAACCACTCTATTGATTATAATATTATGAGCAAATATCTTCTTATACTACTGACATATAGGTACAATAATTGCTTTGGGTTTGTAAAAAATATTGAACTGGAGATTTTTATCAGACTTGTCATTTATCATTACGATGATATAGGTAAGACGAAAAAGCGGGTCTCACAACTCTGGCTGTCTGTCTGTTCGGCTACAGCCTAAGTGACTGGATCGATTTTCCCAAAACTTGGTACTAAGTATTTTTTTTTCATTTTTTAGAACCAAAAATAACTGTATAACGATGATTTTTTTAAACAATTTAAAAAAATCATTAAATCTTTTAAGAAATAGTAACCTTTTAGTAAAGGCTACCCAAAGAACCCTTTCTTATATTTTTATTTTCTTCAATTTTTAAGGAGTTTTTCACTAATGGCTCGAAAATTACCAATTACTCAAAAATTACATCAAAGTGCCATTGAAAGTATTCAAAATTGCCAATATAAATTTCTCTTTAAGGTTTTTTCTGCGACAATCCATTTGGACTCAACCACTAGTTAAAAATTGATGTATTTTTACTGTTTTAGAAAATCCACTCGAAAGCTCTAAGTAACTACTCTATGTGAAATTTTTAATTTTTGTATAAAATATGAACCAAGGCATATTTTTCTGATGGTATCTGATGCGCTGATTTTGAATCTTGTCTTAAAATTGCTCTAGCATGTCACGTCTTAGAGATTTTCCAATCAAAAGATATAAAAAATGTGCTTTTTATGCAAATTTGGGGTTGTATTTTTTTCGAAAAAATATTTAAATATTTAAAGTTTGAGCATTTTCCTGCAAAATTATTTTTGACCTTTATTCTTAGTCTCTGTCTTAGACAGCGTTATTCAAAAAATCAAGTAAATTCGCATTTTTGTAACACTTTTTGCAAATTTTTGCATGTTGGGTCACAAAATATCAGTCGCAAACCTCAGATGATTGGTGGTGTTTAAAAAATTCAAAAAGAATTTTAAAGTAAAATATTCCTTCTTTAGAATAAACACAAACAATTTTTTGAAAAAAAATTACTTCGTCAAAAAATATGTCCTCAAATTTATATAAAAAAACGCATTTTTGTATATCTTTAGGTCCGAATATTTAAAAAACATGACATGCTAGAGCAATTTCAAGATTCGAATTCAGCGCATTCAGCTACACGCCATGATTATAAATTAATACTGATTGCAGGTTCAAGTCACACCGCCATGTACTCCAACATTAGGTACAAAATCGCAAGAATAAATCCATTGCTTAAAGACAGCCTTTAGCGTGGAGAAAAACTGAGCAACTTATTATCATTATCCACATACACATTCATTCTAATAGTTTTTCCATTCAACGCTGGAAAATTGGTTGGTTGGTGAATGGAAAAAATCGAAACATCACATCTAGGTTACGACAAATGAAAACAAATAAATAAACACTCGGTCTCGTTCCCGCTCTCGCTCGCATTTGCATTCTGCACTTTTGTAGGTGCAAAACCTGCTATTCAGGCTCTATGAGGACCGAAAAACGCGTGCTCATAGAAGTGTGAGATTCTTACTACACTAGAACCACCTCCATTTCCCGATTGCAACTAAGTTGAAACTTATGTAGCAATTTATTTTTAACAAAGTTAAGTAACGTGTTGCAGGTTACTTTCCGGTGAAAGTTCCTGCTTAATGCGCGAATTTAAAGCGGTTTTCTGTTCACCGCACCAAGTCAGAAGGTTTTGTCCTTCGCAGACGGGGTACTAAATTCGACTCGTCAAGAATGTCAATAATCGTTGAATTAGCGTATTCTGATAGTCGATTTCTATGATTTTCGCGCGAAACTTTTTATTTCCTCCCGCACCGTAGGAATCCCGAGATCCCTATGAAGATCTTCGTTTCTTATACTCGTATACCACGGAGCATTTACAAATGACCTAAGCAATTTATTTTCAAACGTTTGTAAGTTATTTAAGTTTGTATCGCAGGTACAACCCCAAAGTTGTATACCATAAGTCCAAACAGGTCTAAGAACCTGTCGGTATAAAATCAATTTATTTTCAATACTAAGCTTTGAATATTTACCGAGTAACCAGTTCATATCTCTTAATTTACTTTTTTGTTCTTCGCATTTCTTTTTCACGTGCGGCTTCCATTTTAATTTCGCGTCTAGAGTCATTCCCAGATACTTTGCCTCATTTGCAAATGGAACACGAGCGGTATTAAGAAAGACGGGTAATCTATTTATTTTCTTATACGTAAAGTCCACGTGGACTGACTTTTGTTCATTGAGCGCTATTCGCCATGTTTTCGTCCACTTATTAACATTACTCGTATTAAGAGCATTTTGTAATTTAATTGTAGCTTCGCTAATCGTTTTGCCTACTGCTAGTATTGCAGTATCATCAGCAAACGTGGCTCCAATAGTGTCATCTGTTTGAGGTATATCGCGTGTAGATAAAAGGTACAGAACTGGACCTAATACACTTCCTTGTGGTACCCCAGCCACTATTTCTTTGAAATCAGAAAAGTCATTTCCGTGTCTAACACGAAAAAGTCTTTCATTTAGATATCGGTTTAGAATGTTGAAAAGTCCTTCAGGCAGAACTTGTCTGAATTTGAATTTGAGGCCTTCGTGCCCACCTTGTCAAACGCCTGCGACACGTCCAAAAAGACAGTCGAACAGATTTTCTTTTCTTCAAGAGCTCTCTCAATTACGTCAGTAATTCTATGCACTTGATCAATTGTCGAATGCTTGCTTCTAAATCCGAACTGATGTTCAGGTATTAATTGTTTCTCGTCTATTATCAGTTGCAGGCGCAGGAGTAGTATTCTTTCAAAAACTTTTGATATAATAGGAAAAAGCGAAATCGGTCTGTAAGACTTTTTTTCGTGAGAAGGTTTGCCAGGTTTCAATACCATTATGACTTCCGCAACTTTCCATTGGCTCGGAACATATTCTAACCTTAGGGCGGCATTTATTATGTAAAGGAGGTTAATAAACCCTTTACGAGGGAGCATTTTTAAAATCTCTGCCGTTATTAAGTCATATCCTGGAGCTTTGTTGGACTTAAGCTTCTTTATTTCTCTTTTTAATTCGGCAAGTGTAGCATTTCTCGTTATGTAGCTTTCATTTGAGGTAAAATTCATATTAATATTTTTGTTGAGTTCTTGCCCATCGAACGGCTTACATGTTTCCTCTAAGTAATCGGCGAATACCGTCGCTTTTTCTTTGTCACTTTTAGCCCATTCATTTTGGCTTTTCTTAATCGAGGGCACTGGAAGCTTTGGTTTTTTTCGTCGTTTTTATAGCATTCCAAAGTGAGGAGTTGGATTCTTTCTCCGCTGTCAAGCCTTCAAGGTAATTTTCAACTTCAAGATTTTTGAAATCTGATATCACCATATTTAGCATATTACTCAAGTGATTTAAATGAGCTTTGTGTTGAGGAGCACGGGTTTGCTGCCATTTTTTACGTGCTTTTCGTTTCTCTTTCACTAAATCTTTTATTTCTTGCGGATATTTTATATCTTTAAAGCGAGGCATTAGCCTTTGATAAGGTGTGCTATCCCGAGCTGCTTTTTGTATTATATGAACAAAGGTATCTACTGCGTCTTCAAGGCGTTTGTAATGATACCCTTAACTCAACGTTGTCCTCGATATCTTTTTTAAATCCATTCCAGTTGGTTTTACTGTTTGTTGACCTGGGTGGTTTTTCAATTTTAACAAGGCTTTCGCTCATAATGAGTACGACGGCAGAATGATATGAGAAGAGGTCATAGCTCTCTGAAATTTCTATACGGTTAGAGGGTATTCCTTTCACCATGAATAAATCGATTAGGTCAGGTATTTTCGACGGATCAGTTGGCCAGTAAGTTGGCTTGCCAGTCGAATGAAAGTCACAATTATTTTCCATTCCTGCTTCATGCATGCGACCCTTTTGAGATATGCATCGTGAGGCCCAGAAGGTGTGCTTTGCATTAAAGTCACCACCAACAAATAAATTTGAATTTAGTGACTATCAATGTCGTAAATTCACTCTTATCAATTTTGCAACGCGGAGGGCAATATATGGAAGAGACATTGAGAGGAATATTTTTAGTTTTAACCAGTACACACTACTCAATTGCATTGATTCCACCTCTATTTTAAGGCCTATCGAGTGTTCAATGCATTCTTTTATATACAATGATGATCCACCTCTTGCTTTGTTTGACGGATGAATGGCGTGGTAGTCATGAAACCCGTGGATTTTAAGATTTGATTCATTTTTGGCATGCTCTTTCAAAATGTTGATAGTATTGCGTCTAAAAAGTTTAAAAAAAAATAGATTTTTAAAAATACAATTTTTCAGAAATGGATGATTTTTTTTTGTTGATTTTTTTTTTAAATATGTAGGTATTACCAAATTAAAAAATTAGTTTTTAAGAAAACTGCTCCATATATTCATATTTTTTCTAGTAATCAACTATTTTTGAGCTCTTAGTTATTTAACGGGTTGAATAACGATTTAAATATTATATTTTATACCTTTTCTATAACAACTTGCATATTCTAAGAGTTCTTTAGTTCCAAGCGACTTTCAGACATAAGCAACCACGTGTGATCCAGTCATGCATTTTATTTTTATTATATACTCATACATTAATTAATTTTTCCGTATTTTAACAATAATAAACATTTTTACACATTAAATAAAATATGATCCTTTTTATAAATAAATAAATGAAAATATACCGTGAAGATGCTTTATACACCATCTTAAATAATATCTAAGGATTTATAAATTCTTAGAACATGAACCACTTAGCTATACTGTTATCTACCAGGCCCACTGGATTATATAAAGGAGGGATTTTTCATATTATTTTCACGATTTTATTAATTGTATTTAGTTTCATTATTATTTTAAATCAAATGTGCGTTTTATAGCGCATAGTTTAGTTTATCACAATGAAGGGGAACAAAACCCCCTAAAACCCTTGTGAATGGGCCTCATATCAACTCAAGCTTCTCTAACTTTGTTATTTTAGCATGAAAGAATAACTTTTGAAAATAAAATAATAGCAATGCTACTCGACAATAAAGTGAGACACAATTGTTTGACCCTCAGTTATTTGTTATGTTTAATTTTTAAATTTTCAGAATAATAATATAGACGATAGAATATTCATGTAGTGGTAACTTGCAGTGCTAAGCCATTATATGGGATGCGGATTAAATACAGTATATCCAACGAACATAACTACAAAGCGGAAAATACACCATAAAGTGAAAAAACATTTCTGACTACCAATTTATTAAAAAAAAATATTAAGTAGGTACATATATGTAGAAATTTCTATCCTATATCCTAACTTAATTCCTCTTTTGATTTCCGTTACAAAAAGGGTTAATTTCTTTAATCAGAAATACTTGGAATGTGAAATGCCCTCAGTTCAATCCGTTTTAATTTCGTGTATGCATCTTTTGGTTTTCAATGTGATACGTCTACCTCTATACATATATATTACATCTAGACACATACATTCTCCTCATTCAAAGGATATCGATTTTCTCTTTAACATCGAAGCTATAGCTTCTATCTATAGTAGGTGTATGCATGTATATAGGTAGATGTACCCACACCTGCATATACTACAGTCAATTAAAAATTCCATCCCTTTTGCAGTATAGCTTAGCTAGGGTATTCTTTACATAGCTTTAATTAAATTTTATGTTCCTCTTCCCACTACCAAATTGGATACAGTTATAATCAATCCACTGATAAAACTCCTCTATCTCTCATATCTATTTATCTCTAAGCCGTTTATTTGGATAAAATTACCAAAAAGGACCATTCAAATAAATAATTTATCTTGTAAATTCAAAAAAAAAAACGGATGTTTTTCAACAAATCTACTGAAGTAGAAGCCGGCTATTCGGAATTGAAAATAATTATACACCAACATCGAACATATTTGATTAGTATTTCATCTAAAAATTAATATGAAAAGGCATCCCTATATATGTAGGGAGGGGGGGTGGTTATAGTTACTGCAAAAAACATATAAACCCATTTGGGTGGCTTAAGCTGTTAGAGGGTTGATAAACCTCCCTAAAATTTGATAATAAAAAAAATAATACAATTCTATATTCACATTCATAAAGTTAATATTTTAACTTGAAATAGACATTTTTTAAGCCAATCATTTACAATAATTTGTAATGTTTGTGTTTCAATATACGATATACCTACCTATACGCATAATAATTTTGAACCATCATAATCCGGAATAGAAAATAAACTAGTGCCACAAAACTAATTTGCATTATTTCAGTGATTTTAATTCGAGTGTACTTTAACGATGATGTAAGCTGTATGAAAGCCGCAGGTAGGTTAGGTACGTTTGTAACTTTTTTTTTATAAATTATCGGACTGAATGTTTTTGTTTATATTTTAACTTTACATAAAGCGGTTAGTGTAAAAGATAATAATAACAAAAATGTAAATGTTAAATAAATTCTTTTTATAAAGTTTCTTGTTAGAAAGTTTTATCTGAAAAAAGACAAAATTATATATTTCAAAGCTTTTTTAAATAAAAAAAAACAAATCAAATAAAATAATTGCACGAACAAGTGATATTAAAGTCAAATTTCTTATAGTTTAGTTAAGAAAGTACCATTCTTTGGCTCATAATAAATGTCTAAGACGGTTATTTATTAAAAACACAAACTCTGAGGCAAATTCTGTTGGTATTGTGTTCCGTTTGTTTGTATTGTTGTATATGAGTTTTTCACCGGCCTTGAATTTTACTCAAATCTGCGATTTTTTATGTTTTTCCATTGCTGTTTCAGTCAAAATAAGATTGCAGACCTTTTGCATCCATAACTCCCCAAACCACAATTCTTTTGCCTTCATGTCTCACCGTAGTCTTAAAATTGATTACCTATACGGGTGTGTTCCAAAAACGTCGAAAATTCTTTCGTTAACAAAAATAACATTTATTTATGGCGGTATTCATCAAGCACTCATAAACGGCTCTTAAGTTTATGAGGCTCATAACTCAAATAATACAAGTATTTGTGCTATTCACCAACCACTCATAGCTCTTTTTCGAAGTCCGAAAATGAGAACAACTCACTCTTCACCAGGCATATCCAAACTGGGAAATCAAACTGTTTTCAAATTGGCCCAACTTTGTTGGCACTTTTATGATCCTTACAAAAATGAGTGTTGAATGCACATTTACACAACCTACCACAGATTTGGAATGGAGGAGAGGGATATTCAGTAATTTTATATCCAGTGCATATTTGAATTTTTCGAATGTTTGTTTTCTTTGAAAATTGCAGTTTTGTTTCTGAATTCATAATTCAATTCCATGTTACGATACTGTATACCTAAATTAATAACACACAATAGGGAAATTATTGAGAAATATTATAGCTAGCGCAGTAAAATTTCCCCTGGAAAACAACAACAAATCCCAGAAAGTGTCGATGAATAAGTAAGTACAAAAGTGGCTTTACTGTTGTTTGCAAAGGGAAACTGAATAGCTCTAGCTATGGATTCCCCAACAAAACACACCTTAGATAATATTTTTAGGACCCACTGCTTTAAAATGAATCACCAATTTCGAAAAGGTCACATCTAGAATTTTTTGATAAATACATTTTTGCATATCAATGTATTCATAATGCTTCCCTGCACCTAGTATGTTCAAAAAAAGGACATCTTTAGTATATTTTCTGTCATTGTCATGTGACTCAAAAGTAATTAAAAAAAAAATTTTAAATAACTAGTTGTTTGCATGGCCTGAATATTTTAAATTTTCAGAGATGTGACCTTTTCGAAATTGGTCATTCAAATTTATTTTAAATCCAAAACAATACATTTTTGATCACTTAATAAACAAAAAGTTAAAATTCATTTTATTAACTTTAACACCAACCAAAATTTCAATCATACCCTCCGTATACGCTAGCGTTCACCTCATATACATATTCATTCACTTTATTCATTAAAGTAACACAATAATTTATTTAAAACGATCCTATAAACATTTTCAATGTTAATATTTTTTTCGAGGTCTATTTAGTAAAATATTAGCATCCAAAGTGACTTTCCCAGATTTTAACGATTTTCTACCTCAATCCGTTAAATGCGAATATCTAAAGAACAAAGCTTACAAAATTGTTGCGGGTTTTGGTTCTGAATAGGAAATCAATACACCTTTCCAAAATTTCTAAAAACTTGAAAATTTAGTCACAAAAATTTTTCATGGATTTCGAAAAAATTCATGGGCTAACCCCTTGCGTTTTTTTTCAAAAAAAAAAATACTTTTTTTTCAAAGTTAATGAAATAAATTGTGACGTACCTTACTGGAAAGATCTATTCAAACCAAATCGATGCATAAAAGCCAATTTTTCTTTCGAGGTCTATTTAGTAAAATATTAGCATCCAAAGTAACTTTCCCAGATTTTAACTATTTTCTGCCTCCAACTACCTACCCTACTGTATTTGGATGGCGATATTTCCAAAACAAAGCATTCAAAATTATTGCGGCTTTCAGTGCTGAGTAGAAAATTAACTCACCTTTGCAGAAACGTCAAGAAATATTTTTTTCGAGGTCTATTTAGTAAAAAATTTGCATCCAAATTGACTTTAGCAGATTTTAACGATTTTCTACCTCAATCCGTTAAATGCGAATATCTAAAGAACAAAGCTTACAAAATTGTTGCGGGTTTTGGTTCTGAATAGGAAATCAATACACCTTTCCAAAATTTCTAAAAACTTGAAAATTTAGTCACAAAAATTTTTCATGGATTTCGAAAAAATTCATGGGCTAACCCCTTGCGTTTTTTTTCAAAAAAAAAAATACTTTTTTTTCAAAGTTAATGAAATAAATTGTGACGTACCTTACTGGAAAGATCTATTCAAACCAAATCGATGCATAAAAGCCAATTTTTCTTTCGAGGTCTATTTAGTAAAATATTAGCATCCAAAGTAACTTTCCCAGATTTTAACTATTTTCTGCCTCCAACTACCTACCCTACTGTATTTGGATGGCGATATTTCCAAAACAAAGCATTCAAAATTATTGCGGCTTTCAGTGCTGAGTAGAAAATTAACTCACCTTTGCAGAAACGTCAAGAAATATTTTTTTCGAGGTCTATTTAGTAAAAAATTTGCATCCAAATTGACTTCAGCAGATTTTAACGATTTTCTACCTCAATCCGTTAAATGCGAATATCTAAAGAACAAAGCTTACAAAATTGTTGCGGGTTTTGGTTCTGAATAGGAAATCAATACACCTTTCCAAAATTTCTAAAAACTTGAAAATTTAGTCACAAAAATTTTTCATGGATTTCGGAAAAATTCATGGGCTAACCCCTTGCGTTTTTTTTTCAAAAAAAAAAAATACTTTTTTTTCAAAGTTAATGAAATAAATTGTGCCGTACCTTACTGGAAAGATCTATTCAAACCAAATCGATGCATAAAAGCCAATTTTTCTTTCGAGGTCTATTTAGTAAAATATTAGCATCCAAAGTGACTTTCCCAGATTTTAACGATTTTCTGCCTCCAACTACCTACCCTACTGTATTTGGATGGCGATATTTCCAAAACAAAGCCTTCAAAATTATTGCGGCTTTCAGTGCTGAGTAGAAAATTAACTCACCTTTGCAGAAACGTCAAGAAATATTTTTTTCGAGGTCTATTTAGTAAAAAATTTGCATCCAAATTGACTTTAGCAGATTTTAACGATTTTCTACCTCAATCCGTTAAATGCGGATATCTAAAGAACAAAGCTTTCAAAATTATTGCGGTTTTCAATTCTGAATAGGAAATTAATACACCTTTCCAAAATTTCTAAGAACTTGAAAATTTAGTCACAAAAATTTTTCATGGATTTCGGAAAAATTTTGGGCTAACCCCTTGCGTTTTTTTTCAAAAAAAAAATACTTTTTTTTCAAAGTTAATGAAATAAATTGTGCCGTACCTTACTGGAAAGGTCTATTCAAACCAAATCGATGCATAAAAGCCAATTTTTCTTTCGAGGTCTATTTAGTAAAATATTAGCATCCAAAGTGACTTTCCCAGATTTTAACGATTTTCTGCCTCCAACTACCTATCCTACTGTATTTGGATGGCGATATTTCCAAAACAAAGCCTTCAAAATTATTGCGGCTTTCAGTGCTGAGTAGAAAATTAACTCACCTTTGCAGAAACGTCAACAAATATTTTTTTCGAGGTCTATTTAGTAAAAAATTTGCATCCAAATTGACTTTAGCAGATTTTAACGATTTTCTACCTCAATCCGTTAAATGCGGATATCTAAAGAACAAAGCTTTCAAAATTATTGCGGTTTTCAATTCTGAATAGGAAATTAATACACCTTTCCAAAATTTCTAAGAACTTGAAAATTAAGTCACAAAAATTTTTCATGGATTTCGGAAAAATTCATGGGCTAACCCCTTGCGTTTTTTTCAAAAAAAAAAATACTTTTTTTTCAAAGTTAATGAAATAAATTGTGCCGTACCTTACTGGAAAGGTCTATTCAAACCAAATCGATGCATAAAAGCCAATTTTTCTTTCGAGGTCTATTTAGTAAAAAATTTGCATCCAAATTGACTTTAGCAGATTTTAACGATTTTCTACCTCAATCCGTTAAATGCGGATATCTAAAGAACAAAGCTTTCAAAATTATTGCGGTTTTCAATTCTGAATAGGTAATTAATACACCTTTCAAAAATTTTTATGAACTTGAAAATTTAGTCACAAAAATTTTTCATAGATTTCGGAAAAATTCATGGGCTAACCCCTTGCGTTTTTTTCAAAAAAAAAAATACTTTTTTTCAAAGTTAATGAAATAAATTGTGCCGTACCTTACTGGAAAGGTCTATTCAAACCAAATCGATGCATAAAAGCCAATTTTTCTTTCGAGGTCTATTTAGTAAAATATTAGCATCCAAAGTGACTTTCACAGATTTTAACGATTTTCTGCCTCCAACTACCTACCCTACTGTATTTGGATGGCGATATTTCCAAAACAAAGCCTTCAAAATTATTGCGGCTTTCAGTGCTGAGTAGAAAATTAACTCACCTTTGCAGAAACGTCAAGAAATATTTTTTTCGAGGTCTATTTAGTAAAAAATTTGCATCCAAATTGACTTTAGCAGATTTTAACGATTTTCTACCTCAATCCGTTAAATGCGGATATCTAAAGAACAAAGCTTTCAAAATTATTGCGGTTTTCAATTCTGAATAGGAAATTAATACACCTTTCAAAAATTTTTATGAACTTGAAAATTTAGTCACAAAAATTTTTCATGGATTTCGGAAAAATTTATGGGCTAACCCCTTGCGTTTTTTTTTCAAAAAAAAAATACTTTTTTTTCAAAGTTAATGAAATAAATTGTGCCGTACCTTACTGGAAAGGTCTATTCAAACCAAATCGATGCATAAAAGCCAATTTTTCTTTCGAGGTCTATTTAGTAAAATATTAGCATCCAAAGTGACTTTCCCAGATTTTAACGATTTTCTGCCTCCAACTACCTACCCTACTGTATTTGGATGGCGATATTTCAGTACTGAGTAGAAAATTAACTCACCTTTGCAGAAACGTCAACAAATATTTTTTTCGAGGTCTATTTAGTAAAAAATTTGCATCCAAATTGACTTTAGCAGATTTTAACGATTTTCTACCTCAATCCGTTAAATGCGGATATCTAAAGAACAAAGCTTTCAAAATTATTGCGGTTTTCAATTCTGAATAGGAAATTAATACACCTTTCCAAAATTTCTAAGAACTTGAAAATTTAGTCACAAAAATTTTTCATGGATTTCGGAAAAATTCATGGGCTAACCCCTTGCGTTTTTTTCAAAAAAAAAATACTTTTTTTTCAAAGTTAATGAAATAAATTGTGCCGTACCTTACTGGAAAGGTCTATTCAAACCAAATCGATGCATAAAAGCCAATTTTTCTTTCGAGGTCTATTTAGTAAAATATTAGCATCCAAAGTGACTTTCCCAGATTTTAACGATTTTCTGCCTCCAACTACCTACCCTACTGTATTTGGATGGCGATATT
Source organism: Dasysyrphus albostriatus (assembly GCA_946251815.1). Lineage (NCBI taxonomy): Eukaryota > Metazoa > Arthropoda > Insecta > Diptera > Syrphidae > Dasysyrphus > Dasysyrphus albostriatus. The sequence goes on from OX276338.1 coordinate 25,794,885, forward strand.
TCCAAAACAAAGCATTCAAAATTATTGCGGCTTTCAGTGCTGAGTAGAAAATTAACTCACCTTTGCAGAAACGTCAAGAAATATTTTTTTCGAGGTCTATTTAGTAAAAAATTTGCATCCAAATTGACTTTAGCAGATTTTAACGATTTTCTACCTCAATCCGTTAAATGCGGATATCTAAAGAACAAAGCTTTCAAAATTATTGCGGTTTTCAATTCTGAATAGGAAATTAATACACCTTTCAAAAATTTTTATGAACTTGAAAATTTAGTCACAAAAATTTTTCATGGATTTCGGAAAAATTTATGGGCTAACCCCTTGCGTTTTTTTTCAAAAAAAAAATACTTTTTTTTCAAAGTTAATGAAATAAATTGTGCCGTACCTTACTGGAAAGGTCTATTCAAACCAAATCGATGCATAAAAGCCAATTTTTCTTTCGAGGTCTATTTAGTAAAATATTAGCATCCAAAGTGACTTTCCCAGATTTTAACGATTTTCTGCCTCCAACTACCTATCCTACTGTATTTGGATGGCGATATTTCCAAAACAAAGCCTTCAAAATTATTGCGGCTTTCAGTGCTGAGTAGAAAATTAACTCACCTTTGCAGAAACGTCAACAAATATTTTTTTCGAGGTCTATTTAGTAAAAAATTTGCATCCAAATTGACTTTAGCAGATTTTAACGATTTTCTACCTCAATCCGTTAAATGCGGATATCTAAAGAACAAAGCTTTCAAAATTATTGCGGTTTTCAATTCTGAATAGGAAATTAATACACCTTTCAAAAATTTTTATGAACTTGAAAATTTAGTCACAAAAATTTTTCATGGATTTCGGAAAAATTTTGGGCTAACCCCTTGCGTTTTTTTTCAAAAAAAAAATACTTTTTTTTCAAAGTTAATGAAATAAATTGTGCCGTACCTTACTGGAAAGGTCTATTCAAACCAAATCGATGCATAAAAGCCAATTTTTCTTTCGAGGTCTATTTAGTAAAATATTAGCATCCAAAGTGACTTTCCCAGATTTTAACGATTTTCTGCCTCCAACTACCTACCCTACTGTATTTGGATGGCGATATTTCCAAAACAAAGCCTTCAAAATTATTGCGGCTTTCAGTGCTGAGTAGAAAATTAACTCACCTTTGCAGAAACGTCAACAAATATTTTTTTCGAGGTCTATTTAGTAAAAAAATTGCATCCAAATTGACTTTAGCAGATTTTAACGATTTTCTACCTCAATCCGTTAAATGCGGATATCTAAAGAACAAAGCTTTCAAAATTATTGCGGTTTTCAATTCTGAATAGGAAATTAATACACCTTTCAAAAATTTTTATGAACTTGAAAATTTAGTCACAAAAATTTTTCATGGATTTCGGAAAAATTTATGGGCTAACCCCTTGCGTTTTTTTTCAAAAAAAAAATACTTTTTTTTCAAAGTTAATGAAATAAATTGTGCCGTACCTTACTGGAAAGGTCTATTCAAACCAAATCGATGCATAAAAGCCAATTTTTCTTTCGAGGTCTATTTAGTAAAATATTAGCATCCAAAGTGACTTTCCCAGATTTTAACGATTTTCTGCCTCCAACTACCTATCCTACTGTATTTGGATGGCGATATTTCCAAAACAAAGCCTTCAAAATTATTGCGGCTTTCAGTGCTGAGTAGAAAATTAACTCACCTTTGCAGAAACGTCAACAAATATTTTTTTCGAGGTCTATTTAGTAAAAAATTTGCATCCAAATTGACTTTAGCAGATTTTAACGATTTTCTACCTCAATCCGTTAAATGCGGATATCTAAAGAACAAAGCTTTCAAAATTATTGCGGTTTTCAATTCTGAATAGCAAATTAATACACCTTTCAAAAATTTTTATGAACTTGAAAATTTAGTCACAAAAATTTTTCATGGATTTCGGAAAAATTTATGGGCTAACCCCTTGCGTTTTTTTTTCAAAAAAAAAAATACTTTTTTTTCAAAGTTAATGAAATAAATTGTGCCGTACCTTACTGGAAAGGTCTATTCAAACCAAATCGATGCATGAAAGCCAATTTTTCTTTCGAGGTCTATTTAGTAAAATATTAGCATCCAAAGTGACTTTCCCAGATTTTAACGATTTTCTGCCTCCAACTACCTACCCTACTGTATTTGGATGGCGATATTTCCAAAACAAAGCCTTCAAAATTATTGCGGCTTTCAGTGCTGAGTAGAAAATTAACTCACCTTTGCAGAAACGTCAAGAAATATTTTTTTCGAGGTCTATTTAGTAAAAAAATTGCATCCAAATTGACTTTAGCAGATTTTAACGATTTTCTACCTCAATCCGTTAAATGCGGATATCTAAAGAACAAAGCTTTCAAAATTATTGCGGTTTTCAATTCTGAATAGGAAATTAATACACCTTTCAAAAATTTTTATGAACTTGAAAATTTAGTCACAAAAATTTTTCATGGATTTCGGAAAAATTTTGGGCTAACCCCTTGCGTTTTTTTTCAAAAAAAAAATACTTTTTTTTCAAAGTTAATGAAATAAATTGTGCCGTACCTTACTGGAAAGGTCTATTCAAACCAAATCGATGCATAAAAGCCAATTTTTCTTTCGAGGTCTATTTAGTAAAATATTAGCATCCAAAGTGACTTTCCCAGATTTTAACGATTTTCTGCCTCCAACTACCTACCCTACTGTATTTGGATGGCGATATTTCGAAAACAAAGCCTTCAAAATTATTGCGGCTTTCAGTGCTGAGTATCCAAATTGACTTTAGCAGATTTTAACGATTTTCTACCTCAATCCGTTAAATGCGGATATCTAAAGAACAAAGCTTTCAAAATTATTGCGGTTTTCAATTCTGAATAGGAAATTAATACACCTTTCCAAAACTTCTAAGAACTTGAAAATTTAGTCACAAAAATTTTTCATGGATTTCGGAAAAATTCATGGGCTAACCCCTTGCTTTTTTTTCAAGAAAAAAAAAAACTTTTTTTTTTCAAAGTTAATGAAATAGATTGTGCCGTACCTTACTGGAAAGGTCTATTCAAACCAAATCGATGCATAAAAGCCAATTTTTCTTTCGAGGTCTATTTAGTAAAATATTAGCATCCAAAGTGACTTTCCCAGATTTTAACGATTTTCTGCCTCCAACTACCTACCCTACTGTATTTGGATGGCGATATTTCCAAAACAAAGCCTTCAAAATTATTGCGGCTTTCAGTGCTGAGTAGAAAATTAACTCACCTTTGCAGAAACGTCAACAAATATTTTTTTCGAGGTCTATTTAGTAAAAAAATTGCATCCAAATTGACTTTAGCAGATTTTAACGATTTTCTACCTCAATCCGTTAAATGCGGATATCTAAAGAACAAAGCTTTCAAAATTATTGCGGTTTTCAATTCTGAATAGGAAATTAATACACCTTTCAAAAATTTTTATGAACTTGAAAATTTAGTCACAAAAATTTTTCATGGATTTCGGAAAAATTTATGGGCTAACCCCTTGCGTTTTTTTTCAAAAAAAAAATACTTTTTTTTCAAAGTTAATGAAATAAATTGTGCCGTACCTTACTGGAAAGGTCTATTCAAACCAAATCGATGCATAAAAGCCAATTTTTCTTTCGAGGTCTATTTAGTAAAATATTAGCATCCAAAGTGACTTTCCCAGATTTTAACGATTTTCTGCCTCCAACTACCTACCCTACTGTATTTGGATGGCGATATTTCCAAAACAAAGCCTTCAAAATTATTGCGGCTTTCAGTGCTGAGTAGAAAATTAACTCACCTTTGCAGAAACGTCAACAAATATTTTTTTCGAGGTCTATTTAGTAAAAAAATTGCATCCAAATTGACTTTAGCAGATTTTAACGATTTTCTACCTCAATCCGTTAAATGCGGATATCTAAAGAACAAAGCTTTCAAAATTATTGCGGTTTTCAATTCTGAATAGGAAATTAATACACCTTTCAAAAATTTTTATGAACTTGAAAATTTAGTCACAAAAATTTTTCATGGATTTCGGAAAAATTTATGGGCTAACCCCTTGCGTTTTTTTTCAAAAAAAAAATACTTTTTTTTCAAAGTTAATGAAATAAATTGTGCCGTACCTTACTGGAAAGGTCTATTCAAACCAAATCGATGCATAAAAGCCAATTTTTCTTTCGAGGTCTATTTAGTAAAATATTAGCATCCAAAGTGACTTTCCCAGATTTTAACGATTTTCTGCCTCCAACTACCTACCCTACTGTATTTGGATGGCGATATTTCCAAAACAAAGCCTTCAAAATTATTGCGGCTTTCAGTGCTGAGTATCCAAATTGACTTTAGCAGATTTTAACGATTTTCTACCTCAATCCGTTAAATGCGGATATCTAAAGAACAAAGCTTTCAAAATTATTGCGGTTTTCAATTCTGAATAGGAAATTAATACACCTTTCCAAAACTTCTAAGAACTTGAAAATTTAGTCACAAAAATTTTTCATGGATTTCGGAAAAATTCATGGGCTAACCCCTTGCTTTTTTTTCAAAAAAAAAAAACTTTTTTTTTCAAAGTTAATGAAATAGATTGTGCCGTACCTTACTGGAAAGGTCTATTCAAACCAAATCGATGCATAAAAGCCAATTTTTCTTTCGAGGTCTATTTAGTAAAATATTAGCATCCAAAGTGACTTTCCCAGATTTTAACGATTTTCTGCCTCCAACTACCTACCCTACTGTATTTGGATGGCGATATTTCCAAAACAAAGCCTTCAAAATTATTGCGGCTTTCAGTGCTGAGTAGAAAATTAACTCACCTTTGCAGAAACGTCAACAAATATTTTTTTCGAGGTCTATTTAGTAAAAAAATTGCATCCAAATTGACTTTAGCAGATTTTAACGATTTTCTACCTCAATCCGTTAAATGCGGATATCTAAAGAACAAAGCTTTCAAAATTATTGCGGTTTTCAATTCTGAATAGGAAATTAATACACCTTTCAAAAATTTTTATGAACTTGAAAATTTAGTCACAAAAATTTTTCATGGATTTCGGAAAAATTTATGGGCTAACCCCTTGCGTTTTTTTTCAAAAAAAAAATACTTTTTTTTCAAAGTTAATGAAATAAATTGTGCCGTACCTTACTGGAAAGGTCTATTCAAACCAAATCGATGCATAAAAGCCAATTTTTCTTTCGAGGTCTATTTAGTAAAATATTAGCATCCAAAGTGACTTTCCCAGATTTTAACGATTTTCTGCCTCCAACTACCTACCCTACTGTATTTGGATGGCGATATTTCCAAAACAAAGCCTTCAAAATTATTGCGGCTTTCAGTGCTGAGTAGAAAATTAACTCACCTTTGCAGAAACGTCAACAAATATTTTTTTCGAGGTCTATTTAGTAAAAAAATTGCATCCAAATTGACTTTAGCAGATTTTAACGATTTTCTACCTCAATCCGTTAAATGCGGATATCTAAAGAACAAAGCTTTCAAAATTATTGCGGTTTTCAATTCTGAATAGGAAATTAATACACCTTTCAAAAATTTTTATGAACTTGAAAATTTAGTCACAAAAATTTTTCATGGATTTCGGAAAAATTTATGGGCTAACCCCTTGCGTTTTTTTTCCAAAAAAAAAATACTTTTTTTTCAAAGTTAATGAAATAAATTGTGCCGTACCTTACTGGAAAGGTCTATTCAAACCAAATCGATGCATAAAAGCCAATTTTTCTTTCGAGGTCTATTTAGTAAAATATTAGCATCCAAAGTGACTTTCCCAGATTTTAACGATTTTCTGCCTCCAACTACCTACCCTACTGTATTTGGATGGCGATATTTCCAAAACAAAGCCTTCAAAATTATTGCGGCTTTCAGTGCTGAGTAGAAAATTAACTCACCTTTGCAGAAACGTCAACAAATATTTTTTTCGAGGTCTATTTAGTAAAAAAATTGCATCCAAATTGACTTTAGCAGATTTTAACGATTTTCTACCTCAATCCGTTAAATGCGGATATCTAAAGAACAAAGCTTTCAAAATTATTGCGGTTTTCAATTCTGAATAGGAAATTAATACACCTTTCAAAAATTTTTATGAACTTGAAAATTTAGTCACAAAAATTTTTCATGGATTTCGGAAAAATTTTGGGCTAACCCCTTGCGTTTTTTTTCAAAAAAAAAATACTTTTTTTTCAAAGTTAATGAAATAAATTGTGCCGTACCTTACTGGAAAGGTCTATTCAAACCAAATCGATGCATAAAAGCCAATTTTTCTTTCGAGGTCTATTTAGTAAAATATTAGCATCCAAAGTGACTTTCCCAGATTTTAACGATTTTCTGCCTCCAACTACCTACCCTACTGTATTTGGATGGCGATATTTCCAAAACAAAGCCTTCAAAATTATTGCGGCTTTCAGTGCTGAGTAGAAAATTAACTCACCTTTGCAGAAACGTCAACAAATATTTTTTTCGAGGTCTATTTAGTAAAAAAATTGCATCCAAATTGACTTTAGCAGATTTTAACGATTTTCTACCTCAATCCGTTAAATGCGGATATCTAAAGAACAAAGCTTTCAAAATTATTGCGGTTTTCAATTCTGAATAGGAAATTAATACACCTTTCCAAAACTTCTAAGAACTTGAAAATTTAGTCACAAAAATTTTTCATGGATTTCGGAAAAATTCATGGGCTAACCCCTTGCGTTTTTTTTCAAAAAAAAAAATACTTTTTTTTCAAAGTTAATGAAATAAATTGTGCCGTACCTTACTGGAAAGGTCTATTCAAACCAAATCGATGCATAAAAGCCAACTTTTCTTTCGAGGTCTATTTAGTAAAATATTAGCATCCAAAGTGACTTTCCCAGATTTTAACGATTTTCTGCCTCCAACTACCTATCCTACTGTATTTGGATGGCGATATTTCCCAAACAAAGCCTTCAAAATTATTGCGGCTTTCAGTGCTGAGTAGAAAATTAACTCACCTTTGCAGAAACGTCAACAAATATTTTTTTCGAGGTCTATTTAGTAAAAAAATTGCATCCAAATTGACTTTAGCAGATTTTAACGATTTTCTACCTCAATCCGTTAAATGCGGATATCTAAAGAACAAAGCTTTCAAAATTATTGCGGTTTTCAATTCTGAATAGGAAATTAATACACCTTTCAAAAATTTTTATGAACTTGAAAATTTAGTCACAAAAATTTTTCATGGATTTCGGAAAAATTTATGGGCTAACCCCTTGCGTTTTTTTTCAAAAAAAAAATACTTTTTTTTCAAAGTTAATGAAATAAATTGTGCCGTACCTTACTGGAAAGGTCTATTCAAACCAAATCGATGCATAAAAGCCAATTTTTCTTTCGAGGTCTATTTAGTAAAATATTAGCATCCAAAGTGACTTTCCCAGATTTTAACGATTTTCTGCCTCCAACTACCTACCCTACTGTATTTGGATGGCGATATTTCCAAAACAAAGCCTTCAAAATTATTGCGGCTTTCAGTGCTGAGTAGAAAATTAACTCACCTTTGCAGAAACGTCAACAAATATTTTTTTCGAGGTCTATTTAGTAAAAAAATTGCATCCAAATTGACTTTAGCAGATTTTAACGATTTTCTACCTCAATCCGTTAAATGCGGATATCTAAAGAACAAAGCTTTCAAAATTATTGCGGTTTTCAATTCTGAATAGGAAATTAATACACCTTTCAAAAATTTTTATGAACTTGAAAATTTAGTCACAAAAATTTTTCATGGATTTCGGAAAAATTTTGGGCTAACCCCTTGCGTTTTTTTTCAAAAAAAAAATACTTTTTTTTCAAAGTTAATGAAATAAATTGTGCCGTACCTTACTGGAAAGGTCTATTCAAACCAAATCGATGCATAAAAGCCAATTTTTCTTTCGAGGTCTATTTAGTAAAATATTAGCATCCAAAGTGACTTTCCCAGATTTTAACGATTTTCTGCCTCCAACTACCTACCCTACTGTATTTGGATGGCGATATTTCCAAAACAAAGCCTTCAAAATTATTGCGGCTTTCAGTGCTGAGTAGAAAATTAACTCACCTTTGCAGAAACGTCAACAAATATTTTTTTCGAGGTCTATTTAGTAAAAAAATTGCATCCAAATTGACTTTAGCAGATTTTAACGATTTTCTACCTCAATCCGTTAAATGCTGATATCTAAAGAACAAAGCTTTCAAAATTATTGCGGTTTTCAATTCTGAATAGGAAATTAATACACCTTTCAAAAATTTTTATGAACTTGAAAATTTAGTCACAAAAATTTTTCATGGATTTCGGAAAAATTTTGGGCTAACCCCTTGCGTTTTTTTTCAAAAAAAAAATACTTTTTTTTCAAAGTCAATGAAATAAATTGTGCCGTACCTTACTGGAAAGGTCTATTCAAACCAAATCGATGCATAAAAGCCAATTTTTCTTTCGAGGTCTATTTAGTAAAATATTAGCATCCAAAGTGACTTTCCCAGATTTTAACGATTTTCTGCCTCCAACTACCTACCCTACTGTATTTGGATGGCGATATTTCCAAAACAAAGCCTTCAAAATTATTGCGGCTTTCAGTGCTGAGTAGAAAATTAACTCACCTTTGCAGAAACGTCAACAAATATTTTTTTCGAGGTCTATTTAGTAAAAAAATTGCATCCAAATTGACTTTAGCAGATTTTAACGATTTTCTACCTCAATCCGTTAAATGCGGATATCTAAAGAACAAAGCTTTCAAAATTATTGCGGTTTTCAATTCTGAATAGGAAATTAATACACCTTTCAAAAATTTTTATGAACTTGAAAATTTAGTCACAAAAATTTTTCATGGATTTCGGAAAAATTTATGGGCTAACCCCTTGCGTTTTTTTTCAAAAAAAAAATACTTTTTTTTCAAAGTTAATGAAATAAATTGTGCCGTACCTTACTGGAAAGGTCTATTCAAACCAAATCGATGCATAAAAGCCAATTTTTCTTTCGAGGTCTATTTAGTAAAATATTAGCATCCAAAGTGACTTTCCCAGATTTTAACGATTTTCTGCCTCCAACTACCTACCCTACTGTATTTGGATGGCGATATTTCCAAAACAAAGCCTTCAAAATTATTGCGGCTTTCAGTGCTGAGTAGAAAATTAACTCACCTTTGCAGAAACGTCAACAAATATTTTTTTCGAGGTCTATTTAGTAAAAAAATTGCATCCAAATTGACTTTAGCAGATTTTAACGATTTTCTACCTCAATCCGTTAAATGCGGATATCTAAAGAACAAAGCTTTCAAAATTATTGCGGTTTTCAATTCTGAATAGGAAATTAATACACCTTTCAAAAATTTTTATGAACTTGAAAATTTAGTCACAAAAATTTTTCATGGATTTCGGAAAAATTTTGGGCTAACCCCTTGCGTTTTTTTTCAAAAAAAAAATACTTTTTTTTCAAAGTTAATGAAATAAATTGTGCCGTACCTTACTGGAAAGGTCTATTCAAACCAAATCGATGCATAAAAGCCAATTTTTCTTTCGAGGTCTATTTAGTAAAATATTAGCATCCAAAGTGACTTTCCCAGATTTTAACGATTTTCTGCCTCCAACTACCTACCCTACTGTATTTGGATGGCGATATTTCCAAAACAAAGCCTTCAAAATTATTGCGGCTTTCAGTGCTGAGTAGAAAATTAACTCACCTTTGCAGAAACGTCAACAAATATTTTTTTCAAAGTCTATTTAGTAAAAAATTTGCATCCAAATTGACTTTAGCAGATTTTAACGATTTTCTACCTCAATCCGTTAAATGCGGATATCTAAAGAACAAAGCTTTCAAAATTATTGCGGTTTTCAATTCTGAATAGGAAATTAATACACCTTTCCAAAACTTCTAAGAACTTGAAAATTTAGTCACAAAAATTTTTCATGGATTTCGGAAAAATTCATGGGCTAACCCCTTGCGTTTTTTTCAAAAAAAAAATACTTGTTTTCAAAGTTAATGAAATAAATTGTGCCGTACCTTACTGGAAAGGTCTATTCAAACCAAATCGATGCATAAAAGCCAATTTTTCTTTCGAGGTCTATTTAGTAAAATATTAGCATCCAAAGTGACTTTCCCAGATTTTAACGATTTTCTGCCTCCAACTACCTATCCTACTGTATTTGGATGGCGATATTTCCAAAACAAAGCCTTCAAAATTATTGCGGCTTTCAGTGCTGAGTAGAAAATTAACTCACCTTTGCAGAAACGTCAACAAATATTTTTTTCGAGGTCTATTTAGTAAAAAATTTGCATCCAAATTGACTTTAGCAGATTTTAACGATTTTCTACCTCAATCCGTTAAATGCGGATATCTAAAGAACAAAGCTTTCAAAATTATTGCGGTTTTCAATTCTGAATAGGAAATTAATACACCTTTCAAAAATTTTTATGAACTTGAAAATTTAGTCACAAAAATTTTTCATGGATTTCGGAAAAATTTATGGGCGTTTTTTTTTCAAAAAAAAAATACTTTTTTTTCAAAGTTAATGAAATAAATTGTGCCGTACCTTACTGGAAAGGTCTATTCAAACCAAATCGATGCATAAAAGCCAATTTTTCTTTCGAGGTCTATTTAGTAAAATATTAGCATCCAAAGTGACTTTCCCAGATTTTAACGATTTTCTGCCTCCAACTACCTATCCTACTGTATTTGGATGGCGATATTTCCAAAACAAAGCCTTCAAAATTATTGCGGCTTTCAGTGCTGAGTAGAAAATTAACTCACCTTTGCAGAAACGTCAACAAATATTTTTTTCGAGGTCTATTTAGTAAAAAATTTGCATCCAAATTGACTTTAGCAGATTTTAACGATTTTCTACCTCAATCCGTTAAATGCGGATATCTAAAGAACAAAGCTTTCAAAATTATTGCGGTTTTCAATTCTGAATAGGAAATTAATACACCTTTCAAAAATTTTTATGAACTTGAAAATTAAGTCACAAAAATTTTTCATGGATTTCGGAAAAATTTATGGGCTAACCCCTTGCGTTTTTTTTAAAAAAAAAAAAATACTTTTTTTTCAAAGTTAATGAAATAAATTGTGCCGTACCTTACTGGAAAGGTCTATTCAAACCAAATCGATGTATAAAAGCCAATTTTTCTTTCGAGGTCTATTTAGTAAAATATTAGCATCCAAAGTGACTTTCCCAGATTTTAACGATTTTCTGCCTCCAACTACCTACCCTACTGTATTTGGATGGCGATATTTCCAAAACAAAGCCTTCAAAATTATTGCGGCTTTCAGTGCTGAGTAGAAAATTAACTCACCTTTGCAGAAACGTCAACAAATATTTTTTTCGAGGTCTATTTAGTAAAAAAATTGCATCCAAATTGACTTTAGCAGATTTTAACGATTTTCTACCTCAATCCGTTAAATGCGGATATCTAAAGAACAAAGCTTTCAAAATTATTGCGGTTTTCAATTCTGAATAGGAAATTAATACACCTTTCAAAAATTTTTATGAACTTGAAAATTTAGTCACAAAAATTTTTCATGGATTTCGAAAAAATTTTTTCAAAAAAAAATACTTTTTTTTCAAAGTTAATGAAATAAATTGTGCCGTACCTTACTGGAAAGGTCTATTCAAACCAAATCGATGCATAAAAGCCAATTTTTCTTTCGAGGTCTATTTAGTAAAATATTAGCATCCAAAGTGACTTTCCCAGATTTTAACGATTTTCTGCCTCCAACTACCTATCCTACTGTATTTGGATGGCGATATTTCCAAAACAAAGCCTTCAAAATTATTGCGGCTTTCAGTGCTGAGTAGAAAATTAACTCACCTTTGCAGAAACGTCAACAAATATTTTTTTCGAGGTCTATTTAGTAAAAAATTTGCATCCAAATTGACTTTAGCAGATTTTAACGATTTTCTACCTCAATCCGTTAAATGCGGATATCTAAAGAACAAAGCTTTCAAAATTATTGCGGTTTTCAATTCTGAATAGGAAATTAATACACCTTTCAAAAATTTTTATGAACTTGAAAATTTAGTCACAAAAATTTTTCATGGATTTCGAAAAAAATTTTTCAAAAAAAAAATACTTTTTTTCAAAGTTAATGAAATAAATTGTGCCGTACCTTACTGGAAAGGTCTATTCAAACCAAATCGATGCATAAAAGCCAATTTTTCTTTCGAGGTCTATTTAGTAAAATATTAGCATCCAAAGTGACTTTCACAGATTTTAACGATTTTCTGCCTCCAACTACCTACCCTACTGTATTTGGATGGCGATATTTCCAAAACAAAGCCTTCAAAATTATTGCGGCTTTCAGTGCTGAGTAGAAAATTAACTCACCTTTGCAGAAACGTCAACAAATATTTTTTTCGAGGTCTATTTAGTAAAAAATTTGCATCCAAATTGACTTTAGCAGATTTTAACGATTTTCTACCTCAATCCGTTAAATGCGGATATCTAAAGAACAAAGCTTTCAAAATTATTGCGGTTTTCAATTCTGAATAGGAAATTAATACACCTTTCCGAAACTTCTAAGAACTTGAAAATTTAGTCACAAAAATTTTTCATGGATTTCGGAAAAATTCATGGGCTAACCCCTTGCGTTTTTTTCAAAAAAAAAATACTTTTTTTCAAAGTTAATGAAATAAATTGTGCCGTACCTTACTGGAAAGGTCTATTCAAACCAAATCGATGCATAAAAGCCAATTTTTCTTTCGAGGTCTATTTAGTAAAATATTAGCATCCAAAGTGACTTTCACAGATTTTAACGATTTTCTGCCTCCAACTACCTACCCTACTGTATTTGGATGGCGATATTTCCAAAACAAAGCCTTCAAAATTATTGCGGCTTTCAGTGCTGAGTAGAAAATTAACTCACCTTTGCAGAAACGTCAACAAATATTTTTTTCGAGGTCTATTTAGTAAAAAAATTGCATCCAAATTGACTTTAGCAGATTTTAACGATTTTCTACCTCAATCCGTTAAATGCGGATATCTAAAGAACAAAGCTTTCAAAATTATTGCGGTTTTCAATTCTGAATAGGAAATTAATACACCTTTCCAAAACTTCTAGGTTAGGTTAGGTTAGGTTAAGGTGGCTGTCAGGAAAACTGCTGACACACTTAGGCCAGAATAGGCCCATTGTGATACCACATAAAGAATGCGAGGTAATCCTCGTTAATTAAACCAGTTGGAGCTTTTAATAAAGCGATGGAGACTCTGAATGTCGATTTTATTTAAGTCACTGGGATCACTGAAGAAAAAATTTCCTAAGTGTGTTTTGCGTCTTTGAGAAAGAGCAGGGCATGAGCAAAGAAGGTGTAGGATAGTTTCTTCCTCCTCCTCGTCGATGCAGCTTCTGCAGAAATCATTTGAAAAGACACCAAGTCTATTGGCGTGTTTACCTATGAGGCAGTGTCCAGTAATGACACCAATTGTAGAGCTAATATGCAATCTGCTCAGAGATAACAAACATCTCGATCGCTTCGGATCCAGTGTTGGCCAGATCTGTTTTGTCGCCAGACAAGTAGTGATACCTGTCCATCTGCTGTTTGTCATCATCATAGAATCTTGCTTAAGCATAAATTTACATGTAGCGATCGGTATTCCAATATTCATCTTGCAAGGTGATATTGGTGTACTAGTTCCTATCCTGGCGAGTTCATCGGCTTTACAGTTTCCTGGAATATCTCTGTGGCCCGGCACCCAGAAAAGGTGAATGTTGAACTGTTCTGCCATCTCCATTAGAGACGATCGACAGTTTCGGGCAGTTACGGAGTTTGTAGAAACAGATCCTAATGATTTAAGGGCAGCTTGGCTATCTGAGAAGATACGGATATTCAAAGTAGATATTACGTTTTCTTTGAGCCAAGATAAAACTTCTTTTATCGCCAGGATTTCCGCTTGGAACACGCTACAATGATCGGGGAGACGGAAGGAGAGACTAATGTTTAGTCGTTCTGAGTACACGCCACCACCTACCCCCTCTTCGGTTTTTGAGCCGTCCGTGTAGAAGTGAATTGCTTCATCTCTCAAGAATTCATTATCTTCCCAAGTGGACCTTGTTGGAATTGTTAGTTGAAAATTTTTGCCAAAAACCGGCTGAGGGATAGTGTAGTCGGAGTGTTTAGGGATTGATTCGAATTTGTTCAGAATGATAGTGTGTCCAATAGAGTTATTGGACCATTGAGAAATGGCTCTGAGACGAATAGCTGTGTTCGCCGCCACTTGTTTAGTGTATATATCGAGGGGTGTGATGTTAAGCAGTATGTCTAACGCAGCGGAAGGTGTCGAACGGAGAGCTCCGCTGATACACAAGCAAGCCGATCTCTGTACTTTGCTTAGCTTATCACGATAAGTTATTTTATCTAAAGCAGTCCACCATACTGCCACCCCATAAGTGAGTATCGGTCTGATGACCGCTGTGTATAGCCAGTGGGTGATATGTGGCGACAAGCCCCATTTGTTTCCAATAGCTTTTTTACAGGAGAAAAGTGCCACTGTGGCTTTTCTAATTCTTTCTTGTATGTTTGGTTTCCAGCTCAACTTTTTGTCTAAGATCAGACCCAGATATTTAGCTTGATCTGAGAAGTTAAGTGGAATACCATTTATTGATGGAGGGTCTATGTTCGGAATTTTATATTTCCTTGTAAAGAGGACAAGTTCAGTTTTGTGGGGGTTTACACCTAGTCCACATTTGTCTGTCCATTCAAGTAGTTTGTTGAGAGCGGTTTGCATTAATTCTGTTATGATTTGAAGATGCTTTCCCGATATTGCAATGGCAACGTCATCAGCATATGCAATAACTTTGAAGCCATCCGCTTCTAGATTGACTAGTAGGTCATTAATTACGATGTTCCATAAGATTGGCGATAGGACTCCACCTTGCGGTGTTCCTCTGCTAACAGATCTTCTAACAGAACATTCACCTAATGTTGAGTTAATTATTCTGCTTCTTAGCATTAGGCTAGTTAACTCCCTAAGTGAGCTATCTACATTCAAGCTCTTAAGCGCGGTTGTTATTGCCATATTGCTGACGTTGTTGAAAGCACCTTCGATATCTAAGAATGCAACCAGAGTGTACTCTCTATGATGAAGGGAATATTCAATAGTGCGTACCAAGTTATGCAAGGCCGTTTCTACCGATTTCCCTTTGCGGTAAGCGTGTTGTGCCATAGAGAAAATATTGGGTTCTATGGAACTACGCAGATGGATATCAATCAGTCGTTCTAGAGTTTTGAGAAGGAATGATGATAGGCTGATAGGTCTGAGATCCTTCGGATTTACATGGGAGCTTTTACCCGCTTTGGGTATGAACACCACTTTAACTTCTCTCCATAAGGATGGTATGTGTGCAAGGTTCATACACCCTTCCAGAATTATCTCAAGGATAGGGATGATGATGTCTGAAGCCATTTGCAGTTCAGCTGGTATTATACCGTCAGGTCCAGCTGATTTATATGGATCGAAGCTGTCGATTGCCCATTTGAGTTTTTCCCTAGTAATCAGACCTAGTTTATTTGTTGTTATTTTGTTAGACTCTATTGAGTCATCACTGCATATATTTTGGGAGCTACCTGGGAAGTGAGTATCTAGTAGCAAGTCAAGTGATTCCCCACAAGATTTAGTCCAAGAGCCGTTGATAGTTTTCAGGGCGCTTGGCATAATGGGATTTGACGAGAGGATTTTTCTCAATCTTGAAGCTTTTGAAGAATCTTCTATTTTGTTACAGAAGTTTCTCCAGGAAGTTCTTTTATTTTTCCTCAATTGTTTTTTATACTTCTTAAGAGATTCTTTATATAAATCCCAGTCAGAGAGTTCTTTGGAATATTTAGCTCGGTTGAAAAGTTTTCTACATTCCTTCCTGAGCGATTCTAGCTCTAAGTTCCACCAATGAGGTTTTTTCTTTCCTCTTATTTGGATAAGAGGACAGGATATGTCCATTGATTTATTGAGAGCTGAGGTGAGATCATTGACTTTATTGTCAAGATCGATTCTGTCTAGGGGGATACGTAATAGGTTAGGTTTAATTAATCTGCTAAGAGTATCTCTATATTTTACCCAGTTAGTTTTCCGATGATTCCGGAAAGCTATCTGTTTCGTAGTTTCATCATTTAGATTGAATTGTATATACCTGTGATCAGAGAAAGAGTGCTCTTCTGATACTATCCAATTCGTGATCTTTTGATGAATCGAGTCGGAGACAAGAGTAATGTCTAATACTTCTTGTCGGTTTCTGGTTATGAATGTTGGTTCATTACCAATATTGCTTACAATGAGGTTAGTACTGAGAATAAAATCAAAAAGTGACTCACCTCGATCGTTTATGTCAGAGCTTCCCCATACTGTATGGTGGGCGTTAGCATCACATCCAATGATGAGGCAGATTTTTTGCCGTTCGGCGTCAGCGATTAACCTCTTTAGCGTGTCGCCAGGGAGAGGGCCCAGGTGGTCGTGACTGAGGTACGCAGACGCAAGCCAGTAGGTACCTTTCTCGGTCTGGAGTCTGACTGCGGTTACGTCTTTATCCAAAACTTCTAAGAACTTGAAAATTTAGTCACAAAAATTTTTCATGGATTTCGGAAAAATTCATGGGCTAACCCCTTGCGTTTTTTTCAAAAAAAAAAAACTTTTTTTTTCAAAGTTAATGAAATAAATTGTGCCGTACCTTACTGGAAAGGTCTATTCAAACCAAATCGATGCATAAAAGCCAATTTTTCTTTCGAGGTCTATTTAGTAAAATATTAGCATCCAAAGTGACTTTCCCAGATTTTAACGATTTTCTGCCTCCAACTACCTACCCTACTGTATTTGGATGGCGATATTTCCAAAACAAAGCCTTCAAAATTATTGCGGCTTTCAGTGCTGAGTAGAAAATTAACTCACCTTTGCAGAAACGTCAAGAAATATTTTTTTCGAGGTCTATTTAGTAAAAAAATTGCATCCAAATTGACTTTAGCAGATTTTAACGATTTTCTACCTCAATCCGTTAAATGCGGATATCTAAAGAACAAAGCTTTCAAAATTATTGCGGTTTTCAATTCTGAATAGGAAATTAATACACCTTTCCAAAACTTCTAAGAACTTGAAAATTTAGTCACAAAAATTTTTCATGGATTTCGGAAAAATTCATGGGCTAACCCCTTGCGTTTTTTTCAAAAAAAAAATACTTTTTTTCAAAGTTAATGAAATAAATTGTGCCGTACCTTACTGGAAAGGTCTATTCAAACCAAATCGATGCATAAAAGCCAATTTTTCTTTCGAGGTCTATTTAGTAAAATATTAGCATCCAAAGTGACTTTCCCAGATTTTAACGATTTTCTGCCTCCAACTACCTACCCTACTGTATTTGGATGGCGATATTTCCAAAACAAAGCCTTCAAAATTATTGCGGCTTTCAGTGCTGAGTAGAAAATTAACTCACCTTTGCAGAAACGTCAACAAATATTTTTTTCGAGGTCTATTTAGTAAAAAAATTGCATCCAAATTGACTTTAGCAGATTTTAACGATTTTCTACCTCAATCCGTTAAATGCGGATATCTAAAGAACAAAGCTTTCAAAATTATTGCGGTTTTCAATTCTGAATAGGAAATTAATACACCTTTCAAAAATTTTTATGAACTTGAAAATTTAGTCACAAAAATTTTTCATGGATTTCGAAAAAATTTTTTCAAAAAAAAAATACTTTTTTTTCAAAGTTAATGAAATAAATTGTGCCGTACCTTACTGGAAAGGTCTATTCAAACCAAATCGATGCATAAAAGCCAATTTTTCTTTCGAGGTCTATTTAGTAAAATATTAGCATCCAAAGTGACTTTCCCAGATTTTAACGATTTTCTGCCTCCAACTACCTACCCTACTGTATTTGGATGGCGATATTTCCAAAACAAAGCCTTCAAAATTATTGCGGCTTTCAGTGCTGAGTAGAAAATTAACTCACCTTTGCAGAAACGTCAACAAATATTTTTTTCGAGGTCTATTTAGTAAAAAAATTGCATCCAAATTGACTTTAGCAGATTTTAACGATTTTCTACCTCAATCCGTTAAATGCGGATATCTAAAGAACAAAGCTTTCAAAATTATTGCGGTTTTCAATTCTGAATAGGAAATTAATACACCTTTCAAAAATTTTTATGAACTTGAAAATTTAGTCACAAAAATTTTTCATGGATTTCGGAAAAATTTATGGGCTAACCCCTTGCGTTTTTTTTCAAAAAAAAAAATACTTTTTTTTCAAAGTTAATGAAATAAATTGTGCCGTACCTTACTGGAAAGGTCTATTCAAACCAAATCGATGCATAAAAGCCAATTTTTCTTTCGAGGTCTATTTAGTAAAATATTAGCATCCAAAGTGACTTTCCCAGATTTTAACGATTTTCTGCCTCCAACTACCTACCCTACTGTATTTGGATGGCGATATTTCCAAAACAAAGCCTTCAAAATTATTGCGGCTTTCAGTGCTGAGTAGAAAATTAACTCACCTTTGCAGAAACGTCAAGAAATATTTTTTTCGAGGTCTATTTAGTAAAAAATTTGCATCCAAATTGACTTTAGCAGATTTTAACGATTTTCTACCTCAATCCGTTAAATGCGGATATCTAAAGAACAAAGCTTTCAAAATTATTGCGGTTTTCAATTCTGAATAGGAAATTAATACACCTTTCAAAAATTTTTATGAACTTGAAAATTTAGTCACAAAAATTTTTCATGGATTTCGGAAAAATTCATGGGCTAACCCCTTGCGTTTTTTTCAAAAAAAAAAAACTTTTTTTTTCAAAGTTAATGAAATAAATTGTGCCGTACCTTACTGGAAAGGTCTATTCAAACCAAATCGATGCATAAAAGCCAATTTTTCTTTCGAGGTCTATTTAGTAAAATATTAGCATCCAAAGTGACTTTCCCAGATTTTAACGATTTTCTGCCTCCAACTACCTACCCTACTGTATTTGGATGGCGATATTTCCAAAACAAAGCCTTCAAAATTATTGCGGCTTTCAGTGCTGAGTAGAAAATTAACTCACCTTTGCAGAAACGTCAACAAATATTTTTTTCGAGGTCTATTTAGTAAAAAAATTGCATCCAAATTGACTTTAGCAGATTTTAACGATTTTCTACCTCAATCCGTTAAATGCGGATATCTAAAGAACAAAGCTTTCAAAATTATTGCGGTTTTCAATTCTGAATAGGAAATTAATACACCTTTCAAAAATTTTTATGAACTTGAAAATTTAGTCACAAAAATTTTTCATGGATTTCGGAAAAATTTATGGGCTAACCCCTTGCGTTTTTTTTCAAAAAAAAAAATACTTTTTTTTCAAAGTTAATGAAATAAATTGTGCCGTACCTTACTGGAAAGGTCTATTCAAACCAAATCGATGCATAAAAGCCAATTTTTCTTTCGAGGTCTATTTAGTAAAATATTAGCATCCAAAGTGACTTTCCCAGATTTTAACGATTTTCTGCCTCCAACTACCTATCCTACTGTATTTGGATGGCGATATTTCCAAAACAAAGCCTTCAAAATTATTGCGGCTTTCAGTGCTGAGTAGAAAATTAACTCACCTTTGCAGAAACGTCAACAAATATTTTTTTCGAGGTCTATTTAGTAAAAAAATTGCATCCAAATTGACTTTAGCAGATTTTAACGATTTTCTACCTCAATCCGTTAAATGCGGATATCTAAAGAACAAAGCTTTCAAAATTATTGCGGTTTTCAATTCTGAATAGGAAATTAATACACCTTTCAAAAATTTTTATGAACTTGAAAATTTAGTCACAAAAATTTTTCATGGATTTCGGAAAAATTTATGGGCTAACCCCTTGCGTTTTTTTCAAAAAAAAAATACTTTTTTTCAAAGTTAATGAAATAAATTGTGCCGTACCTTACTGGAAAGGTCTATTCAAACCAAATCGATGCATAAAAGCCAATTTTTCTTTCGAGGTCTATTTAGTAAAATATTAGCATCCAAAGTGACTTTCACAGATTTTAACGATTTTCTGCCTCCAACTACCTACCCTACTGTATTTGGATGGCGATATTTCCAAAACAAAGCCTTCAAAATTATTGCGGCTTTCAGTGCTGAGTAGAAAATTAACTCACCTTTGCAGAAACGTCAACAAATATTTTTTTCGAGGTCTATTTAGTAAAAAATTTGCATCCAAATTGACTTTAGCACATTTTAACGATTTTCTACCTCAATCCGTTAAATGCGGATATCTAAAGAACAAAGCTTTCAAAATTATTGCGGTTTTCAATTCTGAATAGGAAATTAATACACCTTTCAAAAATTTTTATGAACTTGAAAATTTAGTCACAAAAATTTTTCATGGATTTCGGAAAAATTCATGGGCTAACCCCTTGCGTTTTTTTCAAAAAAAAAATACTTTTTTTCAAAGTTAATGAAATAAATTGTGCCGTACCTTACTGGAAAGGTCTATTCAAACCAAATCGATGCATAAAAGCCAATTTTTCTTTCGAGGTCTATTTAGTAAAATATTAGCATCCAAAGTGACTTTCACAGATTTTAACGATTTTCTGCCTCCAACTACCTACCCTACTGTATTTGGATGGCGATATTTCCAAAACAAAGCCTTCAAAATTATTGCGGCTTTCAGTGCTGAGTAGAAAATTAACTCACCTTTGCAGAAACGTCAACAAATATTTTTTTCGAGGTCTATTTAGTAAAAAAATTGCATCCAAATTGACTTTAGCAGATTTTAACGATTTTCTACCTCAATCCGTTAAATGCGGATATCTAAAGAACAAAGCTTTCAAAATTATTGCGGTTTTCAATTCTGAATAGGAAATTAATACACCTTTCAAAAATTTTTATAACCTTGAAAATTTAGTCACAAAAATTTTTCATGGATTTCGGAAAAATTCATGGGCTAACCCCTTGCGTTTTTTTCAAAAAAAAAAATACTTTTTTTCAAAGTTAATGAAATAAATTGTGCCGTACCTTACTGGAAAGGTCTATTCAAACCAAATCGATGCATAAAAGCCAATTTTTCTTTCGAGGTCTATTTAGTAAAATATTAGCATCCAAAGTGACTTTCACAGATTTTAACGATTTTCTGCCTCCAACTACCTACCCTACTGTATTTGGATGGCGATATTTCCAAAACAAAGCCTTCAAAATTATTGCGGCTTTCAGTGCTGAGTAGAAAATTAACTCACCTTTGCAGAAACGTCAACAAATATTTTTTTCGAGGTCTATTTAGTAAAAAAATTGCATCCAAATTGACTTTAGCAGATTTTAACGATTTTCTACCTCAATCCGTTAAATGCGGATATCTAAAGAACAAAGCTTTCAAAATTATTGCGGTTTTCAATTCTGAATAGGAAATTAATACACCTTTCCAAAACTTCTAAGAACTTGAAAATTTAGTCACAAAAATTTTTCATGGATTTCGGAAAAATTCATGGGCTAACCCCTTGCGTTTTTTTCAAAAAAAAACAACTTTTTTTTTCAAAGTTAATGAAATAAATTGTGCCGTACCTTACTGGAAAGGTCTATTCAAACCAAATCGATGCATAAAAGCCAATTTTTCTTTCGAGGTCTATTTAGTAAAATATTAGCATCCAAAGTGACTTTCCCAGATTTTAACGATTTTCTGCCTCCAACTACCTATCCTACTGTATTTGGATGGCGATATTTCCAAAACAAAGCCTTCAAAATTATTGCGGCTTTCAGTGCTGAGTAGAAAATTAACTCACCTTTGCAGAAACGTCAACAAATATTTTTTTCGAGGTCTATTTAGTAAAAAATTTGCATCCAAATTGACTTTAGCAGATTTTAACGATTTTCTACCTCAATCCGTTAAATGCGGATATCTAAAGAACAAAGCTTTCAAAATTATTGCGGTTTTCAATTCTGAATAGGAAATTAATACACCTTTCCAAAACTTCTAAGAACTTGAAAATTTAGTCACAAAAATTTTTCATGGATTTCGGAAAAATTCATGGCTAACCCCTTGCGTTTTTTTCAAAAAAAAAATACTTTTTTTCAAAGTTAATGAAATAAATTGTGCCGTACCTTACTGGAAAGGTCTATTCAAACCAAATCGATGCATAAAAGCCAATTTTTCTTTCGAGGTCTATTTAGTAAAATATTAGCATCCAAAGTGACTTTCCCAGATTTTAACGATTTTCTGCCTCCAACTACCTATCCTACTGTATTTGGATGGCGATATTTCCAAAACAAAGCCTTCAAAATTATTGCGGCTTTCAGTGCTGAGTAGAAAATTAACTCACCTTTGCAGAAACGTCAACAAATATTTTTTTCGAGGTCTATTTAGTAAAAAAATTGCATCCAAATTGACTTTAGCAGATTTTAACGATTTTCTACCTCAATCCGTTAAATGCGGATATCTAAAGAACAAAGCTTTCAAAATTATTGCGGTTTTCAATTCTGAATAGGAAATTAATACACCTTTCAAAAATTTTTATGAACTTGAAAATTTAGTCACAAAAATTTTTCATGGATTTCGGAAAAATTTATGGGCTAACCCCTTGCGTTTTTTTTCAAAAAAAAAATACTTTTTTTTCAAAGTTAATGAAATAAATTGTGCCGTACCTTACTGGAAAGGTCTATTCAAACCAAATCGATGCATAAAAGCCAATTTTTCTTTCGAGGTCTATTTAGTAAAATATTAGCATCCAAAGTGACTTTCCCAGATTTTAACGATTTTCTGCCTCCAACTACCTACCCTACTGTATTTGGATGGCGATATTTCCAAAACAAAGCCTTCAAAATTATTGCGGCTTTCAGTGCTGAGTAGAAAATTAACTCACCTTTGCAGAAACGTCAAGAAATATTTTTTTCGAGGTCTATTTAGTAAAAAAATTGCATCCAAATTGACTTTAGCAGATTTTAACGATTTTCTACCTCAATCCGTTAAATGCGGATATCTAAAGAACAAAGCTTTCAAAATTATTGCGGTTTTCAATTCTGAATAGGAAATTAATACACCTTTCAAAAATTTTTATGAACTTGAAAATTTAGTCACAAAAATTTTTCATGGATTTCGGAAAAATTTATGGACTAACCCCTTGCGTTTTTTTTTCAAAAAAAAAATACTTTTTTTTCAAAGTTAATGAAATAAATTGTGCCGTACCTTACTGGAAAGGTCTATTCAAACCAAATCGATGCATAAAAGCCAATTTTTCTTTCGAGGTCTATTTAGTAAAATATTAGCATCCAAAGTGACTTTCCCAGATTTTAACGATTTTCTGCCTCCAACTACCTACCCTACTGTATTTGGATGGCGATATTTCCAAAACAAAGCCTTCAAAATTATTGCGGCTTTCAGTGCTGAGTAGAAAATTAACTCACCTTTGCAGAAACGTCAACAAATATTTTTTTCGAGGTCTATTTAGTAAAAAAATTGCATCCAAATTGACTTTAGCAGATTTTAACGATTTTCTACCTCAATCCGTTAAATGCGGATATCTAAAGAACAAAGCTTTCAAAATTATTGCGGTTTTCAATTCTGAATAGGAAATTAATACACCTTTCAAAAATTTTTATGAACTTGAAAATTTAGTCACAAAAATTTTTCATGGATTTCGGAAAAATTTATGGGCTAACCCCTTGCGTTTTTTTTCAAAAAAAAAATACTTTTTTTTCAAAGTTAATGAAATAAATTGTGCCGTACCTTACTGGAAAGGTCTATTCAAACCAAATCGATGCATAAAAGCCAATTTTTCTTTCGAGGTCTATTTAGTAAAATATTAGCATCCAAAGTGACTTTCCCAGATTTTAACGATTTTCTGCCTCCAACTACCTATCCTACTGTATTTGGATGGCGATATTTCCAAAACAAAGCCTTCAAAATTATTGCGGCTTTCAGTGCTGAGTAGAAAATTAACTCACCTTTGCAGAAACGTCAACAAATATTTTTTTCGAGGTCTATTTAGTAAAAAATTTGCATCCAAATTGACTTTAGCAGATTTTAACGATTTTCTACCTCAATCCGTTAAATGCGGATATCTAAAGAACAAAGCTTTCAAAATTATTGCGGTTTTCAATTCTGAATAGGAAATTAATACACCTTTCAAAAATTTTTATGAACTTGAAAATTTAGTCACAAAAATTTTTCATGGATTTCGGAAAAATTTATGGGCTAACCCCTTGCGTTTTTTTTTCAAAAAAAAAATACTTTTTTTTCAAAGTTAATGAAATAAATTGTGCCGTACCTTACTGGAAAGGTCTATTCAAACCAAATCGATGCATAAAAGCCAATTTTTCTTTCGAGGTCTATTTAGTAAAATATTAGCATCCAAAGTGACTTTCCCAGATTTTAACGATTTTCTGCCTCCAACTACCTACCCTACTGTATTTGGATGGCGATATTTCCAAAACAAAGCCTTCAAAATTATTGCGGCTTTCAGTGCTGAGTAGAAAATTAACTCACCTTTGCAGAAACGTCAAGAAATATTTTTTTCGAGGTCTATTTAGTAAAAAAATTGCATCCAAATTGACTTTAGCAGATTTTAACGATTTTCTACCTCAATCCGTTAAATGCGGATATCTAAAGAACAAAGCTTTCAAAATTATTGCGGTTTTCAATTCTGAATAGGAAATTAATACACCTTTCAAAAATTTTTATGAACTTGAAAATTTAGTCACAAAAATTTTTCATGGATTTCGGAAAAATTTATGGGCTAACCCCTTGCGTTTTTTTTCAAAAAAAAAATACTTTTTTTTCAAAGTTAATGAAATAAATTGTGCCGTACCTTACTGGAAAGGTCTATTCAAACCAAATCGATGCATAAAAGCCAATTTTTCTTTCGAGGTCTATTTAGTAAAATATTAGCATCCAAAGTGACTTTCCCAGATTTTAACGATTTTCTGCCTCCAACTACCTATCCTACTGTATTTGGATGGCGATATTTCCAAAACAAAGCCTTCAAAATTATTGCGGCTTTCAGTGCTGAGTAGAAAATTAACTCACCTTTGCAGAAACGTCAACAAATATTTTTTTCGAGGTCTATTTAGTAAAAAATTTGCATCCAAATTGACTTTAGCAGATTTTAACGATTTTCTACCTCAATCCGTTAAATGCGGATATCTAAAGAACAAAGCTTTCAAAATTATTGCGGTTTTCAATTCTGAATAGGAAATTAATACACCTTTCAAAAATTTTTATGAACTTGAAAATTTAGTCACAAAAATTTTTCATGGATTTCGGAAAAATTCATGGGCTAACCCCTTGCGTTTTTTTCAAAAAAAAAATACTTTTTTTCAAAGTTAATGAAATAAATTGTGCCGTACCTTACTGGAAAGGTCTATTCAAACCAAATCGATGCATAAAAGCCAATTTTTCTTTCGAGGTCTATTTAGTAAAATATTAGCATCCAAAGTGACTTTCACAGATTTTAACGATTTTCTGCCTCCAACTACCTACCCTACTGTATTTGGATGGCGATATTTCCAAAACAAAGCCTTCAAAATTATTGCGGCTTTCAGTGCTGAGTAGAAAATTAACTCACCTTTGCAGAAACGTCAAGAAATATTTTTTTCGAGGTCTATTTAGTAAAAAAATTGCATCCAAATTGACTTTAGCAGATTTTAACGATTTTCTACCTCAATCCGTTAAATGCGGATATCTAAAGAACAAAGCTTTCAAAATTATTGCGGTTTTCAATTCTGAATAGGAAATTAATACACCTTTCAAAAATTTTTATGAACTTGAAAATTTAGTCACAAAAATTTTTCATGGATTTCGGAAAAATTCATGGGCTAACCCCTTGCGTTTTTTTCAAAAAAAAAATACTTTTTTTCAAAGTTAATGAAATAAATTGTGCCGTACCTTACTGGAAAGGTCTATTCAAACCAAATCGATGCATAAAAGCCAATTTTTCTTTCGAGGTCTATTTAGTAAAATATTAGCATCCAAAGTGACTTTCACAGATTTTAACGATTTTCTGCCTCCAACTACCTACCCTACTGTATTTGGATGGCGATATTTCCAAAACAAAGCCTTCAAAATTATTGCGGCTTTCAGTGCTGAGTAGAAAATTAACTCACCTTTGCAGAAACGTCAAGAAATATTTTTTTCGAGGTCTATTTAGTAAAAAAATTGCATCCAAATTGACTTTAGCAGATTTTAACGATTTTCTACCTCAATCCGTTAAATGCGGATATCTAAAGAACAAAGCTTTCAAAATTATTGCGGTTTTCAATTCTGAATAGGAAATTAATACACCTTTCAAAAATTTTTATGAACTTGAAAATTTAGTCACAAAAATTTTTCATGGATTTCGGAAAAATTCATGGGCTAACCCCTTGCGTTTTTTTCAAAAAAAAAATACTTTTTTTCAAAGTTAATAAAATAAATTGTGCCGTACCTTACTGGAAAGGTCTATTCAAACCAAATCGATGCATAAAAGCCAATTTTTCTTTCGAGGTCTATTTAGTAAAATATTAGCATCCAAAGTGACTTTCACAGATTTTAACGATTTTCTGCCTCCAACTAGCTACCCTACTGTATTTGGATGGCGATATTTCCAAAACAAAGCCTTCAAAATTATTGCGGCTTTCAGTGCTGAGTAGAAAATTAACTCACCTTTGCAGAAACGTCAAGAAATATTTTTTTCGAGGTCTATTTAGTAAAAAATTTGCATCCAAATTGACTTTAGCAGATTTTAACGATTTTCTACCTCAATCCGTTAAATGCGGATATCTAAAGAACAAAGCTTTCAAAATTATTGCGGTTTTCAATTCTGAATAGGAAATTAATACACCTTTCAAAAATTTTTATGAACTTGAAAATTTAGTCACAAAAATTTTTCATGGATTTCGGAAAAATTCATGGGCTAACCCCTTGCGTTTTTTTCAAAAAAAAAATACTTTTTTTTCAAAGTTAATGAAATAAATTGTGCCGTACCTTACTGGAAAGGTCTATTCAAACCAAATCGATGCATAAAAGCCAATTTTTCTTTCGAGGTCTATTTAGTAAAATATTAGCATCCAAAGTGACTTTCCCAGATTTTAACGATTTTCTGCCTCCAACTACCTATCCTACTGTATTTGGATGGCGATATTTCCAAAACAAAGCCTTCAAAATTATTGCGGCTTTCAGTGCTGAGTAGAAAATTAACTCACCTTTGCAGAAACGTCAACAAATATTTTTTTCGAGGTCTATTTAGTAAAAAATTTGCATCCAAATTGACTTTAGCAGATTTTAACGATTTTCTACCTCAATCCGTTAAATGCGGATATCTAAAGAACAAAGCTTTCAAAATTATTGCGGTTTTCAATTCTGAATAGGAAATTAATACACCTTTCAAAAATTTTTATGAACTTGAAAATTTAGTCACAAAAATTTTTCATGGATTTCGGAAAAATTTATGGACTAACCCCTTGCGTTTTTTTTTCAAAAAAAAAAATACTTTTTTTTCAAAGTTAATGAAATAAATTGTGCCGTACCTTACTGGAAAGGTCTATTCAAACCAAATCGATGCATAAAAGCCAATTTTTCTTTCGAGGTCTATTTAGTAAAATATTAGCATCCAAAGTGACTTTCCCAGATTTTAACGATTTTCTGCCTCCAACTACCTACCCTACTGTATTTGGATGGCGATATTTCCAAAACAAAGCCTTCAAAATTATTGCGGCTTTCAGTGCTGAGTAGAAAATTAACTCACCTTTGCAGAAACGTCAAGAAATATTTTTTTCGAGGTCTATTTAGTAAAAAAATTGCATCCAAATTGACTTTAGCAGATTTTAACGATTTTCTACCTCAATCCGTTAAATGCGGATATCTAAAGAACAAAGCTTTCAAAATTATTGCGGTTTTCAATTCTGAATAGGAAATTAATACACCTTTCCAAAACTTCTAAGAACTTGAAAATTTAGTCACAAAAATTTTTCATGGATTTCGGAAAAATTTATGGGCTAACCCCTTGCGTTTTTTTTCAAAAAAAAAATACTTTTTTTTCAAAGTTAATGAAATAAATTGTGCCGTACCTTACTGGAAAGGTCTATTCAAACCAAATCGATGCATAAAAGCCAATTTTTCTTTCGAGGTCTATTTAGTAAAATATTAGCATCCAAAGTGACTTTCCCAGATTTTAACGATTTTCTGCCTCCAACTACCTATCCTACTGTATTTGGATGGCGATATTTCCAAAACAAAGCCTTCAAAATTATTGCGGCTTTCAGTGCTGAGTAGAAAATTAACTCACCTTTGCAGAAACGTCAACAAATATTTTTTTCGAGGTCTATTTAGTAAAAAATTTGCATCCAAATTGACTTTAGCAGATTTTAACGATTTTCTACCTCAATCCGTTAAATGCGGATATCTAAAGAACAAAGCTTTCAAAATTATTGCGGTTTTCAATTCTGAATAGGAAATTAATACACCTTTCAAAAATTTTTATGAACTTGAAAATTTAGTCACAAAAATTTTTCATGGATTTCGGAAAAATTTATGGGCTAACCCCTTGCGTTTTTTTTTCAAAAAAAAAATACTTTTTTTTCAAAGTTAATGAAATAAATTGTGCCGTACCTTACTGGAAAGGTCTATTCAAACCAAATCGATGCATAAAAGCCAATTTTTCTTTCGAGGTCTATTTAGTAAAATATTAGCATCCAAAGTGACTTTCCCAGATTTTAACGATTTTCTGCCTCCAACTACCTACCCTACTGTATTTGGATGGCGATATTTCCAAAACAAAGCCTTCAAAATTATTGCGGCTTTCAGTGCTGAGTAGAAAATTAACTCACCTTTGCAGAAACGTCAACAAATATTTTTTTCGAGGTCTATTTAGTAAAAAAATTGCATCCAAATTGACTTTAGCAGATTTTAACGATTTTCTACCTCAATCCGTTAAATGCGGATATCTAAAGAACAAAGCTTTCAAAATTATTGCGGTTTTCAATTCTGAATAGGAAATTAATACACCTTTCAAAAATTTTTATGAACTTGAAAATTTAGTCACAAAAATTTTTCATGGATTTCGGAAAAATTCATGGGCTAACCCCTTGCGTTTTTTTCAAAAAAAAAATACTTTTTTTCAAAGTTAATGAAATAAATTGTGCCGTACCTTACTGGAAAGGTCTATTCAAACCAAATCGATGCATAAAAGCCAATTTTTCTTTCGAGGTCTATTTAGTAAAATATTAGCATCCAAAGTGACTTTCACAGATTTTAACGATTTTCTGCCTCCAACTACCTACCCTACTGTATTTGGATGGCGATATTTCCAAAACAAAGCCTTCAAAATTATTGCGGCTTTCAGTGCTGAGTAGAAAATTAACTCACCTTTGCAGAAACGTCAAGAAATATTTTTTTCGAGGTCTATTTAGTAAAAAAATTGCATCCAAATTGACTTTAGCAGATTTTAACGATTTTCTACCTCAATCCGTTAAATGCGGATATCTAAAGAACAAAGCTTTCAAAATTATTGCGGTTTTCAATTCTGAATAGGAAATTAATACACCTTTCAAAAATTTTTATGAACTTGAAAATTTAGTCACAAAAATTTTTCATGGATTTCGGAAAAATTCATGGGCTAACCCCTTGCGTTTTTTTCAAAAAAAAAATACTTTTTTTCAAAGTTAATGAAATAAATTGTGCCGTACCTTACTGGAAAGGTCTATTCAAACCAAATCGATGCATAAAAGCCAATTTTTCTTTCGAGGTCTATTTAGTAAAATATTAGCATCCAAAGTGACTTTCACAGATTTTAACGATTTTCTGCCTCCAACTACCTACCCTACTGTATTTGGATGGCGATATTTCCAAAACAAAGCCTTCAAAATTATTGCGGCTTTCAGTGCTGAGTAGAAAATTAACTCACCTTTGCAGAAACGTCAACAAATATTTTTTTCGAGGTCTATTTAGTAAAAAAATTGCATCCAAATTGACTTTAGCAGATTTTAACGATTTTCTACCTCAATCCGTTAAATGCGGATATCTAAAGAACAAAGCTTTCAAAATTATTGCGGTTTTCAATTCTGAATAGGAAATTAATACACCTTTCAAAAATTTTTATGAACTTGAAAATTTAGTCACAAAAATTTTTCATGGATTTCGGAAAAATTCATGGGCTAACCCCTTGCGTTTTTTTCAAAAAAAAAATACTTTTTTTCAAAGTTAATGAAATAAATTGTGCCGTACCTTACTGGAAAGGTCTATTCAAACCAAATCGATGCATAAAAGCCAATTTTTCTTTCGAGGTCTATTTAGTAAAATATTAGCATCCAAAGTGACTTTCCCAGATTTTAACGATTTTCTGCCTCCAACTACCTACCCTACTGTATTTGGATGGCGATATTTCCAAAACAAAGCCTTCAAAATTATTGCGGCTTTCAGTGCTGAGTAGAAAATTAACTCACCTTTGCAGAAACGTCAAGAAATATTTTTTTCGAGGTCTATTTAGTAAAAAAATTGCATCCAAATTGACTTTAGCAGATTTTAACGATTTTCTACCTCAATCCGTTAAATGCGGATATCTAAAGAACAAAGCTTTCAAAATTATTGCGGTTTTCAATTCTGAATAGGAAATTAATACACCTTTCAAAAATTTTTATGAACTTGAAAATTTAGTCACAAAAATTTTTCATGGATTTCGGAAAAATTTATGGGCTAACGCCTTGCGTTTTTTTTCAAAAAAAAAATACTTTTTTTTCAAAGTTAATGAAATAAATTGTGCCGTACCTTACTGGAAAGGTCTATTCAAACCAAATCGATGCATAAAAGCCAATTTTTCTTTCGAGGTCTATTTAGTAAAATATTAGCATCCAAAGTGACTTTCCCAGATTTTAACGATTTTCTGCCTCCAACTACCTACCCTACTGTATTTGGATGGCGATATTTCCAAAACAAAGCCTTCAAAATTATTGCGGCTTTCAGTGCTGAGTAGAAAATTAACTCACCTTTGCAGAAACGTCAACAAATATTTTTTTCGAGGTCTATTTAGTAAAAAAATTGCATCCAAATTGACTTTAGCAGATTTTAACGATTTTCTACCTCAATCCGTTAAATGCGGATATCTAAAGAACAAAGCTTTCAAAATTATTGCGGTTTTCAATTCTGAATAGGAAATTAATACACCTTTCAAAAATTTTTATGAACTTGAAAATTTAGTCACAAAAATTTTTCATGGATTTCGGAAAAATTTATGGGCTAACGCCTTGCGTTTTTTTTCAAAAAAAAAATACTTTTTTTTCAAAGTTAATGAAATAAATTGTGCCGTACCTTACTGGAAAGGTCTATTCAAACCAAATCGATGCATAAAAGCCAATTTTTCTTTCGAGGTCTATTTAGTAAAATATTAGCATCCAAAGTGACTTTCCCAGATTTTAACGATTTTCTGCCTCCAACTACCTATCCTACTGTATTTGGATGGCGATATTTCCAAAACAAAGCCTTCAAAATTATTGCGGCTTTCAGTGCTGAGTAGAAAATTAACTCACCTTTGCAGAAACGTCAACAAATATTTTTTTCGAGGTCTATTTAGTAAAAAATTTGCATCCAAATTGACTTTAGCAGATTTTAACGATTTTCTACCTCAATCCGTTAAATGCGGATATCTAAAGAACAAAGCTTTCAAAATTATTGCGGTTTTCAATTCTGAATAGGAAATTAATACACCTTTCAAAAATTTTTATGAACTTGAAAATTTAGTCACAAAAATTTTTCATGGATTTCGGAAAAATTTATGGACTAACCCCTTGCGTTTTTTTTTCAAAAAAAAAAATACTTTTTTTTCAAAGTTAATGAAATAAATTGTGCCGTACCTTACTGGAAAGGTCTATTCAAACCAAATCGATGCATAAAAGCCAATTTTTCTTTCGAGGTCTATTTAGTAAAATATTAGCATCCAAAGTGACTTTCCCAGATTTTAACGATTTTCTGCCTCCAACTACCTACCCTACTGTATTTGGATGGCGATATTTCCAAAACAAAGCCTTCAAAATTATTGCGGCTTTCAGTGCTGAGTAGAAAATTAACTCACCTTTGCAGAAACGTCAACAAATATTTTTTTCGAGGTCTATTTAGTAAAAAAATTGCATCCAAATTGACTTTAGCAGATTTTAACGATTTTCTACCTCAATCCGTTAAATGCGGATATCTAAAGAACAAAGCTTTCAAAATTATTGCGGTTTTCAATTCTGAATAGGAAATTAATACACCTTTCAAAAATTTTTATGAACTTGAAAATTTAGTCACAAAAATTTTTCATGGATTTCGGAAAAATTTATGGGCTAACCCCTTGCGTTTTTTTTCAAAAAAAAAATACTTTTTTTTCAAAGTTAGTGAAATAAATTGTGCCGTACCTTACTGGAAAGGTCTATTCAAACCAAATCGATGCATAAAAGCCAATTTTTCTTTCGAGGTCTATTTAGTAAAATATTAGCATCCAAAGTGACTTTCCCAGATTTTAACGATTTTCTGCCTCCAACTACCTATCCTACTGTATTTGGATGGCGATATTTCCAAAACAAAGCCTTCAAAATTATTGCGGCTTTCAGTGCTGAGTAGAAAATTAACTCACCTTTGCAGAAACGTCAACAAATATTTTTTTCGAGGTCTATTTAGTAAAAAAATTGCATCCAAATTGACTTTAGCAGATTTTAACGATTTTCTACCTCAATCCGTTAAATGCGGATATCTAAAGAACAAAGCTTTCAAAATTATTGCGGTTTTCAATTCTGAATAGGAAATTAATACACCTTTCCAAAATTTCTAAGAACTTGAAAATTAAGTCACACAAATTTTTCATGGATTTCGGAAAAATTCATGGGCTAACCCCTTGCGTTTTTTTCAAAAAAAAATACTTTTTTTCAAAGTTAATGAAATAAATTGTGCCGTACCTTACTGGAAAGGTCTATTCAAACCAAATCGATGCATAAAAGCCAATTTTTCTTTCGAGGTCTATTTAGTAAAATATTAGCATCCAAAGTGACTTTCCCAGATTTTAACGATTTTCTGCCTCCAACTACCTACCCTACTGTATTTGGATGGCGATATTTCCAAAACAAAGCCTTCAAAATTATTGCGGCTTTCAGTGCTGAGTAGAAAATTAACTCACCTTTGCAGAAACGTCAACAAATATTTTTTTCGAGGTCTATTTAGTAAAAAAATTGCATCCAAATTGACTTTAGCAGATTTTAACGATTTTCTACCTCAATCCGTTAAATGCGGATATCTAAAGAACAAAGCTTTCAAAATTATTGCGGTTTTCAATTCTGAATAGGAAATTAATACACCTTTCAAAAATTTTTATGAACTTGAAAATTTAGTCACAAAAATTTTTCATGGATTTCGGAAAAATTTATGGACTAACCCCTTGCGTTTTTTTTTCAAAAAAAAAAATACTTTTTTTTCAAAGTTAATGAAATAAATTGTGCCGTACCTTACTGGAAAGGTCTATTCAAACCAAATCGATGCATAAAAGCCAATTTTTCTTTCGAGGTCTATTTAGTAAAATATTAGCATCCAAAGTGACTTTCCCAGATTTTAACGATTTTCTGCCTCCAACTACCTATCCTACTGTATTTGGATGGCGATATTTCCAAAACAAAGCCTTCAAAATTATTGCGGCTTTCAGTGCTGAGTAGAAAATTAACTCACCTTTGCAGAAACGTCAACAAATATTTTTTTCGAGGTCTATTTAGTAAAAAATTTGCATCCAAATTGACTTTAGCAGATTTTAACGATTTTCTACCTCAATCCGTTAAATGCGGATATCTAAAGAACAAAGCTTTCAAAATTATTGCGGTTTTCAATTCTGAATAGGAAATTAATACACCTTTCAAAAATTTTTATGAACTTGAAAATTTAGTCACAAAAATTTTTCATGGATTTCGGAAAAATTTATGGGCTAACCCCTTGCGTTTTTTTTTCAAAAAAAAAATACTTTTTTTTCAAAGTTAATGAAATAAATTGTGCCGTACCTTACTGGAAAGGTCTATTCAAACCAAATCGATGCATAAAAGCCAATTTTTCTTTCGAGGTCTATTTAGTAAAATATTAACATCCAAAGTGACTTTCCCAGATTTTAACGATTTTCTGCCTCCAACTACCTATCCTACTGTATTTGGATGGCGATATTTCCAAAACAAAGCCTTCAAAATTATTGCGGCTTTCAGTGCTGAGTAGAAAATTAACTCACCTTTGCAGAAACGTCAACAAATATTTTTTTCGAGGTCTATTTAGTAAAAAAATTGCATCCAAATTGACTTTAGCAGATTTTAACGATTTTCTACCTCAATCCGTTAAATGCGGATATCTAAAGAACAAAGCTTTCAAAATTATTGCGGTTTTCAATTCTGAATAGGAAATTAATACACCTTTCAAAAATTTTTATGAACTTGAAAATTTAGTCACAAAAATTTTTCATGGATTTCGGAAAAATTTATGGGCTAACCCCTTGCGTTTTTTTTTCAAAAAAAAAATACTTTTTTTTCAAAGTTAATGAAATAAATTGTGCCGTACCTTACTGGAAAGGTCTATTCAAACCAAATCGATGCATAAAAGCCAATTTTTCTTTCGAGGTCTATTTAGTAAAATATTAGCATCCAAAGTGACTTTCCCAGATTTTAACGATTTTCTGCCTCCAACTACCTACCCTACTGTATTTGGATGGCGATATTTCCAAAACAAAGCCTTCAAAATTATTGCGGCTTTCAGTGCTGAGTAGAAAATTAACTCACCTTTGCAGAAACGTCAAGAAATATTTTTTTCGAGGTCTATTTAGTAAAAAAATTGCATCCAAATTGACTTTAGCAGATTTTAACGATTTTCTACCTCAATCCGTTAAATGCGGATATCTAAAGAACAAAGCTTTCAAAATTATTGCGGTTTTCAATTCTGAATAGGAAATTAATACACCTTTCAAAAATTTTTATGAACTTGAAAATTTAGTCACAAAAATTTTTCATGGATTTCGGAAAAATTTATGGGCTAACCCCTTGCGTTTTTTTTTCAAAAAAAAAAATACTTTTTTTTCAAAGTTAATGAAATAAATTGTGCCGTACCTTACTGGAAAGGTCTATTCAAACCAAATCTATGCATAAAAGCCAATTTTTCTTTCGAGGTCTATTTAGTAAAATATTAGCATCCAAAGTGACTTTCCCAGATTTTAACGATTTTCTGCCTCCAACTACCTACCCTACTGTATTTGGATGGCGATATTTCCAAAACAAAGCCTTCAAAATTATTGCGGCTTTCAGTGCTGAGTAGAAAATTAACTCACCTTTGCAGAAACGTCAACAAATATTTTTTTCGAGGTCTATTTAGTAAAAAAATTGCATCCAAATTGACTTTAGCAGATTTTAACGATTTTCTACCTCAATCCGTTAAATGCGGATATCTAAAGAACAAAGCTTTCAAAATTATTGCGGTTTTCAATTCTGAATAGGAAATTAATACACCTTTCAAAAATTTTTATGAACTTGAAAATTTAGTCACAAAAATTTTTCATGGATTTCGGAAAAATTTATGGGCTAACCCCTTGCGTTTTTTTTTCAAAAAAAAAAATACTTTTTTTTCAAAGTTAATGAAATAAATTGTGCCGTACCTTACTGGAAAGGTCTATTCAAACCAAATCGATGCATAAAAGCCAATTTTTCTTTCGAGGTCTATTTAGTAAAATATTAGCATCCAAAGTGACTTTCCCAGATTTTAACGATTTTCTGCCTCCAACTACCTACCCTACTGTATTTGGATGGCGATATTTCCAAAACAAAGCCTTCAAAATTATTGCGGCTTTCAGTGCTGAGTAGAAAATTAACTCACCTTTGCAGAAACGTCAACAAATATTTTTTTCGAGGTCTATTTAGTAAAAAAATTGCATCCAAATTGACTTTAGCAGATTTTAACGATTTTCTTCCTCAATCCGTTAAATGCGGATATCTAAAGAACAAAGCTTTCAAAATTATTGCGGTTTTCAATTCTGAATAGGAAATTAATACACCTTTCAAAAATTTTTATGAACTTGAAAATTTAGTCACAAAAATTTTTCATGGATTTCGCAAAAATTTATGGGCTAACCCCTTGCGTTTTTTTTCAAAAAAAAAATACTTTTTTTTCAAAGTTAATGA
Source organism: Dasysyrphus albostriatus (assembly GCA_946251815.1). NCBI lineage: Eukaryota > Metazoa > Arthropoda > Insecta > Diptera > Syrphidae > Dasysyrphus > Dasysyrphus albostriatus. The sequence goes on from OX276338.1 coordinate 25,830,884, forward strand.
AATAAATTGTGCCGTACCTTACTGGAAAGGTCTATTCAAACCAAATCGATGCATAAAAGCCAATTTTTCTTTCGAGGTCTATTTAGTAAAATATTAGCATCCAAAGTGACTTTCCCAGATTTTAACGATTTTCTGCCTCCAACTACCTACCCTACTGTATTTGGATGGCGATATTTCCAAAACAAAGCCTTCAAAATTATTGCGGCTTTCAGTGCTGAGTAGAAAATTAACTCACCTTTGCAGAAACGTCAACAAATATTTTTTTCGAGGTCTATTTAGTAAAAAAATTGCATCCAAATTGACTTTAGCAGATTTTAACGATTTTCTACCTCAATCCGTTAAATGCGGATATCTAAAGAACAAAGCTTTCAAAATTATTGCGGTTTTCAATTCTGAATAGGAAATTAATACACCTTTCAAAAATTTTTATGAACTTGAAAATTTAGTCACAAAAATTTTTCATGGATTTCGGAAAAATTTATGGGCTAACCCCTTGCGTTTTTTTTTCAAAAAAAAAATACTTTTTTTTCAAAGTTAATGAAATAAATTGTGCCGTACCTTACTGGAAAGGTCTATTCAAACCAAATCGATGCATAAAAGCCAATTTTTCTTTCGAGGTCTATTTAGTAAAATATTAGCATCCAAAGTGACTTTCCCAGATTTTAACGATTTTCTGCCTCCAACTACCTACCCTACTGTATTTGGATGGCGATATTTCCAAAACAAAGGCTTCAAAATTATTGCGGCTTTCAGTGCTGAGTAGAAAATTAACTCACCTTTGCAGAAACGTCAAGAAATATTTTTTTCGAGGTCTATTTAGTAAAAAAATTGCATCCAAATTGACTTTAGCAGATTTTAACGATTTTCTACCTCAATCCGTTAAATGCGGATATCTAAAGAACAAAGCTTTCAAAATTATTGCGGTTTTCAATTCTGAATAGGAAATTAATACACCTTTCCAAAATTTCTAAGAACTTGAAAATTAAGTCACAAAAATTTTTCATGGATTTCGGAAAAATTCATGGGCTAACCCCTTGCGTTTTTTTCAAAAAAAAAATACTTTTTTTCAAAGTTAATGAAATAAATTGTGCCGTACCTTACTGGAAAGGTCTATTCAAACCAAATCGATGCATAAAAGCCAATTTTTCTTTCGAGGTCTATTTAGTAAAATATTAGCATCCAAAGTGACTTTCCCAGATTTTAACGATTTTCTGCCTCCAACTACCTACCCTACTGTATTTGGATGGCGATATTTCCAAAACAAAGCCTTCAAAATTATTGCGGCTTTCAGTGCTGAGTAGAAAATTAACTCACCTTTGCAGAAACGTCAACAAATATTTTTTTCGAGGTCTATTTAGTAAAAAAATTGCATCCAAATTGACTTTAGCAGATTTTAACGATTTTCTACCTCAATCCGTTAAATGCGGATATCTAAAGAACAAAGCTTTCAAAATTATTGCGGTTTTCAATTCTGAATAGGAAATTAATACACCTTTCAAAAATTTTTATGAACTTGAAAATTTAGTCACAAAAATTTTTCATGGATTTCGGAAAAATTTATGGGCTAACCCCTTGCGTTTTTTTTCAAAAAAAAAATACTTTTTTTTCAAAGTTAATGAAATAAATTGTGCCGTACCTTACTGGAAAGGTCTATTCAAACCAAATCGATGCATAAAAGCCAATTTTTCTTTCGAGGTCTATTTAGTAAAATATTAGCATCCAAAGTGACTTTCCCAGATTTTAACGATTTTCTGCCTCCAACTACCTACCCTACTGTATTTGGATGGCGATATTTCCAAAACAAAGCCTTCAAAATTATTGCGGCTTTCAGTGCTGAGTAGAAAATTAACTCACCTTTGCAGAAACGTCAAGAAATATTTTTTTCGAGGTCTATTTAGTAAAAAAATTGCATCCAAATTGACTTTAGCAGATTTTAACGATTTTCTACCTCAATCCGTTAAATGCGGATATCTAAAGAACAAAGCTTTCAAAATTATTGCGGTTTTCAATTCTGAATAGGAAATTAATACACCTTTCAAAAATTTTTATGAACTTGAAAATTTAGTCACAAAAATTTTTCATGGATTTCGGAAAAATTTATGGGCTAACCCCTTGCGTTTTTTTTTCAAAAAAAAAATACTTTTTTTTCAAAGTTAATGAAATAAATTGTGCCGTACCTTACTGGAAAGGTCTATTCAAACCAAATCGATGCATAAAAGCCAATTTTTCTTTCGAGGTCTATTTAGTAAAATATTAGCATCCAAAGTGACTTTCCCAGATTTTAACGATTTTCTGCCTCCAACTACCTACCCTACTGTATTTGGATGGCGATATTTCCAAAACAAAGCCTTCAAAATTATTGCGGCTTTCAGTGCTGAGTAGAAAATTAACTCACCTTTGCAGAAACGTCAAGAAATATTTTTTTCGAGGTCTATTTAGTAAAAAAATTGCATCCAAATTGACTTTAGCAGATTTTAACGATTTTCTACCTCAATCCGTTAAATGCGGATATCTAAAGAACAAAGCTTTCAAAATTATTGCGGTTTTCAATTCTGAATAGGAAATTAATACACCTTTCAAAAATTTTTATGAACTTGAAAATTTAGTCACAAAAATTTTTCATGGATTTCGGAAAAATTTATGGGCTAACCCCTTGCGTTTTTTTTTCAAAAAAAAAAATACTTTTTTTTCAAAGTTAATGAAATAAATTGTGCCGTACCTTACTGGAAAGGTCTATTCAAACCAAATCTATGCATAAAAGCCAATTTTTCTTTCGAGGTCTATTTAGTAAAATATTAGCATCCAAAGTGACTTTCCCAGATTTTAACGATTTTCTGCCTCCAACTACCTACCCTACTGTATTTGGATGGCGATATTTCCAAAACAAAGCCTTCAAAATTATTGCGGCTTTCAGTGCTGAGTAGAAAATTAACTCACCTTTGCAGAAACGTCAACAAATATTTTTTTCGAGGTCTATTTAGTAAAAAAATTGCATCCAAATTGACTTTAGCAGATTTTAACGATTTTCTACCTCAATCCGTTAAATGCGGATATCTAAAGAACAAAGCTTTCAAAATTATTGCGGTTTTCAATTCTGAATAGGAAATTAATACACCTTTCAAAAATTTTTATGAACTTGAAAATTTAGTCACAAAAATTTTTCATGGATTTCGGAAAAATTTATGGGCTAACCCCTTGCGTTTTTTTTTCAAAAAAAAAAATACTTTTTTTTCAAAGTTAATGAAATAAATTGTGCCGTACCTTACTGGAAAGGTCTATTCAAACCAAATCTATGCATAAAAGCCAATTTTTCTTTCGAGGTCTATTTAGTAAAATATTAGCATCCAAAGTGACTTTCCCAGATTTTAACGATTTTCTGCCTCCAACTACCTACCCTACTGTATTTGGATGGCGATATTTCCAAAACAAAGCCTTCAAAATTATTGCGGCTTTCAGTGCTGAGTAGAAAATTAACTCACCTTTGCAGAAACGTCAACAAATATTTTTTTCGAGGTCTATTTAGTAAAAAATTTGCATCCAAATTGACTTTAGCAGATTTTAACGATTTTCTACCTCAATCCGTTAAATGCGGATATCTAAAGAACAAAGCTTTCAAAATTATTGCGGTTTTCAATTCTGAATAGGAAATTAATACACCTTTCAAAAATTTTTATGAACTTGAAAATTTAGTCACAAAAATTTTTCATGGATTTCGGAAAAATTCATGGGCTAACCCCTTGCGTTTTTTTTTCAAAAAAAAAATACTTTTTTTTCAAAGTTAATGAAATAAATTGTGCCGTACCTTACTGGAAAGGTCTATTCAAACCAAATCGATGCATAAAAGCCAATTTTTCTTTCGAGGTCTATTTAGTAAAATATTAGCATCCAAAGTGACTTTCCCAGATTTTAACGATTTTCTGCCTCCAACTACCTACCCTACTGTATTTGGATGGCGATATTTCCAAAACAAAGCCTTCAAAATTATTGCGGCTTTCAGTGCTGAGTAGAAAATTAACTCACCTTTGCAGAAACGTCAACAAATATTTTTTTCGAGGTCTATTTAGTAAAAAAATTGCATCCAAATTGACTTTAGCAGATTTTAACGATTTTCTACCTCAATCCGTTAAATGCGGATATCTAAAGAACAAAGCTTTCAAAATTATTGCGGTTTTCAATTCTGAATAGGAAATTAATACACCTTTCAAAAATTTTTATGAACTTGAAAATTTAGTCACAAAAATTTTTCATGGATTTCGGAAAAATTCATGGGCTAACCCCTTGCGTTTTTTTTTCAAAAAAAAAATACTTTTTTTTCAAAGTTAATGAAATAAATTGTGCCGTACCTTACTGGAAAGGTCTATTCAAACCAAATCGATGCATAAAAGCCAATTTTTCTTTCGAGGTCTATTTAGTAAAATATTAGCATCCAAAGTGACTTTCCCAGATTTTAACGATTTTCTGCCTCCAACTACCTACCCTACTGTATTTGGATGGCGATATTTCCAAAACAAAGCCTTCAAAATTATTGCGGCTTTCAGTGCTGAGTAGAAAATTAACTCACCTTTGCAGAAACGTCAACAAATATTTTTTTCGAGGTCTATTTAGTAAAAAAATTGCATCCAAATTGACTTTAGCAGATTTTAACGATTTTCTACCTCAATCCGTTAAATGCGGATATCTAAAGAACAAAGCTTTCAAAATTATTGCGGTTTTCAATTCTGAATAGGAAATTAATACACCTTTCAAAAATTTTTATGAACTTGAAAATTTAGTCACAAAAATTTTTCATGGATTTCGGAAAAATTTATGGGCTAACCTTGCGTTTTTTTTCAAAAAAAAAATACTTTTTTTTCAAAGTTAATGAAATAAATTGTGCCGTACCTTACTGGAAAGGTCTATTCAAACCAAATCGATGCATAAAAGCCAATTTTTCTTTCGAGGTCTATTTAGTAAAATATTAGCATCCAAAGTGACTTTCCCAGATTTTAACGATTTTCTGCCTCCAACTACCTATCCTACTGTATTTGGATGGCGATATTTCCAAAACAAAGCCTTCAAAATTATTGCGGCTTTCAGTGCTGAGTAGAAAATTAACTCACCTTTGCAGAAACGTCAAGAAATATTTTTTTCGAGGTCTATTTAGTAAAAAAAATGCATCCAAATTGACTTTAGCAGATTTTAACGATTTTCTACCTCAATCCGTTAAATGCGGATATCTAAAGAACAAAGCTTTCAAAATTATTGCGGTTTTCAATTCTGAATAGGAAATTAATACACCTTTCAAAAATTTTTATGAACTTGAAAATTTAGTCACAAAAATTTTTCATGGATTTCGGAAAAATTTATGGGCTAACCCCTTGCGTTTTTTTTTCAAAAAAAAAATACTTTTTTTTCAAAGTTAATGAAATAAATTGTGCCGTACCTTACTGGAAAGGTCTATTCAAACCAAATCGATGCATAAAAGCCAATTTTTCTTTCGAGGTCTATTTAGTAAAATATTAGCATCCAAAGTGACTTTCCCAGATTTTAACGATTTTCTGCCTCCAACTACCTATCCTACTGTATTTGGATGGCGATATTTCCAAAACAAAGCCTTCAAAATTATTGCGGCTTTCAGTGCTGAGTAGAAAATTAACTCACCTTTGCAGAAACGTCAACAAATATTTTTTTCGAGGTCTATTTAGTAAAAAAATTGCATCCAAATTGACTTTAGCAGATTTTAACGATTTTCTACCTCAATCCGTTAAATGCGGATATCTAAAGAACAAAGCTTTCAAAATTATTGCGGTTTTCAATTCTGAATAGGAAATTAATACACCTTTCAAAAATTTTTATGAACTTGAAAATTTAGTCACAAAAATTTTTCATGGATTTCGGAAAAATTTATGGGCTAACCCCTTGCGTTTTTTTTCAAAAAAAAAATACTTTTTTTCAAAGTTAATGAAATAAATTGTGCCGTACCTTACTGGAAAGGTCTATTCAAACCAAATCGATGCATAAAAGCCAATTTTTCTTTCGAGGTCTATTTAGTAAAATATTAGCATCCAAAGTGACTTTCCCAGATTTTAACGATTTTCTGCCTCCAACTACCTATCCTACTGTATTTGGATGGCGATATTTCCAAAACAAAGCCTTCAAAATTATTGCGGCTTTCAGTGCTGAGTAGAAAATTAACTCACCTTTGCAGAAACGTCAAGAAATATTTTTTTCGAGGTCTATTTAGTAAAAAAATTGCATCCAAATTGACTTTAGCAGATTTTAACGATTTTCTACCTCAATCCGTTAAATGCGGATATCTAAAGAACAAAGCTTTCAAAATTATTGCGGTTTTCAATTCTGAATAGGAAATTAATACACCTTTCAAAAATTTTTATGAACTTGAAAATTTAGTCACAAAAATTTTTCATGGATTTCGGAAAAATTCATGGGCTAACCCCTTGCGTTTTTTTTTTCAAAAAAAAAATACTTTTTTTTCAAAGTTAATGAAATAAATTGTGCCGTACCTTACTGGAAAGGTCTATTCAAACCAAATCGATGCATAAAAGCCAATTTTTCTTTCGAGGTCTATTTAGTAAAATATTAGCATCCAAAGTGACTTTCCCAGATTTTAACGATTTTCTGCCTCCAACTACCTACCCTACTGTATTTGGATGGCGATATTTCCAAAACAAAGCCTTCAAAATTATTGCGGCTTTCAGTGCTGAGTAGAAAATTAACTCACCTTTGCAGAAACGTCAAGAAATATTTTTTTCGAGGTCTATTTAGTAAAAAAATTGCATCCAAATTGACTTTAGCAGATTTTAACGATTTTCTACCTCAATCCGTTAAATGCGGATATCTAAAGAACAAAGCTTTCAAAATTATTGCGGTTTTCAATTCAGAATAGGAAATTAATACACCTTTCCAAAATTTCTAAGAACTTGAAAATTAAGTCACAAAAATTTTTCATGGATTTCGGAAAAATTCATGGGCTAACCCCTTGCGTTTTTTTCAAAAAAAAAATACTTTTTTTCAAAGTTAATGAAATAAATTGTGCCGTACCTTACTGGAAAGGTCTATTCAAACCAAATCGATGCATAAAAGCCAATTTTTCTTTCGAGGTCTATTTAGTAAAATATTAGCATCCAAAGTGACTTTCCCAGATTTTAACGATTTTCTGCCTCCAACTACCTACCCTACTGTATTTGGATGGCGATATTTCCAAAACAAAGCCTTCAAAATTATTGCGGCTTTCAGTGCTGAGTAGAAAATTAACTCACCTTTGCAGAAACGTCAACAAATATTTTTTTCGAGGTCTATTTAGTAAAAAAATTGCATCCAAATTGACTTTAGCAGATTTTAACGATTTTCTACCTCAATCCGTTAAATGCGGATATCTAAAGAACAAAGCTTTCAAAATTATTGCGGTTTTCAATTCTGAATAGGAAATTAATACACCTTTCCAAAATTTCTAAGAACTTGAAAATTAAGTCACACAAATTTTTCATGGATTTCGGAAAAATTCATGGGCTAACCCCTTGCGTTTTTTTCAAAAAAAAAAATACTTTTTTTCAAAGTTAATGAAATAAATTGTGCCGTACCTTACTGGAAAGGTCTATTCAAACCAAATCGATGCATAAAAGCCAATTTTTCTTTCGAGGTCTATTTAGTAAAATATTAGCATCCAAAGTGACTTTCCCAGATTTTAACGATTTTCTGCCTCCAACTACCTACCCTACTGTATTTGGATGGCGATATTTCCAAAACAAAGCCTTCAAAATTATTGCGGCTTTCAGTGCTGAGTAGAAAATTAACTCACCTTTGCAGAAACGTCAACAAATATTTTTTTCGAGGTCTATTTAGTAAAAAAATTGCATCCAAATTGACTTTAGCAGATTTTAACGATTTTCTACCTCAATCCGTTAAATGCGGATATCTAAAGAACAAAGCTTTCAAAATTATTGCGGTTTTCAATTCTGAATAGGAAATTAATACACCTTTCAAAAATTTTTATGAACTTGAAAATTTAGTCACAAAAATTTTTCATGGATTTCGGAAAAATTTATGGGCTAACCCCTTGCGTTTTTTTTTCAAAAAAAAAATACTTTTTTTTCAAAGTTAATGAAATAAATTGTGCCGTACCTTACTGGAAAGGTCTATTCAAACCAAATCGATGCATAAAAGCCAATTTTTCTTTCGAGGTCTATTTAGTAAAATATTAGCATCCAAAGTGACTTTCCCAGATTTTAACGATTTTCTGCCTCCAACTACCTATCCTACTGTATTTGGATGGCGATATTTCCAAAACAAAGCCTTCAAAATTATTGCGGCTTTCAGTGCTGAGTAGAAAATTAACTCACCTTTGCAGAAACGTCAACAAATATTTTTTTCGAGGTCTATTTAGTAAAAAAATTGCATCCAAATTGACTTTAGCAGATTTTAACGATTTTCTACCTCAATCCGTTAAATGCGGATATCTAAAGAACAAAGCTTTCAAAATTATTGCGGTTTTCAATTCTGAATAGGAAATTAATACACCTTTCAAAAATTTTTATGAACTTGAAAATTTAGTCACAAAAATTTTTCATGGATTTCGGAAAAATTTATGGGCTAACCCCTTGCGTTTTTTTTCAAAAAAAAAATACTTTTTTTCAAAGTTAATGAAATAAATTGTGCCGTACCTTACTGGAAAGGTCTATTCAAACCAAATCGATGCATAAAAGCCAATTTTTCTTTCGAGGTCTATTTAGTAAAATATTAGCATCCAAAGTGACTTTCCCAGATTTTAACGATTTTCTGCCTCCAACTACCTATCCTACTGTATTTGGATGGCGATATTTCCAAAACAAAGCCTTCAAAATTATTGCGGCTTTCAGTGCTGAGTAGAAAATTAACTCACCTTTGCAGAAACGTCAAGAAATATTTTTTTCGAGGTCTATTTAGTAAAAAAATTGCATCCAAATTGACTTTAGCAGATTTTAACGATTTTCTACCTCAATCCGTTAAATGCGGATATCTAAAGAACAAAGCTTTCAAAATTATTGCGGTTTTCAATTCTGAATAGGAAATTAATACACCTTTCAAAAATTTTTATGAACTTGAAAATTTAGTCACAAAAATTTTTCATGGATTTCGGAAAAATTCATGGGCTAACCCCTTGCGTTTTTTTTTCAAAAAAAAAATACTTTTTTTTCAAAGTTAATGAAATAAATTGTGCCGTACCTTACTGGAAAGGTCTATTCAAACCAAATCGATGCATAAAAGCCAATTTTTCTTTCGAGGTCTATTTAGTAAAATATTAGCATCCAAAGTGACTTTCCCAGATTTTAACGATTTTCTGCCTCCAACTACCTACCCTACTGTATTTGGATGGCGATATTTCCAAAACAAAGCCTTCAAAATTATTGCGGCTTTCAGTGCTGAGTAGAAAATTAACTCACCTTTGCAGAAACGTCAAGAAATATTTTTTTCGAGGTCTATTTAGTAAAAAAATTGCATCCAAATTGACTTTAGCAGATTTTAACGATTTTCTACCTCAATCCGTTAAATGCGGATATCTAAAGAACAAAGCTTTCAAAATTATTGCGGTTTTCAATTCAGAATAGGAAATTAATACACCTTTCCAAAATTTCTAAGAACTTGAAAATTAAGTCACAAAAATTTTTCATGGATTTCGGAAAAATTCATGGGCTAACCCCTTGCGTTTTTTTCAAAAAAAAAATACTTTTTTTCAAAGTTAATGAAATAAATTGTGCCGTACCTTACTGGAAAGGTCTATTCAAACCAAATCGATGCATAAAAGCCAATTTTTCTTTCGAGGTCTATTTAGTAAAATATTAGCATCCAAAGTGACTTTCCCAGATTTTAACGATTTTCTGCCTCCAACTACCTACCCTACTGTATTTGGATGGCGATATTTCCAAAACAAAGCCTTCAAAATTATTGCGGCTTTCAGTGCTGAGTAGAAAATTAACTCACCTTTGCAGAAACGTCAACAAATATTTTTTTCGAGGTCTATTTAGTAAAAAAATTGCATCCAAATTGACTTTAGCAGATTTTAACGATTTTCTACCTCAATCCGTTAAATGCGGATATCTAAAGAACAAAGCTTTCAAAATTATTGCGGTTTTCAATTCTGAATAGGAAATTAATACACCTTTCCAAAATTTCTAAGAACTTGAAAATTAAGTCACACAAATTTTTCATGGATTTCGGAAAAATTCATGGGCTAACCCCTTGCGTTTTTTTCAAAAAAAAAAATACTTTTTTTCAAAGTTAATGAAATAAATTGTGCCGTACCTTACTGGAAAGGTCTATTCAAACCAAATCGATGCATAAAAGCCAATTTTTCTTTCGAGGTCTATTTAGTAAAATATTAGCATCCAAAGTGACTTTCCCAGATTTTAACGATTTTCTGCCTCCAACTACCTACCCTACTGTATTTGGATGGCGATATTTCCAAAACAAAGCCTTCAAAATTATTGCGGCTTTCAGTGCTGAGTAGAAAATTAACTCACCTTTGCAGAAACGTCAACAAATATTTTTTTCGAGGTCTATTTAGTAAAAAAATTGCATCCAAATTGACTTTAGCAGATTTTAACGATTTTCTACCTCAATCCGTTAAATGCGGATATCTAAAGAACAAAGCTTTCAAAATTAGTGCGGTTTTCAATTCTGAATAGGAAATTAATACACCTTTCCAAAACTTCTAACAACTTGAAAATTTAGTCACAAAAATTTTTCATGGATTTCGGAAAAATTTATGGGCTAACCCCTTGCGTTTTTTTTCAAAAAAAAAATACTTTTTTTTCAAAGTTAATGAAATAAATTGTGCCGTACCTTACTGGAAAGGTCTATTCAAACCAAATCGATGCATAAAAGCTAATTTTTCTTTCGAGGTCTATTTAGTAAAATATTAGCATCCAAAGTGACTTTCCCAGATTTTAACGATTTTCTGCCTCCAACTACCTACCCTACTGTATTTGGATGGCGATATTTCCAAAACAAAGCCTTCAAAATTATTGCGGCTTTCAGTGCTGAGTAGAAAATTAACTCACCTTTGCAGAAACGTCAACAAATATTTTTTTCGAGGTCTATTTAGTAAAAAAATTGCATCCAAATTGACTTTAGCAGATTTTAACGATTTTCTACCTCAATCCGTTAAATGCGGATATCTAAAGAACAAAGCTTTCAAAATTATTGCGGTTTTCAATTCTGAATAGGAAATTAATACACCTTTCAAAAATTTTTATGAACTTGAAAATTTAGTCACAAAAATTTTTCATGGATTTCGGAAAAATTTATGGGCTAACCCCTTGCGTTTTTTTTCAAAAAAAAAATACTTTTTTTTCAAAGTTAATGAAATAAATTGTGCCGTACCTTACTGGAAAGGTCTATTCAAACCAAATCGATGCATAAAAGCCAATTTTTCTTTCGAGGTCTATTTAGTAAAATATTAGCATCCAAAGTGACTTTCCCAGATTTTAACGATTTTCTGCCTCCAACTACCTATCCTACTGTATTTGGATGGCGATATTTCCAAAACAAAGCCTTCAAAATTATTGCGGCTTTCAGTGCTGAGTAGAAAATTAACTCACCTTTGCAGAAACGTCAAGAAATATTTTTTTCGAGGTCTATTTAGTAAAAAAAATGCATCCAAATTGACTTTAGCAGATTTTAACGATTTTCTACCTCAATCCGTTAAATGCGGATATCTAAAGAACAAAGCTTTCAAAATTATTGCGGTTTTCAATTCTGAATAGGAAATTAATACACCTTTCAAAAATTTTTATGAACTTGAAAATTTAGTCACAAAAATTTTTCATGGATTTCGGAAAAATTTATGGGCTAACCCCTTGCGTTTTTTTTTCAAAAAAAAAATACTTTTTTTTCAAAGTTAATGAAATAAATTGTGCCGTACCTTACTGGAAAGGTCTATTCAAACCAAATCGATGCATAAAAGCCAATTTTTCTTTCGAGGTCTATTTAGTAAAATATTAGCATCCAAAGTGACTTTCCCAGATTTTAACGATTTTCTGCCTCCAACTACCTATCCTACTGTATTTGGATGGCGATATTTCCAAAACAAAGCCTTCAAAATTATTGCGGCTTTCAGTGCTGAGTAGAAAATTAACTCACCTTTGCAGAAACGTCAACAAATATTTTTTTCGAGGTCTATTTAGTAAAAAAATTGCATCCAAATTGACTTTAGCAGATTTTAACGATTTTCTACCTCAATCCGTTAAATGCGGATATCTAAAGAACAAAGCTTTCAAAATTATTGCGGTTTTCAATTCTGAATAGGAAATTAATACACCTTTCAAAAATTTTTATGAACTTGAAAATTTAGTCACAAAAATTTTTCATGGATTTCGGAAAAATTTATGGGCTAACCCCTTGCGTTTTTTTTCAAAAAAAAAAATACTTTTTTTCAAAGTTAATGAAATAAATTGTGCCGTACCTTACTGGAAAGGTCTATTCAAACCAAATCGATGCATAAAAGCCAATTTTTCTTTCGAGGTCTATTTAGTAAAATATTAGCATCCAAAGTGACTTTCCCAGATTTTAACGATTTTCTGCCTCCAACTACCTATCCTACTGTATTTGGATGGCGATATTTCCAAAACAAAGCCTTCAAAATTATTGCGGCTTTCAGTGCTGAGTAGAAAATTAACTCACCTTTGCAGAAACGTCAAGAAATATTTTTTTCGAGGTCTATTTAGTAAAAAAATTGCATCCAAATTGACTTTAGCAGATTTTAACGATTTTCTACCTCAATCCGTTAAATGCGGATATCTAAAGAACAAAGCTTTCAAAATTATTGCGGTTTTCAATTCTGAATAGGAAATTAATACACCTTTCCAAAACTTCTAAGAACTTGAAAATTTAGTCACAAAAATTTTTCATGGATTTCGGAAAAATTCATGGGCTAACCCCTTGCGTTTTTTTTTTCAAAAAAAAAAATACTTTTTTTTCAAAGTTAATGAAATAAATTGTGCCGTACCTTACTGGAAAGGTCTATTCAAACCAAATCGATGCATAAAAGCCAATTTTTCTTTCGAGGTCTATTTAGTAAAATATTAGCATCCAAAGTGACTTTCCCAGATTTTAACGATTTTCTGCCTCCAACTACCTACCCTACTGTATTTGGATGGCGATATTTCCAAAACAAAGCCTTCAAAATTATTGCGGCTTTCAGTGCTGAGTAGAAAATTAACTCACCTTTGCAGAAACGTCAAGAAATATTTTTTTCGAGGTCTATTTAGTAAAAAAATTGCATCCAAATTGACTTTAGCAGATTTTAACGATTTTCTACCTCAATCCGTTAAATGCGGATATCTAAAGAACAAAGCTTTCAAAATTATTGCGGTTTTCAATTCTGAATAGGAAATTAATACACCTTTCCAAAACTTCTAAGAACTTGAAAATTTAGTCACAAAAATTTTTCATGGATTTCGGAAACATTCATGGGCTAACCCCTTGCGTTTTTTTCAAAAAAAAAAAACTTTTTTTTTCAAAGTTAATGAAATAAATTGTGCCGTACCTTACTGGAAAGGTCTATTCAAACCAAATCGATGCATAAAAGCCAATTTTTCTTTCGAGGTCTATTTAGTAAAATATTAGCATCCAAAGTGACTTTCCCAGATTTTAACGATTTTCTGCCTCCAACTACCTACCCTACTGTATTTGGATGGCGATATTTCCAAAACAAAGCCTTCAAAATTATTGCGGCTTTCAGTGCTGAGTAGAAAATTAACTCACCTTTGCAGAAACGTCAACAAATATTTTTTTCGAGGTCTATTTAGTAAAAAATTTGCATCCAAATTGACTTTAGCAGATTTTAACGATTTTCTACCTCAATCCGTTAAATGCGGATATCTAAAGAACAAAGCTTTCAAAATTATTGCGGTTTTCAATTCTGAATAGGAAATTAATACACCTTTCCAAAATTTCTAAGAACTTGAAAATTAAGTCACACAAATTTTTCATGGATTTCGGAAAAATTTATGGGCTAACCCCTTGCGTTTTTTTTCAAAAAAAAAATACTTTTTTTTCAAAGTTAATGAAATAAATTGTGCCGTACCTTACTGGAAAGGTCTATTCAAACCAAATCGATGCATAAAAGCCAATTTTTCTTTCGAGGTCTATTTAGTAAAATATTAGCATCCAAAGTGACTTTCCCAGATTTTAACGATTTTCTGCCTCCAACTACCTACCCTACTGTATTTGGATGGCGATATTTCCAAAACAAAGCCTTCAAAATTATTGCGGCTTTCAGTGCTGAGTAGAAAATTAACTCACCTTTGCAGAAACGTCAAGAAATATTTTTTTCGAGGTCTATTTAGTAAAAAATTGCATCCAAATTGACTTTAGCAGATTTTAACGATTTTCTACCTCAATCCGTTAAATGCGGATATTTGGATGGCGATATTTCCAAAACAAAGCTTTCAAAATTATTGCGGTTTTCAATTCTGAATAGGAAATTAATACACCTTTCCAAAACTTCTAAGAACTTGAAAATTTAGTCACAAAAATTTTTCATGGATTTCGGAAAAATTCATGGGCTAACCCCTTGCTTTTTTTTCAAAAAAAAAAAACTTTTTTTTCCAAAACTTTCCAAAACTTCTAAGAACTTGAAAATTTAGTCACAAAAATTTTTCATGGATTTCGGAAAAATTCATGGGCTAACCCCTTGCTTTTTTTTCAAAAAAAAAAAAACTTTTTTTTTCAAAGTTAATGAAATAAATTGTGCCGTACCTTACTGGAAAGGTCTATTCAAACCAAATCGATGCATAAAAGCCAATTTTTCTTTCGAGGTCTATTTAGTAAAATATTAGCATCCAAAGTGACTTTCCCAGATTTTAACGATTTTCTGCCTCCAACTACCTACCCTACTGTATTTGGATGGCGATATTTCCAAAACAAAGCCTTCAAAATTATTGCGGCTTTCAGTGCTGAGTAGAAAATTAACTCACCTTTGCAGAAACGTCAACAAATATTTTTTTCGAGGTCTATTTAGTAAAAAATTTGCATCCAAATTGACTTTAGCAGATTTTAACGATTTTCTACCTCAATCCGTTAAATGCGGATATCTAAAGAACAAAGCTTTCAAAATTATTGCGGTTTTCAATTCTGAATAGGAAATTAATACACCTTTCCAAAATTTCTAAGAACTTGAAAATTAAGTCACACAAATTTTTCATGGATTTCGGAAAAATTCATGGGCTAACCCCTTGCGTTTTTTTCAAAAAAAAAATACTTTTTTTCAAAGTTAATGAAATAAATTGTGCCGTACCTTACTGGAAAGGTCTATTCAAACCAAATCGATGCATAAAAGCCAATTTTTCTTTCGAGGTCTATTTAGTAAAATATTAGCATCCAAAGTGACTTTCCCAGATTTTAACGATTTTCTGCCTCCAACTACCTACCCTACTGTATTTGGATGGCGATATTTCCAAAACAAAGCCTTCAAAATTATTGCGGCTTTCAGTGCTGAGTAGAAAATTAACTCACCTTTGCAGAAACGTCAAGAAATATTTTTTTCGAGGTCTATTTAGTAAAAAAATTGCATCCAAATTGACTTTAGCAGATTTTAACGATTTTCTACCTCAATCCGTTAAATGCGGATATCTAAAGAACAAAGCTTTCAAAATTATTGCGGTTTTCAATTCTGAATAGGAAATTAATACACCTTTCCAAAACTTCTAAGAACTTGAAAATTTAGTCACAAAAATTTTTCATGGATTTCGGAAAAATTCATGGGCTAACCCCTTGCGTTTTTTTCAAAAAAAAAAACTTTTTTTTTCAAAGTTAATGAAATAAATTGTGCCGTACCTTACTGGAAAGGTCTATTCAAACCAAATCGATGCATAAAAGCCAATTTTTCTTTCGAGGTCTATTTAGTAAAATATTAGCATCCAAAGTGACTTTCCCAGATTTTAACGATTTTCTGCCTCCAACTACCTACCCTACTGTATTTGGATGGCGATATTTCCAAAACAAAGCCTTCAAAATTATTGCGGCTTTCAGTGCTGAGTAGAAAATTAACTCACCTTTGCAGAAACGTCAACAAATATTTTTTTCGAGGTCTATTTAGTAAAAAAATTGCATCCAAATTGACTTTAGCAGATTTTAACGATTTTCTACCTCAATCCGTTAAATGCGGATATCTAAAGAACAAAGCTTTCAAAATTATTGCGGTTTTCAATTCTGAATAGGAAATTAATACACCTTTCAAAAATTTTTATGAACTTGAAAATTTAGTCACAAAAATTTTTCATGGATTTCGGAAAAATTTATGGGCTAACCCCTTGCGTTTTTTTTCAAAAAAAAAATACTTTTTTTTCAAAGTTAATGAAATAAATTGTGCCGTACCTTACTGGAAAGGTCTATTCAAACCAAATCGATGCATAAAAGCCAATTTTTCTTTCGAGGTCTATTTAGTAAAATATTAGCATCCAAAGTGACTTTCCCAGATTTTAACGATTTTCTGCCTCCAACTACCTATCCTACTGTATTTGGATGGCGATATTTCCAAAACAAAGCCTTCAAAATTATTGCGGCTTTCAGTGCTGAGTAGAAAATTAACTCACCTTTGCAGAAACGTCAACAAATATTTTTTTCGAGGTCTATTTAGTAAAAAAATTGCATCCAAATTGACTTTAGCAGATTTTAACGATTTTCTACCTCAATCCGTTAAATGCGGATATCTAAAAAACAAAGCTTTCAAAATTATTGCGGTTTTCAGTTCTGAATAGGAAATTAATACACCTTTCCAAAATTTCTAAGAACTTTAAAATTTAGTCACAAAAATTTTTCATGGATTTCGGAAAAATTCATGGGCTAACCCCTTGCGTTTTTTTCAAAAAAAAAAATACTTCTTTTTCAAAGTTAATGAAATAAATTGTGCCGTACCTTACTGGAAAGGTCTATTCAAACCAAATCGATGCATAAAAGCCAATTTTTCTTTCGAGGTCTATTTAGTAAAATATTAGCATCCAAAGTGACTTTCCCAGATTTTAACGATTTTCTGCCTCCAACTACCTACCCTACTGTATTTGGATGGCGATATTTCCAAAACAAAGCCTTCAAAATTATTGCGGCTTTCAGTGCTGAGTAGAAAATTAACTCACCTTTGCAGAAACGTCAACAAATATTTTTTTCGAGGTCTATTTAGTAAAAAATTTGCATCCAAATTGACTTTAGCAGATTTTAACGATTTTCTACCTCAATCCGTTAAATGCGGATATCTAAAGAACAAAGCTTTCAAAATTATTGCGGTTTTCAATTCTGAATAGGAAATTAATACACCTTTCCAAAATTTCTAAGAACTTGAAAATTAAGTCACACAAATTTTTCATGGATTTCGGAAAAATTCATGGGCTAACCCCTTGCGTTTTTTTCAAAAAAAAAATACTTTTTTTCAAAGTTAATGAAATAAATTGTGCCGTACCTTACTGGAAAGGTCTATTCAAACCAAATCGATGCATAAAAGCCAATTTTTCTTTCGAGGTCTATTTAGTAAAATATTAGCATCCAAAGTGACTTTCCCAGATTTTAACGATTTTCTGCCTCCAACTACCTACCCTACTGTATTTGGATGGCGATATTTCCAAAACAAAGCCTTCAAAATTATTGCGGCTTTCAGTGCTGAGTAGAAAATTAACTCACCTTTGCAGAAACGTCAAGAAATATTTTTTTCGAGGTCTATTTAGTAAAAAAATTGCATCCAAATTGACTTTAGCAGATTTTAACGATTTTCTACCTCAATCCGTTAAATGCGGATATCTAAAGAACAAAGCTTTCAAAATTATTGCGGTTTTCAATTCTGAATAGGAAATTAATACACCTTTCCAAAACTTCTAAGAACTTGAAAATTTAGTCACAAAAATTTTTCATGGATTTCGGAAAAATTCATGGGCTAACCCCTTGCGTTTTTTTCAAAAAAAAAAACTTTTTTTTTCAAAGTTAATGAAATAAATTGTGCCGTACCTTACTGGAAAGGTCTATTCAAACCAAATCGATGCATAAAAGCCAATTTTTCTTTCGAGGTCTATTTAGTAAAATATTAGCATCCAAAGTGACTTTCCCAGATTTTAACGATTTTCTGCCTCCAACTACCTACCCTACTGTATTTGGATGGCGATATTTCCAAAACAAAGCCTTCAAAATTATTGCGGCTTTCAGTGCTGAGTAGAAAATTAACTCACCTTTGCAGAAACGTCAACAAATATTTTTTTCGAGGTCTATTTAGTAAAAAAATTGCATCCAAATTGACTTTAGCAGATTTTAACGATTTTCTACCTCAATCCGTTAAATGCGGATATCTAAAGAACAAAGCTTTCAAAATTATTGCGGTTTTCAATTCTGAATAGGAAATTAATACACCTTTCAAAAATTTTTATGAACTTGAAAATTTAGTCACAAAAATTTTTCATGGATTTCGGAAAAATTTATGGGCTAACCCCTTGCGTTTTTTTTCAAAAAAAAAATACTTTTTTTTCAAAGTTAATGAAATAAATTGTGCCGTACCTTACTGGAAAGGTCTATTCAAACCAAATCGATGCATAAAAGCCAATTTTTCTTTCGAGGTCTATTTAGTAAAATATTAGCATCCAAAGTGACTTTCCCAGATTTTAACGATTTTCTGCCTCCAACTACCTATCCTACTGTATTTGGATGGCGATATTTCCAAAACAAAGCCTTCAAAATTATTGCGGCTTTCAGTGCTGAGTAGAAAATTAACTCACCTTTGCAGAAACGTCAACAAATATTTTTTTCGAGGTCTATTTAGTAAAAAAATTGCATCCAAATTGACTTTAGCAGATTTTAACGATTTTCTACCTCAATCCGTTAAATGCGGATATCTAAAAAACAAAGCTTTCAAAATTATTGCGGTTTTCAGTTCTGAATAGGAAATTAATACACCTTTCCAAAATTTCTAAGAACTTTAAAATTTAGTCACAAAAATTTTTCATGGATTTCGGAAAAATTCATGGGCTAACCCCTTGCGTTTTTTTCAAAAAAAAAAATACTTCTTTTTCAAAGTTAATGAAATAAATTGTGCCGTACCTTACGGGAAAGGTCTATTCAAACCAAATCGATGCATAAAAGCCAATTTTTCTTTCGAGGTCTATTTAGTAAAATATTAGCATCCAAAGTGACTTTCCCAGATTTTAACGATTTTCTGCCTCCAACTACCTACCCTACTGTATTTGGATGGCGATATTTCCAAAACAAAGCCTTCAAAATTATTGCGGCTTTCAGTGCTGAGTAGAAAATTAACTCACCTTTGCAGAAACGTCAACAAATATTTTTTTCGAGGTCTATTTAGTAAAAGATTTGCATCCAAATTGACTTTAGCACATTTTAACGATTTTCTACCTCAATCCGTTAAATGCGAATATCTAAAGAACAAAGCTTTCAAAATTGTTGCAGTTTTCCGTTCTGAATAGGAAATTAATACACCTTTCAAAAATTTCTCAGAACTTGAAAATTTAGTCACAAAAATTTTTCATGGATTTCGGAAAAATTCATGGGCTAACCCCTTGCGTTTTTTTTCAAAAAAAAAATACTTTTTTTTTCAAAGTTAATGAAATAAATTGTGCCATACCTTACTGGAAAGGTCTATTCAAACCAAATCGATGCATAAAAGCCAATTTTTCTTTCGAGGTCTATTTAGTAAAATATTAGCATCCAAAGTGACTTTCCCAGATTTTAACGATTTTCTGCCTCCAACTACCTACCCTACTGTATTTGGATGGCGATATTTCCAAAACAAAGCCTTCAAAATTATTGCGGCTTTCAGTGCTGAGTAGAAAATTAACTCACCTTTGCAGAAACGTCAACAAATATTTTTTTCGAGGTCTATTTAGTAAAAAATTTGCATCCAAATTGACTTTAGCAGATTTTAACGATTTTCTACCTCAATCCGTTAAATGCGGATATCTAAAGAACAAAGCTTTCAAAATTATTGCGGTTTTCAATTCTGAATAGGAAATTAATACACCTTTCCAAAATTTCTAAGAACTTGAAAATTAAGTCACACAAATTTTTCATGGATTTCGGAAAAATTCATGGGCTAACCCCTTGCGTTTTTTTCAAAAAAAAAATACTTTTTTTCAAAGTTAATGAAATAAATTGTGCCGTACCTTACTGGAAAGGTCTATTCAAACCAAATCGATGCATAAAAGCCAATTTTTCTTTCGAGGTCTATTTAGTAAAATATTAGCATCCAAAGTGACTTTCACAGATTTTAACGATTTTCTGCCTCCAACTACCTACCCTAGTGTATTTGGATGGCGATATTTCCAAAACAAAGCCTTCAAAATTATTGCGGCTTTCAGTGCTGAGTAGAAAATTAACTCACCTTTGCAGAAACGTCAACAAATATTTTTTTCGAGGTCTATTTAGTAAAAAAATTGCATCCAAATTGACTTTAGCAGATTTTAACGATTTTCTACCTCAATCCGTTAAATGCGGATATCTAAAGAACAAAGCTTTCAAAATTATTGCGGTTTTCAATTCTGAATAGGAAATTAATACACCTTTCAAAAATTTTTATGAACTTGAAAATTTAGTCACAAAAATTTTTCATGGATTTCGGAAAAATTTATGGGCTAACCCCTTGCGTTTTTTTTCAAAAAAAAAATACTTTTTTTTCAAAGTTAATGAAATAAATTGTGCCGTACCTTACTGGAAAGGTCTATTCAAACCAAATCGATGCATAAAAGCCAATTTTTCTTTCGAGGTCTATTTAGTAAAATATTAGCATCCAAAGTGACTTTCCCAGATTTTAACGATTTTCTGCCTCCAACTACCTATCCTACTGTATTTGGATGGCGATATTTCCAAAACAAAGCCTTCAAAATTATTGCGGCTTTCAGTGCTGAGTAGAAAATTAACTCACCTTTGCAGAAACGTCAACAAATATTTTTTTCGAGGTCTATTTAGTAAAAAATTTGCATCCAAATTGACTTTAGCAGATTTTAACGATTTTCTACCTCAATCCGTTAAATGCGGATATCTAAAGAACAAAGCTTTCAAAATTATTGCGGTTTTCAATTCAGAATAGGAAATTAGTACACCTTTCCAAAATTTCTAAGAACTTGAAAATTTAGTCACAAAAATTTTTCATGGATTTCGGAAAAATTCATGGGCTAACCCCTTGCGGTTTTTTCAAAAAAAAAAAATACTTCTTTTTCAAAGTTAATGAAATAAATTGTGCCGTACCTTACGGGAAAGGTCTATTCAAACCAAATCGATGCATAAAAGCCAATTTTTCTTTCGAGGTCTATTTAGTAAAATATTAGCATCCAAAGTGACTTTCCCAGATTTTAACGATTTTCTGCCTCCAACTACCTACCCTACTGTATTTGGATGGCGATATTTCCAAAACAAAGCCTTCAAAATTATTGCGGCTTTCAGTGCTGAGTAGAAAATTAACTCACCTTTGCAGAAACGTCAACAAATATTTTTTTCGAGGTCTATTTAGTAAAAGATTTGCATCCAAATTGACTTTAGCACATTTTAACGATTTTCTACCTCAATCCGTTAAATGCGAATATCTAAAGAACAAAGCTTTCAAAATTGTTGCAGTTTTCCGTTCTGAATAGGAAATTAATACACCTTTCAAAAATTTCTCAGAACTTGAAAATTTAGTCACAAAAATTTTTCATGGATTTCGGAAAAATTCATGGGCTAACCCCTTGCGTTTTTTTTCAAAAAAAAAAATACTTTTTTTTCAAAGTTAATGAAATAAATTGTGCCATACCTTACTGGAAAGGTCTATTCAAACCAAATCGATGCATAAAAGCCAATTTTTCTTTCGAGGTCTATTTAGTAAAATATTAGCATCCAAAGTGACTTTCCCAGATTTTAACGATTTTCTGCCTCCAACTACCTACCCTACTGTATTTGGATGGCGATATTTCCAAAACAAAGCCTTCAAAATTATTGCGGCTTTCAGTGCTGAGTAGAAAATTAACTCACCTTTGCAGAAACGTCAACAAATATTTTTTTCGAGGTCTATTTAGTAAAAAATTGCATCCAAATTGACTTTAGCAGATTTTAACGATTTTCTACCTCAATCCGTTAAATGCGGATATTTGGATGGCGATATTTCCAAAACAAAGCTTTCAAAATTATTGCGGTTTTCAATTCTGAATAGGAAATTAATACACCTTTCCAAAATTTCTAAGAACTTGAAAATTTAGTCACAAAAATTTTTCATGGATTTCGGAAAAATTCATGGGCTAACCCCTTGCGTTTTTTTCAAAAAAAAAATACTTTTTTTGCAAAATTAATGAAATAAATTGTGCCGTACCTTACTGGAAAGGTCTATTCAAACCAAATTGATGCATAAAAGCCAATTTTTCTTTCGAGGTCTATTTAGTAAAATATTAGCATCCAAAGTGACTTTCCCAGATTTTAACGATTTTCTACCTCAATCCGTTAAATGCGAATATCTAAAGAACAAAGCTTTCAAAATTATTGCGGTTTTCAGTTCTGAATAGGAAATTAATTCGCCTTTCCAAAATTTTTATGAACTTGAAAATTTAGTTACAAAAATTTTTCATGGATTTCGGAAAAATTCATGGGCTAACTCCTTGCGTTTTAGACAAGCAAATCAAAAAGCATGCATGCATTTCATATCCATAAGCATAAACAGGGATAGAAATACGATTTGAATGAAAAATGGCAATATGGGAAAAATTTGTGTTCTTATTTGGGCTCACACAAACTTGCAAATCAACGATGACGATGAACTATAGAAATATTGATTGAAGATTAGTACCACTTTTCAATCAAACTATACTATATCTATATATCTATTTCTGAATTTTGCAGTTACAGCCCCTTATGTATATCTCATTTCTTAGATTTTTTGGAATTTCAAAATACATTAACGAAATTGTTATATCAAACGTAACCATCGATAAACAAAAAAATTGTCACTCTAGCACATCTCATTTGGATTTTTTGTTTTTTGACCATTTCACATAAAAGCCCTATCTTAAGCTACTTATAATTCGAATTTAAAACAAAACCATTATTTTGCACCTCTGCATATGTATATTTTCTTTTCAAACTTTTTTTTCAAAACTGCCAACACTTATAGTGTAAGCTGCACAATAAACTGCTTGCTGACTGCATTGACCTACTCACTATAACCTTTTCAATAATGTATGACACATTCGTGTTGAGAAATGGAGCAGCTCCCACAAATTTGTACCCATTCTCCCTTACATTGTATTTTTATCATAAATGAAAGGCTTTCAATTAACCGAGGATTACTTAATAACGAAAAGAGATATCGGAAAGATTTACCTACACATATTTTAAAAGAAGAAAATTAGTTCTTTTAGAAACCATTACAAATTTTCTTCAAACAATTTACCCCGCGTTTACAACTTTGAAAACAGGAAAAGGAAACGCGTGTTTTTTTTTTATTTTATAACGGGTATATCTCTAGAACGTAGCCCGATGAAATTTGTCTGACTTCAGATTCGAGTTTAGCACACTAAAAACCTACAGAAAAATATTATTTGGTTTCTGTAACAAAAAGCTTGTTCACCAGTGTAATTAGTACCTTAAAGTGAAAACAGGGAGACCAGGGGGTAAAATAAAAATCTGAAATATTAGAGAAATTGTTTTTCAATGTTTTGAATCTATTACATTTTTTGTGCCACCAAAATCAGGCCTTACCACTTTCCTATTTTCGATGCTCTACTATCTTTG
Source organism: Dasysyrphus albostriatus (assembly GCA_946251815.1). Lineage (NCBI taxonomy): Eukaryota > Metazoa > Arthropoda > Insecta > Diptera > Syrphidae > Dasysyrphus > Dasysyrphus albostriatus. Next base: position 25,854,602 of record OX276338.1, read on the forward strand.
AACTGAAGCTGACATCAGACCTGCTTCATTAGACTGTTTTTCTACTTAACTACTAAACTTAAAAAGTATATTTAAAAAAAGCTGTCCTTTTTTAATTTTTTAAAGGATTTTTGACAATTAACAGTGTAATTACCTGAGTCTTATATAAACATTTTTTAAATCCCATTAGATTCAAAACATCTGTAGGGAGTGTTAATTGATTTTTTTTTAAGTTCCTTGTTACTTTTCTGCGCTTTTTATTATTTCCATGATGCAGATTAAGAAAAACAAACACAGAAAAGCATTAAAAATTAATGTTCAGTAAGTCATTGCAAGAAAACTAGGTTAGCACGTCATGATTTAATGCTTTTTGCCCCACTGACTGAGAGGCAGAATTATTTTTAACGGAGTTACATTTTTTGTGGAACAAATTATATATTTTTATTTTAATAAATTCAAAAGAATATAAATGAAAAAGTCGAGTGAGTCCTATGTGCTCATAATTTACTCTCGTTTAAATGTGAATTTATGCTGTTCGTTTGGTTTTTAAAATAATTATTATTTTACTTGCTCATAACATGAAGAAAAAATCCAAGCATTTGCATTTGCATTCTGAAAGAAGATGAAATGTTTTTGTTTTGCTTGGAGTTACTTGCAAAGCTTTAGTTTACTTTATTTCATTTTGTGTTTTTTTTTTCTGAAGATATTATGCAAAATATATGTATTTTAGATGCATTCATATAGTAACGACGTTATTTTAATGAAACTGTATATTTATTTAACGCAGGTACCAAACAGAAATTTCCTGCAAAATTATATTATAACAGCGTTAGTTTTGATTATTTACATTTAGCATATTTTAGCCCAGTCGGATTATAAATACCTACATTTGAATTTAAAAAAAAACTTAAAGACGTTCTTATTCCAAACATAGAAAGGGAGGGTTATAAAAAGAAGTGTAAATTAATCTTTCTGGGAATGTAACTCATATGCGTTGGGCGCCATTTTGAGCAATTTGTTTTTTTTTTGTTTAACGAGTATTAAGACTTAATTTATGATTTTCAACTAAAAACTGAAAATGCATGTTGCAAAAGTTATTGCTAATTTTATTATCTCAGTAGAAGTCGATGTGAAAAAGTTCACATAGCCATGCCTCAGTCTTAAGTGAGCTTTATTAAAAATCTCAGATTTCTATAAGAACTTTAGAATAAGGTTATAAACAAATATATACAAAAAAAGAAGGTTCTCTCATATGGATCTTACTTAAACCAATTTTCAAAGCTTATTGCTACTTGAAACCTTAAATAGTGAAAATGCCTGCATTTTTTAACGAGCAAAAAGCATACAACTTTAAAATAAACCAGACAGTTTTAAAAGAAACTACACTCTGCAACTCATACAAAATATCTAATTGAATAGGTATAAAACTTAATAAGGAATAGAAATTGATGTTTATATTTGAGACTTGTACTTTACTTTGTATGCTCTTTCCATTTAACTTGAAAACTGAAAACTTAGATAGGGACTTTAAAATCACCACAAATACAAAGCCACCGCAAACATGATCCATCTACTACGTAGATACTTCTCAGTTATACTTTGATAGCTTTTACAAAACATCGGTGTCTGGCAACAAAATCGTATACAACCGCCCCCAACTCTCATCACTCTCATACCATATTGCCAAACATACCTTTTGAAATACAAACGAATAACTTTTTCTTTGACGCATTTCGAGAAAGAGAGGTTTTTTTTTCTGTTTTTGTGACATTAAAAAAAAAGACAAAATATAAAAGGCCCCATTCCCCTGCTGCAAAAGAACAGAACAGCAGGAGCAAACTCCATTTAATGCAAACTGTTAAAGCAATATTTGAAATGAGGTTTGACATTTTGCTTTTGTTCTTTTTTGCATAAAAAAAAAAAAAACTTGTGATTGTAATGACGACGACAAAACCAACCAACCATCAGGATTGTGGGTGGTTTATGTAGAAAGGTATAAGGTACGAAAGTAACGTTTAATGAAAAGGTTAATGTCCCCGGGGGATTTTTAAATGAAAGGTTTTGTCTGAGTTTCTCTGCCAAGGACAACTTTATAGGTTGGTAATTTTGTATACCTTCATTCATACATACAAAACTTTTCAATATAAGTAGGAACACACATAGTATCAATCTGAATTTGATAATAATTTGTATACATACATAGTCATCAAAATGTTATAATAAAAAATTGATGCCTCAAAAAGATTTTGGGGTGTTCTGTGGTGTTACTTTCGACGGATGATATCTAAAGTGTTGAAGTTTTATAAAAAGTAACTTACTTACCCAATATAAAATGGCAACAACAATATAGATAAGTAGGGGAAGTTTAGGTAACCCCTAAAGTTCCATTAAAAAATAACTTAGCTTAAAAATAATAACGTAAGCCCTTCGGAAAGTGTTTTTTTGGCATTCAAAACGACAGTTCTTCTAATCAAAAGAAGAGAAAACGACTATGGATTTGATTTACGAATCGAAACCAAAACTACTTACACACTCCAACACATAGTTGTCAAGCTATTGTCAAATGCCACAGTACATAATAACCCTGTTTCCTAAATTTTTTCAAACAGTTTCAGACCGCCAAATTTAGTGCGGGCCAATACAAAATTTCACTTGTGGAACGGGATTGCACTAAACAGTTTCTAACTGTTTGAAACTCTTCGTGGAACACACCTATTATTAAAGGTAATGTCATTAGAGTTTCGACTTTTGTTCGGTTCTGCGCGTATATCAAAATAAGTGTCAAATGCTAATATTTGCGGTTTTTTTTACGTGTACTTATTTACTTCCTCACGTTGACAGCCATTTCTTATTTCCGCCAGTTTCAATTTTGACAACCTGCGCAGTATAATTCCTTAGTTTTTTGTACTGTGGTCAAATACCGCTAAAAGTAAATTTTTAGTTAAAAATAAATTTCAAGTCAGTACTGGCTTCTGTGCTAGCTAGTTGAATAGGTATTTAAATGTTATCGTTTGGAGGTGGTGAAATACTTGCAAGTAGCTGCTTTGCTACCTTTTTTCAATCGAATACATCAAACTGCTTTCCCATGTCGTATAATTGTCAAATTCGTGTTCGTATGTATGCGTAGTTTCATATTATTATGCATTTTCTTTTCAACTTAGCATCACCACTGCACTGAACTGTTAAAAAAAGATCTGGGTTTCCTATTTAGCTCAGATAACTTAGCACGCTCAGCACTCAGCTTGTGTTTCTTTTTTAAATCCAGAGTTAGCTCGGGCGAGTTACTCCCGATTAAATTCTTATTTGTTATAAAGGGTTTTTCAACAGGGACACTACAAAGGTAGAGCGCCTGGGACAGCAAACGACGCCATATTTCGTGCCGCTCTTTTGACATTTCCCTTCAGTAAGGTTTTTCATTTCATGATGGAAAGATATACGAGACAACAGCGAGTCGAAATTATTAAAATTCACTTCCGAAATTCGGAGTCAGCGGCCTCAACGTTAAGAGCGCTACGTGCTACGTCCAATTTATGGTCGTCATAATCGTCCTAGCAGATCAACAATTGAGCGTCTAGTGAAAAAATTTGAATCCACAGGCACAGTACAAAATGTTCCCGTGCCAGTGAGACCAAGAAGTGAGAATATTACTGCCGCTGAGGCTTCAGTTGCAGAAAGCCCAAATGTATCACGTCTTTCCCAAGCGTTGGGCATCTCTGTGACGTCGGTGTGGCGAATTTTACAAGAAGATCTTGGCCTACATCCTTAAAAGATTAAATTGACGCAAGAACTGAAGCCAATTGACCACCAGAAGCGTCCTATGTTCGTGAATTGGGCTGAGCAACAACTTGAAAATGATTCGGATTTTCATCGAAAAATTATCTTCAGCAATGAGGCTCATTTCTGGCTGAATGGCTTCGTCAATAAACAAAATATGCGGTGTTGGTCATGAGTCATCATTGCATCCCGAAAAAATTATGGTTTGGTGTGGCTTATGGGACGGCGGCGTCATTGGGCCGTACTTCTTCCGTGACGATCAAGACCGGCACGTTACTGTGAATGGGGATCGCTACCATTCAATGATAACCGAATATTTTTGGCCCCAATTGGATGATATGGACTTGGAGGACATGTGGTTCCAACAGGACGGTGCCGGCACCACAAGCCACACAGCGAATGTCACAATCAATTTATTAGAAAGCAAGTTTGGAGAACGTGTTATCTTACGAAATGGTCCAGTCACTTGGCCGCCTCGGTTGTGCGATTTGACGCCGTTAGACTATTTCCTGTGGGGCTACGTCAAGTCTTTGGTCTATGCCAACAAGCCAGCGACGATTAATGAACTTCGTACGAATATCGAACGTGAAATTGCAGCAGTATCGGCCGATTTATGCTTGAAAACTGTCGGAAATTGGGTCCAGCGTCTGGACTTCTGCAAGCGTGCCCGTGGTGACCATGCAAAAGAAATCGAGTTCCATACATAATGACATCAAACACACTTTCACAGGAATAATGAATTTCATTGATACCCAAAACCGTTTTTGTTTTATTTAAAAAAAAACTTTTGTAGCGCTCTTATTGAAAAACCCGATATATGAGAGTAGGGTGATCACCCACCAGCAAAATAACTTTTTATTTGCCAAAATATAACTGTTACATTTATATCTTCAAATTGACACGGAAAACACGTAAAGGAACATGAAGTGACATTTTCACCCAATTACTCTGAGCTTAACAAATCATTTTAATTAATTTTGTTTTTTCTGTATTTGCTTGTTCTTTAAACCACAAATATAACTAGCCAGTTTATATTTCTGAGATTTTAGGGGACTCAGAGCAATCAGAAATATATACAGGAATCTCAAAAATTCTTCACTTTTCCCTCAAAAACTGGGAATGAAATTTTTTGGATTCATTTGCTCAATTATTTTTTGTCGCAGTAAATTACATAAGAAGAAAAGAAAAACACTGTTCATATTTTATTCTCCTGCTCTGTCAAAGAATTGAGGAAAAATACTGAGAACTCAAGAAATATAAACAGGCCAAATTTCTGCTCGCATATCGAAATAAGGTATGAATCTAGTTGAACTCAGCCCAATCCTCTGTCAAAGTTATAAAAAGAAATGTACTAAAGTTCGTAGAAATTGGTAGTTTTGGGAAGAACCTATGCACACGTACAAGAACAGAGATAGGTAGGTACATGCGTACTCTTTGTATTTCATAAACAAAGTTTATTAATAGCTTCTTTGAGTTGGACGGCTGTCTAAAGTTAGACAGAGTTTATAAATACGACCTTATTTAAGTTTTGGAATGAAAACAAAATAAGTTAATCCATCAATGAGCTCAGATTTGTGTTTCCTTTCAACGACTTCTCAACGTCAAAGTGAGTTTTTTTGTGTTCACATTTGTTTGTGCTTGAAGAAAAGAAGTTGGTTGAATGTCAAAATAAGTCGGTGTAGATAGTCCTGTGTGAACACGTCATGAACTGCACCATTTTTTGTTAGAAATGTAATTTTTGTGAATAATCAGCGTTGCCAATTTGCCATGATTTTAATAGATCAAATGGACTTTTCGTAAAACAAAATTTATTGTTTTTGTGTTTGGAAAAGAAAACAACTAATCATCAAAACTCAGTCTACTAATTTTTCAATCCAATTCTTACGGCTTCCGGTTATTGGCTTCGCTTTGATAAAAATCGTAACACCATTATTTATTTTTCATTTTCTATTTTAAATTGGAAATATTTGTTCTTCTATTTTGAAAATAGAAGTAAGAATTGGAATATGCAGATCTTCTGTAAGGAAATTAAATGTAGTTACCTAACTACTGCATTTTTTTACCTACTTCGGAAAATTTTCCGATTAGTAGCAATGCTGTGACAGAAACTGACCACCACTATTTTTGACAATAGTTGTAACACTGTTCGTGTTCACAGAAATTTTTGAAGCAGGGATTCGCAAGTTTTCCAACGGAGGGGAAATTATTTGTCCTCTCATTGAGCTCTCTTGATGCAATATTTCGAGTTAACAAACAGGAATTTGTGAAAATTTGCAAGAAATTTCACGACAGCAAACAGACTTTATCTATTGAAGCAAACTTCTATTAGAAAATTTAATTTTTCTGCAATGCGGAAACTTATCGCTTTACTACTTATAAATTACTGTTCAGTAAAAAAATAAAGCTCTTGAACCTTACTGTACTGAATCATCTACTACTTTGCTATATTCTATATTCTATATTTAAAAATACTCCTAGAAGACATTTTCCTCTGCGCATGTTAATCATCCCTGTACAAAGTGACATTTAGCCTGCTGTCAAGTAAATTGACTTGTTTATCTTGTCGTTTTGATAACTTGTGAGTTTGGTAATTTTGTATTCCACCCGTCTCGCAAGATATAAATAAGTTATTCAGAGATAAAATTAAGCTTTAAAGACTAGGTTCAATATTTATATATATTTCAATTTAAAGAACATTGCAAACTTGAAACTAAAGGTATTTATCGATACACTTTTCCACTGCTGCAGATTATTCATACAAAAACAAAATCTATTAAGTTTAGACAAGAACCTTATAGTTTATAATCTCAGTACCAACATACAGATGGCATCAGCATCAAGTAGCAGTGCCCGACACCTTTTCGGAGATAGTAAGAAAAGGTTGTGTGAACGGGTTAGTGTGAATGTTAACAACATTGGTTCAGTGGCGCGCCAGGTGGTTAGAGGATCCAAGTCAAATGAGGTAAGTAAATTTAATTTAAATTTTAAATTTAAAGAAGAAATTCAAACAAAAAGCATTGAATTATTTTTTTCTTCGACAGATTTTAGCACATAGTGCAAAAAGCTTGGCTCAAACAGAATCCACTATGGATACGTGTGCACAGAATTTACGAAAAATGGAGCTCATTCGACAACACGTTGGCTATCAGTGTGATGCAATTAAGGACAGTGTCAATCAATTAGATTATTTACAAGAACAAGTTAGCGCTATGGAGAGATAATTTGTATTATCATCTAAGTGTTCTGAAAATAGTGGTTAAGATTGAATTTCTTGCATTAACTTCAAAAAGAAATTAAGAACATAACTTTTTCAAATTTAAGTTCTCTTACATTATATTATTAGTAATTATTTAGGTTATGTTTTTGTTCAAAAAATTATTCAATTTCTAAATTAAAACTATTTTTAAAATAGAAGGATTTAGTTTTCCTATTAACGTTAACAGGGAGACCGCACACACTTCATTCCGACCACATAAAGTTACCATTTCACTATCACAATGATTTTTTAAATACATAACTCACTTTGTAAGAATTGCTTTATTTTATATTTTCTAAGGCATAAGAACAAGTAAAGAAACCAAAAATCATTTTTGTTTGCCTAGGGACAGGCTCAGAAAACAAAAAACCAAGTAGGTACAGTGGAAATTCCATAGGTCAAACTCTCAAAATTAAAAAAAAATCGAGACATAGGAAATTCGATTTAAGGAAATGAGACAAAAATTTAAGTTTTACTGTTTTTTTTATTCAAAAGTTTAAAAAATAAGTGTACTTGCATCAAGTTAGCTTCTCCCATTCCAATTGCCTTTTTTTAAAGTTGTCCCTGAAACTAGGAGGTTTTCATTCCTGGCTTCCGTAAACTATTTGGAAACAGCTTTTAAACACTAACATATTATAAAAAGTTCTTTTTGTATTTCATATTTTTTGTTTCATGGGGACTACCAAATTGTGTGGTCACATTTTTTTAACACCATACCCAACTTCATTGATGATTTTTATCTTTTTTTTTTTGAAAATTCGATATTTCAAAAACCGATTGACATTTTATTTTCAAATTTTTTTGTATGCACATAAATAAATACTTAAGATTTGCATACCAAAAGTTTTCCTTGAAAATGTTTTAAGGATTATAAATATAAGAAAATTATTTTTTAAGAAAACCGCTTAAATTAGCTTCAAAAGTTTCGTAGAGAGTTTGAGATGAAAAAAAAGAATGCCATCTTAATTCTTTATTGAATATGGAGCGATTTTCTTAAAAAATAATTATTATATGTATATAAAACATTTTTAAGGAAAACTTTGGTATACAAATCTTAAGTAAAAAAATATTTGTTATAAAAATATAATTTGTTTATAAAAAAATTATCTAAATCCGTTCAGCCAATAATGAGAAAATTCAAAATAAAAAAACACGTTCTGAGACAGGTACCTAGTATCAATAGTTTCTTAGTGCAAAATTGCATAATTTTTTGTAGTAGATCGTACTAGTTTCACTATTATGGAAAAAAATTAATCAAAAATGTAGGAGTCGCTTTTGAGAAAAAATATATATGAAATTTACTAAGTAATTTTTTATTTTTTTAAAGAACTTTTCTCGTTTCGAGCCGTTTTTGAAAAAATACAGTTATGTAAAATTGCAAAAAACTAATTCTAGGTATGGCAGGTATCGTTATTTTCAGTTAAAAAAATATAAAAAAACGTGTGGGCACAGTCACCAAAAACCACTATTTACCAAGTACCAAGTTTGAAGAAAATCCATCGCGTCGTTTAGGCTGCAAAGGAACAGGCAGACAGACAAACACTAGACAGACAGTAGTTGAAAAATAGGGCCCCATATTTGGTCTTTTCTCGCAGTCCAACTAGCCCAAGCTACGGCCCTGGTTAAGAAGTTTGATGTGTAGTAAAATTTTAAAATTATTTCCATTAATACTTTTTTTTATTTCTTTTTTGGAAACCATTTCGAAATTTTGATGTTCTATTGTGTTACTTTTTGATACTAAATATCGTACAAAAATTAAAAATTCAGAATGTCTGATGAAACTTATCTATATAAAAAAAAAACAATCAAAAACAACCTTAGTTCTTCTGATGCTAAATATTTTTGTTCTGCAGCATGTGAGGAATATACGTATAATCTACATCAACAGCCATGCAGGTAGGTACCTATTTATTGTATTTGTATGTATCCTAGACAAATTTAACAAAAAAGCAAGTACGAGACCAAGCTATGTACCTACATATGTGTGTATATTATTATGTGTGTATTGCGTTCTCATAAAAACCCTTTGATAAAAACAAATCTCGAGTGTACGAATAATTTTGGCGTTACATGAGAAAACCGTGGGGAATATTCAGGTAATATTTTAATAACTTTAAAATGCACCTTGTTATAAACATAATTAAAAGTTTTGTTTTTAAAAATTTGGAATTAGCCACATTCAGATCAAAGTTCATCGGATGTGTTAATATATTTTGAGTGCATGAAATCATACTTTAAATCTATAGTGTTGGAAATAGTTTGTTCGTTAGAATGATATATTTAAAGAAGCTATTCTTTTATAGGGAAGCACCACCGCCACCGGCAGAATGGAATTTGAGTTCTAAAGCAAATATATCGTCATCATATTAAATGGAAATTATCTAAAGTCCATTTTTTTTACATAAATCCCTCTTACAAATAGTCCCGTCATATTGTGTTTTTGGTATGCAAATTGTAAGGTAGTTTTAATTTTCTCCCTGCTTTATGTTTTTGAGGGAGCTGAATCTGATTTGGAGATTTGCGACTAAACATGAAAATAAAAATACCATAAATGATGCAAAAATTAATTTTTTTAGTTTTGACTTATGTATGTCTCGAAAACAATCAAATTTTATAAATTTCATCCAAGCACAAGGGTTTAAAGGTTTTTTTCTGTGACAACCCATTTGAACTCAAGCACTAGATGCAAATTTGCGTAGTTTAGCTGTTACCGGAAAACCATTTAAGAACACTTGTATTTAATTCAAATCTGTAAGCTTTCAAGTACAAGTACCAATCATATACCCTGGTACTTTGTCTTTGTACTTGAAAAAAAAAAACAATTACAATGTACTTGGTACTTGAAAATCACCAAGTACAAGTACTTTTTTTAATACTTTGTTTCAAGTACATGTAAGTACTTGGTACTTTAATACTGCTCAGTACATTTTCAAGTACTTTTCAAGTAAGTCTATTCCAAGTACTTCTTAAGTACAAGTCCATTTTAAGTAGATACTTTTTGAGTACAATTCCATATCAAGTACAAGTCAATTTCAAGTACTTTTCAAGTACAATTTGTTCAGAAATCTGGTTGAGCTATCGAATAATGACTATTTCAACTCAAAAAAAATAGCTCACGACGGCTCATGGTGTCTCATTATCTTGACGTCATCTAACTAAAGTCTCGCCATGGTCGTCAATATTCGTTAGCTAAAACAGACTTCTCAATGAAATTAACTTGAAAAGGACTTGAAATTGACTTGTACTTGAATTGGAATTGTACTTGAAAAGTACTAGAAATGGACTTGTATGTATTTAAAAAATTCTTGAAATGAACTTGTACTTGAAAAGTACTTGAAATGATTTAATTACCTTGTGGGTTGAAATTTTAATTTTTGACTTTACTTTTCTGAAGGTTTTTGAGGGTTAGTAATGTGTGCTCAAAAGCTATAATCCCCCAAAAAAATCGCCAAGTTTATGCCTTGTAAATACAAAATCTCTTAGAAAAAGTATTTGGAAAATAAAATCCCAAAAGAAGATGTGCCATTAGTGATTAGTTCACTTCTTGATTCTCTTTGGGCCAGCTCAAATAAAATTGTCCAATATAAAAACATTTTTGGAGTTTCCAGGTCTTCCTTAATTAATAAAATGAAAAAAAAGTTAATGACGTGTTTTACCTTTACTTTGATTAACAAATAGATAGCAAGTCCCGAAAAGTGCCATTGATAAAAAATCAACTTCATGCTAGTTCATTATTTTAAAAACGATCAAAGCACGAAACTCATGTTATGCCTCTAAACGACCACGACCAGATGAAGTAAATATAACAGCTTAGTGCCAATGTTATAAATTTTCTTGGTTGTTGGACAAGAATAACTTAGGGTCTGCTTTAATATTTAAAGGGATTTATCTCCCTCACAGGTCAAAATTTGAATCGCATTTATCTTGAATCAACAAATTTTGAAGCATGCAGGTCTTTAAGCAAATGGACATGTAACATGATGTATCTTTAAATGCCATCCGAAACACAGAAATCAAAAAAAAAATCAAAAAATTAAAATTTTAGGCCTAATAGCTTTATAGCGAATACAACAAGGACACAAAGAATATGCTTTTCGCAAAAACTATTTAGGGGATTATTGGAGATTTTTTGAGATTTTGGGGATTTTGTCCAAAAAAATATTTATTTTTGATTTTGACCGTAGGCCTCATTCCCCATGAGTACTTCGTCTAGTTGGATTCCTTTTTTTTTTAGAGTTTCGTCCGATTGAGACATTAGATTTTGGGTGTCTTTCGGTTTTTGATTCACTAACCTCGAACCTGGTATCTGATGAGTAGAGCCTTTGTCTTAAACTACCTGATTCAAACTTATGCCAAATTCATAAATTTCAAATTAGTATTTCTTAAAAAGAAATGGAAATGGCTTACTGCAGAGAAAAACCTTGAACTAAAATTTGTTTAAAATTGTTAAATTAAAATTTTTCGAAAAACCACCAGTTTTCAAGTTATTTACAAAACAAAAACAACAAAAAATGCATTTTTGTACCACATTTTGTGAATATTTTTTGTATTTTTATGCTGCGTCTATAGGGCTGACCACGTACCACGATACCAGAAAAGGCTGGGTGTCGTTTGGTATCGGTTGCAGAAGCCGAAACGATACCGAGACGATACCAGCTCCAAGGTATCTAAAACGATACCGAGGTAATACTGAGTCGACACCGTACTTTTTAGACTGAAATTTACCGATGCTCTACTTAGTATCGTTTGGTATCGGCAGAAAAAAAATAATTTTTGAATAAAATGAATAATTTATTACAAATAAGCTATTTTTTGAAATTGGTTTTCCGGAAACGGCTCTAACGATTTGGCTAAAATTTGCACAATTTGTTTTTTAAGAAGGTTAATGCAATGATTTTCACTATGACCACTTACTGCCACGCCCATTTTGCTTATGTTTGGTTTCTTGAAACCAATCACTGTTATGCATCTTAAGTGATATCACCCAGTGTCACGCACATTTTTGTTTCCTTAACTTGGTTTCTCGTAAACGGCTTTCACGATTCTTACAACTATTCCACCAAACTAATTCTTTTAATAAGCAATTACACTGATAGAACAGTTTTCTTTTCGATTTTTGCTTAACTTTTATAGCTATCGTTCATTATACAGCATCTGAGTAAAATTCTGATTACTAATAAAATAACACAAACATTTTTAAATGGAGTCAGTCCACAAGATAGAAAAAATAAGTTTTTATATTTACAACTCATTAAAATGGACCGATATATAGTTGTGCAATGTTTTCCTGTGAATTTTTGACCCCGCGTCAAAAATTATGTGTTCGATACCAAATCGAAACTGAGTTATACGATACCGTGGTGATACTTACAAGTAATCGTTTGGTTTGATATCGTGGCCATTGCTAGTTGTGTCACGAATTAAGTCGCAAACCTCAGATTTAGAATCAATACCGCTAAAAAAATAAAAATCAGGGAACAAAATCAAAACTACCTACCTCAGAATTCGCTCGCTTAGGCCCCTTTTGACATTGAGCACAAATTTACTGGCAAAATGTATTTACAGTAGACGCCCAATATAGTGAAGTAATAAAAACAAGGCCTGTTCACTTTTTCAAGCGGGGGTTTTTTAAAGGCTTTATAGGATTAAATTTGATCCAATTCCTCAAATTTAATACTAACGAAACGTTTTTTGTAAAAAAATCAATTTTAATATAAAATTTTGGGTGTTCACTATTGTTAAGAGTTCACTATTTCCAGATTCACTAAATCAAGCGCCCAGTGTACTAAAATATCATAACTTTGAGTACTTATTGCAAAGGGTGTCTCATAATTCTTCCCGTGTTTCATTGCATTTTGACCAGACTTAACTTTTACTACTGACAAAATATCTCGTTTATCACTAAATTCTGCTTTTGTAAGATTTTGAAAATATGTAGTCGTTATTGCAAAAAAAGCAATAACTTATATATATATATATATAATCGTCATCCTCAAGTCCAAAAACATGAATGTTCTAAAATTAAAATTTGGGGACATTGAGCTTAAATCTTTTAATTGCTGTATATTTTAAAATTTTATATTATCTTTGATATTCAAAATCTTACATCAGTAATGGGGATGGCATGGATGGAACATGGAGTACGTATATACGGAATCATTTCTGAAATCAACTAATAACCCAAAACAACATTTAATTTGCACATTCAAGCTTCTGACATAATGAGGGGAGTACATAGTAGGTAAATTTTGTTCCAAGTACAACCCCAACTTTGTTTCCATTAAATTGAAAATACCACCAATGACACATGAAATACCTCAATATTGATTTGAAAATTGTATTTAATTTTTGAATCTGCAAACTTTCAATATTCGTATACCTATAAACAACACAGGTAGCTAGCTATTACCTGTTAAATTATTTCACCATTTACAGATGATGATTTGTCATTATTTTCGCCATATCAATCCGCTCCGAAGAAACGAATTTCAAAATTCCATTATTCAACGAAATAAATCATTGTAATGTAGTATGAAATTGAAATTTACACATATTACTATGGCTGCATTGGATGAGGCTTGTACTGGATATATTATGTTGTGCATGGCGGTGTGTGTATGTGTGTGTGTGCGTGTTCATGTAACTATGTGATTCGAATAGTTTATAGAAGACAAAACTAGCGCAGTATAAAATGTGATATCACAATAAATTGCAAAGCGGGGTGCAATTGCAATTGTCTATTCATGGGGTTCATTCACGATTCGAAATATACGAACCTAACCTACTCGTCTCATATAAACCAAACCACGTCACGTTAGTTGGTTGTTCGGTCTTTTGGTTTGTTGCTTCAGCTAGGAACTTACTCCAAAAAATAACCCAATATTGTGGTGACCATATACCTATCTTCGGGCTAATGGCTAAACTCAAAAGTATCTGCCATCAAAATCTTGGAGATGATGAAATTGAAACAATTCTTTTTTGATTCATAAAACTTACATTTTGCAGATGTTGATTAAGATACAGACAAATAATATTCAGTAGCTAATTTTCAATACTAACAAAAACAATTTATTTGGTACATATAAAAAGATATTCAGATTATATTTTCTCCATAACGTCATTTGAACTGAAGATATTTTTAAAATTATATTAATAAATACTCTCGTCCTTATAAATACTGACAAATTATGAACACGTCCAATTTCTTCCAAATTTAAAAATGAATTTTATATTTCAACAACAAAATTATTTTGATACCCACATCCCACACGCTACCTTTTTACCCTTTGTTTTTCTTTACTCTTTTCAGCTTTAGAAATAACATTCAAACGCTATTATGAAAGAAGAAATTTTAAGAAAATTCTAAACGTATGGTCACCTCAAATATAAAGTATGTGAGTTCGTATATTTTTGACGCAACTCGACTTTTTGCCGCATTTTTTTTCGTCTAAAATTTTGCTTTACCCATTCCCTTAGTTAGATGAAAATTGATCCCATTCTTCCTTTACTTTTAGATTCTGAATTTCTCTACTGGGTTTTTGATGAACAATCCGAATCAATTGATTGTTATTGACATTGGGATAAAGCACAAAATTTTTAATAATTTTTTTTATTGGAACTAGCTATCTTCATAAATATTATGTACCTACGTATACCAATAAATTAGTAAAATAAATTAATTACTCAATAGATTTCGTTCACGATTTACGATAAGACAAAAGTCCAACAAAAAGTGGGTTCGGATAAAGTTTGTTGGCCTATGCGTCTGTGCGTTTGTGGGTGCACTCTTGATTGAAAAACTGAATGGGTGAACCGATTTACATTTTGATGTGATAGCTGTAGTGTGTATTAATGCCACACAGGGTAAAATCAATGTTTGTAACTTTATTCAGACACGTAAGAAAAAATTTACAAAATTGCTTTGTTTATGATATATGCAGCTTCAACCAGCTTTTTTTCAAAATTTTATCCTAAGCCAAGTGAAGCAAAATATAATGCCGCAATTTAGAAAATTATTAATAATTTGTGTACCTTAATTTGAAGCTGGAGTACCTTTTTTTGTTATTAAAATTTCCATTAAAATTAGTCAGAAGTTAGCGGTGAGAATCTAAAATAGTACGAAAATTACTTTTAACTACTTTCATCAAAATTTGTTGATACATTTTTGAGCAAATCCTAATTTTATAGGTCATCAGAGTTTAAAAATCTTTAAATTTCCTCTAAAATAAGACTGAAGTTAGCGGACGAAAATCCGAAAATCATAATTTTTTTGGTGTCCAAAATTGCATTAAGGTTTTGCACAACAATTTGCAGTTCAAGTTAAAAAAATGCGTTTCCTATCAACCGCCAACGACGGAAGTTGGTGAACAAAATTAAAAAAAACAATATTTTCAAATTTTTATATTTTTTCTGAATTTATTTTGTAGTTTTTAAAGAAAATTTTTTTAAGTAAAGTTTTTCAAGAAAAACCAAGCAAGCTACAAATTTAATTATATAAATACATATTTAGTACCTATATATTTTCTTTCAAACAAAATTCATTGTCTCTCGGATTTCCAATCAGTCCCTTAGAAATTGAAACAGTCAAAATTAATCCTTACTTTGGAAATTATAAAAGTTTCCGATTCCTATCCATTTTTTTTATTTGCCGTTTTCAACTAAGTGAATGGGAAAGGACGTTGAAAAGTATATCGGTAACGTTCGTGAAGAACCAGGTAAATCAAACACTTAACATGTTTGGATGGTCGGGGTCTATATTTAATATTGTAATATTTTCTCAGGTTCGCTAATAAAACTAATTTACTTTATTTAAACTTCCACTTATTTATTTCGTAAATATGAACACTTTACTTTCTAAGTACAAAACAATTTACTTTTCACCACTCAACTATACTGAAATTAAATCATCAACTTGACTTTTCAATTTTATTACAACCAACTTTACTCATTCACGATTAAAATTAAACTTTGTCCACTGCCGTTCAAACATGTCCTTTTATACTTATCACACAGGTTCACGAATTAGCTTGAAGGTTCTAGTATTTACTTCCAGAGCTTTCCATCGGGGAAATTTCCCATAAATTTCCCTTTCAAAAGCTTTCATTTTGACAGCTCTAAAGCTCACCAAAGCTCTCTGTAGTTCGGTTTGTATCATTGCATCGTTATAGTTCAAATGTGAGAGTCGTTACAATATTATTTACAAAATCTTAGGTACTAATGCGAAAAAAGTGTTCATAAAGTACAGGGTGTCCGCCGGGAAGATATACTACTTTGTTTGTTTATAATTTTTGATTTAATGAAAGAGAATTAATCTTATATTGGTAAATATTTTATTTAATGTCGGCAATTATGTATGGAATACAATATCAGGTAAATGTCTGCCTCTGTTAGTCTCACAAATGCGAGCCCTTTTGAGCACATTTTTCAATACATTCTCACACATTTCACGCGGTATTTCATTAATTTCATCACGAATATTTTGTTTAAGTTGCTCAAGCGTCCTGGTTTGTTTGCATAAGCCTTGCTTTTCAGATATCCCCATCAAGCGTAAAGCATGAAGTTGTGGCGCTTAAAAGTTTTCAATCATATCACGATATCGCCCCCCCCCCCCATTCACAGTTACCGTTACGCCGTTTTCATTTGAGGTTGATGAATTGTTTTGAACACTTCCTTGAGCAGCAGTAATGTTTTCAGCCGACCTTGCAGTACGTTGTAGTCAATGCTTGGGCCTATCACCTACAGACCCATTTTCTTCGAAATCATTCACTTCACGATAAATAGTGCGTTTTGTTGGCACGTTGTTTCTCCCAAAAATTTCACGTAACTTTTTCATCACCACAGCAATCGATAGTTGATTTTGATAAAATTATCGAATATTTTTCCATAATAAATTTGCTACGAGTCTACTTCACGACTGCTAAATATGAACTGTCAAGACTAATGTTTACCAAAATGGCGGCAAAACAAAGTAGTAAATCTTCCCGGCAGATACCCTGTATGTTCAAATATTCTTATTAGGAGAGAATTACACAGGGTTATAGTTAGTTTTGTTTAATATTGTTTACTAATTATTCAAAAATTATTAAAGAAAAAATAAAAATTTACTTCAGGTATTTCGACTTACCTGCTCCCCGACCTCGTAGACTGGCAACTTCAAATATCCCCACAGAAAATGGTCAAGCGGCCTTAAATCGCACGATCTTGGAGGCCAGTTCACGGATCCGTAACGGGAAAATATGCGGTTACCAAATGTTTCTTTCTTAAATCCAAACACAGCACGAGCTGTGTGACATCTTGCGACGTCTTGTTAAAACGACAGCTCTTGCACACCATGGTTGTTTAATTGTTGAACGAAAAAGTCAGAAATCATGGCTCTACTCTACAGCGGTCACCATTGACATTAACGGTCTGACCATAGCATCGTTTTTAAAAAAGTACAGACCAATTATTACATCAACCAATAAAGCTCACCAAACAGTCAGTTTTTGTTGATGTAACGGTGTCTCAAAATACACTTGAGGATTACCACCACTCCAAATGCGGCTGTTTTATTTATTGAAGAATCCATTCATCCAAAAGTGAGCCTCATCGCTAAACAAAATTTACGCAATACGTATTTCGAACAGAACTATGATTTTCAAAATAAATTTGCACAATTTGGAAGCATTGTTCAGGCGTCAGTCTATTCATGTTGAAATGTCAAACCAAACTAGTAGTAGTAGTAGTAATTTTTATTGAGATTTTCTATTCATTACATTCTTAGATTAACTTAACACTTATAATGAATTACAGATAGATTAATATTTGCCGACTTAGAATTGGCCGCGCTACACAGATTTTATTTTATTAGTATGACAAAAATATTGCAATTTTACGAAAAAAAAGAATTCATTTTACGATAGAATATAAAATGTGTCCACTCAACAAGACAAGACATCAAACGATGTCAAACTAAACTAAAAATAAATCACTTGACAGCTGACAAAATGGCCACCAGTTAAAATAGAGTTTCCAACATAAAGTTCTTTAGGTATCTCTTAAAAAAAATATCCTCTATATACATAGATAGTTCTAACGGTTATTTGCTTCCTAAAATGTTATTCTGAAACTATCATCATTTTCTTCCATTAGTTGATAGAATCACTTCTACTTTTATCCTCCTATTATACAAGTAGTCCAGTAGGTAGGTTGGGTAGTTCCAAAATGTTTGATATGTTATAATTATTATAATAGATATGATTGGTAGATCAAAATTTCAAACAATCATCCCTTCAAGATCTTGAAAAAAATACACATAATTTTGTTCCTATCTTTTTTCCTACCACAACAGTTTTAAATTAAATTTAAATTTTAATCATTATTATTTACTTCGTTGTTAATCTTTTAAAATTCAAAATTCTAGAGGTATAAGTATAGGTATATAATAGTGTTGCATAAACACCAAAATGCCACATCAATCAAATGACGCAGAGTGTATGGTATATGCGCTATATGTATATAGGGGGTGTGAGACGCAGGTTTCTGCTTGCCTCCGTACATAAATTCTCTGCACTTTTAGTTATCGTAGACAAATGAGTTAATGGAACGAAGAATTCCATTCGACGTAGTTGATTGGTTCTAATGGTGGCTTTGCATCAGCGATTTGCAATCCCTTTACCCGAGTCAGACACTGACATGAAAGATAATGGCATACGCGAAAATTACTCCAGCTCATGCGAATAGCAGAGAAAAATTTTAAATCCTTAACGAGTACAGATTGCGATTGGGATTGGGATATTTTTGTGATGCGGCAGCGCCAGTACCAGCGTCAGCGGGAGGAAAGTCTGTTCATGATTTCGTTCCGTTTCAGTTAGAAAGATTTTAACTCAAAAAGGTATTAATCATCGATATCAATGCAATCAACGAGAATTTTTAATATTTTAATTACAAAATACAAATTGAGTGCGCTTGAGAAAGAGAAGAGTGTTAGCTATGTTGGAAAAGCTTCCGAAGCAATTGTCATAGTCATTGCATTTTCGGGATCCAATCAGTTGCATATCTCTAAAAAACTGAAAGTAATCACTTGATAATCCCATTTGAATCGAGAATAACCATTGACATCTTATCAATTTGTGTTCTTGACACTTTTTTGCTCATGCAATTATCACGCTTAAAATTTCTTCTGGGGATAGTTAGGAACATCACCATGGTCCTTAGGCTATGGCTCTCTGATGGCTAAAGAGACTTTGAAGAACTATTTTCTCGCCAAGTTTGCAGTTAAAATTTTGTTTTTCTTGATCCATTTTAGGAGAATTGAATTTTAAAACTTTCCTCAAGTTAGTATATACTACAGCGAAGGATTCTACGCCCGCCACAGTACTTTTATAAAATGTAGGTGTAGGTACTCTTGTAGTCGTTCGCAGTTTCATCTTCTATCCTTAATCAACTGCTCTGCTATACGATAGTAATAATGAAAATGAGAACAACACAAAACGCACAAACACGATCAAACTTAAGGAGAAGAAAAACAAAAATATTAGCTCAACTGAAGAAGAGCTCTAAAGGACGAGCAGCTATAGGGGAGGTAGGGGAACTAGTGAAGGTCTCTAAAGGATGTCGCAGTGGAGAGAGTTAAAATGCATTGAGATTTGTCTTTAAGAAGCTATGATGGGAAACTGCAATGCAGCAGTAGTAGCAGCAGCTGTAAAAATGTGAGAATATTTTATCGTATCGTACGCGGGCTAGTCGTCAAAAGTTTTTTTTCTTGCGTTCTTAAGTGTCGGAACGAGTTTTGACGGATTTTAAATTACGTTAAAAAAGTTTTCGAGTTTAAAAGGAATTCTCACTCTTTAGGTGTCAGGTACATTTATTGGAATTTGAATATTTTTTTTTTATATTTTGGTAGGAAGGTACGAACTGACTACCACTGGCCTGAAGGACGCTTTGACGAGGAGCTGAAAGCTTAAAGAAAAAATCATTTAGTTTAAAAGTGCACGAAAGTACTTTTTTTAATATTTATCTTTGGTGGTGATGGCATCTTAAGTTGTCCAAATATGCATTTCATTCCTTCGCGTGGACGGAGAGAATGTTAGAGAATGAATAGGACTTCATGGAAGGTTTATTTTGCATCTGTTTAATTTAGCTTTAGATACCTAAAATATTAACAAAAACTTTAAACAAAAGTTTTGAGTCTGGATAAGAAGTTAAATTAAGAGATTACTGTATAAATGGCTTGATTTCTTGATTTGAATTGGTCTAGATCAAGGGGTATTTTAATATAAAGGGTGTTCCAGTAAGAGTCTTAGTTTTCAATTAAAAAAACGAAATATTTCTTTTAAAAATGGTGATATTCTCAGTAAAGCCTAAAGTTAAAGCTCATCAGTTAGAAATTAAGCTACAATATCTGCTGAATATCATTCTAAAGTCCAAAGTTAAAACTTCTCAGATAGTAATCAAGTTACAATATCTGCTGAATATCATTCTAGGCTCTGTTCACAAGTGGTGATCTTTGATGCAATATTGCATATAAATGTTGTTGTGTTTTTAAAGTAAATGAATTGTTGACAAAGTGAAATGCCTTATGCTCTGAAGACTTGAACAAAAACTCAACATTTTTAAATCTACCTTTCTTTTCCCTCCAGTTCCCTAGAGACTTGAAAACACTCGTTAGCTTACTGTATAAATTGTTTATAGTCCAATCAATTTGAGCTTAAAAGGCCCCCTAGCGAAAAAAATATGGTGTAGTTTTAATTTTTTCCCTGCTCAATGTTTTCGGGGGTTCTAAATCGAAATCTGAAGTTTGCGACATAAATTTCGTGATGCAAGAAATTATTCAAAAATGTTTTTTTTTTGGATTTTTTCACTTATGGCTCGAAAACTATCAATACCATTCGTAAATTTCAACAAAGCACAAATAAAAGTAGGTATAAATACAATTTCCAAAAATCTCTTAAGGTTTTTTTCTGCAACAACCTATTTGCACTCAAGTGCTTGTTGAAAATTGATGTATTTTTATTCTTTCCGAAAATCCACTCGAAAACACTAATTAATTAATTACTTTGTATGACAAAATTTAAATTTTTGACTTAAACATGAACTAATAAGATAAACCTATATCCCAAAACTACACAGAAGTACGGGTACGAAGATTGTCATAAATGCACACAATTTCACTGTACCAAATGTTAAAGAAACGTACGGCACAATGTTAATAAGCTTTCAATATTTTACTTTCATGCTGTCCTGAGCTGAGAATTGCAGTCCGAACAAATTTTTTGGACAGAAAATCACAGATAGGGGAAATATTATACTCTGGTTGCGAGCCCTCTCTTTTGTGCAAAACTGCGAATTTTTTGATTACGGGAACGGATTTTGACTAAAAATCACACAAATGAACAAAAAATCACAGAAATTCGAGTAAAGGAACATACCTATTATTTCTAGAGGAATTTTTTCGACTAAATTTGTTTGATCATTTTGAAGTGTAAACATTTTTCGTCTAAGTCCTTTTTGAATCTCTCAAATACATACATTCAACTTCAAGAAATAAGTGTAAAGTTGTTAGCCTTTGACTAAGACTGCCTTATTCGGAAATATTCTAAAATTCTAGTAATTTGTACCAAAAGGGCCCTTATTAGCATCAAATCAAAATGTCACGTAGATTTTTTTTTTCTGATTTATGTATACTAGGGTATTCATCATTATGACCTTCGAGAAGCTCTTCTTGAATGTAATCGAATCACCATCACAATTGGGGCTTAGTATCATTTTGCGAATACCTTCGGCTGAATTCCTGAGAGTACTCTTCGAATTCGGTTTTGACTCGCATCATGCAATTTTTTCTTCTGTAATGTCCAGTTGTAGTTCAAATTCTGGGACAGAAGTTACTGGTTCAGTCGTTTTTATTTTCTGCAAAAATATTTGAAGTTCCTTTTTCTACTTGAATAAACCTTTTACCGTGTCATATTTTTAATCGTACAAAGCCAATTCTTTGAGTAAAAATCGGCTAACTACACATTTTTTTGATTATTAAAGACCTCAAAAATTGCTAAGAAATACAAAAATAAATTAATTTTTTTCAATTTAACAATAACGTGAGTGTAGAAAAATACTTATTGTAATTTTAGATTTATTCAATAATAACGCAAACATTTTTTTAAATATTTTTTTTGTAAGAAATACAAAATAGGAAGCTGTATAAGCTATAAGCCGACGATATATCGAAGCAAAATATTGAACTTAATAAGCAAGCGCTTTTTTCTTAATTTCTTAAATAAATTATGAATTTAAAAATTATTAATTTTTAAACTTTAACAAAATGTGTCGAACATTTTAATTAGATCTTTCAAGTTGAAATTTAAAGAAAAATCTACCCAGGTACGTTTTCGAAGTTCATAATGGCTTATAAAAGTTCTTGGTATTGGGATTAAAATTATGAGCTTGGAAGAATTTTTACAAAAATTGTTGAAGATGCCCTCGAGAAACCAAAATATATAAGCAAAAGTAGAGTCGAAAACAGTGGATTTCACTAAGATCACCTCCTCCAGTTAAAAATAAAAACAGTCCTGAAAATTTAGAAACTAAAAATAAGAAATATGGGCACGGAATTGTTTGTTTGTTTATAATTTTAATAGAAATATTCAAAAATTCTTTTTTCCTTATCTAATACCGAACGACGATGCTACCGAGAGTATCGGTCCAAAAGGTGCGGTATCGGCTCGATATCGTCTCGATATCGCTTTGGATGCCTTGGAGCATCCACGATATCGTTTTGGTTTCCAATACGAATACCGAGACTTTTCTGGTATCATGACCAGCCCGCCCTAGTTGAGAACCGCTTCCTTAAATCGTAATTTTTGTTTAGTTTCATTGAAGCTTACATACAGGGTTGTTGAGTTTTTTTCACCCACAACTGCGCCGAAACTAAATATCGGGTTTTTCAATAAGAGCGCTACAAAAGTTTTTTTAAATAAAACAAAAACGGTTTTGGATATCAAAAAAATTCTTTATTCCTGTGAAAGTACGTTTAATGCCATTATTTACGGCACTCGATTTCTTTTGCATGGCCACCACGGGCACACTTGTAGAAGTCCAGACGCTGAACCCAATTTTCGACGGTTTTCAAGCATAAATCGACCGACACTGCTGCAATTTCACGTTCGATATTCGTACGGATTTCATCAATCGTCGCTGGCTTGTTGGCATAGACCATAGACTTGACGTAGCCCTTCAGGAAATAGTCTAACAGCGTCAAATCGCACGACCGAGGCGGCCAAGTGACTGGACCATTTCGTGAGATAACACGTTCTCCAAACATGGTTTCCAATAAATTGATTGTGACATTCGCTGTGTGGCTTGTGGCGCCGTCCAGTTGGAACCACATGTCTTCCCAGTCCATATCATCCAATTGGGGCCAAAAATATTTGGTTATCATTGAACGGTAGCGATCCCCATTCACAGTAACGTGCCGGTCTTGATCATCACGGAAGAATTACGGCCCAATGACGCCGCCGGCCCATAAACCACACCAAACCGCAATTTTTTCGGGATGCTATGATGACTCATGGAGTATGTGTGGATTGCTGCCTCACCAATACCGCATATTTTGTTTATTGACGAAGCCATTCAGTCAGAAATGAGCCTCATCGCTGAAGATGATTTTTCGATGAAAATCCGAATCATTTTCAAGTTGTTGCTCAGCCCAATTCACGAACATACGACGCTTCTGGTGGTCAAGCGGCTTCAGTTCTTGCGTCAATTTAATCTTGTAAGGATGTAGGCCAAGATCTTCCTGCAAAATTCACCACACCAACGTCACAGAGATGCCCAACGCTTGAGAACGACGTGTGAGAGACACATTTGGGCTTTCTGCAACTGAAGTCTCAGCGGCAGGAATATTCTCGACACTACGGGCACTTCTTTGTCTCACTGGCATGGGAACATTTTGTACTTTGTCTGTGGATTCAAATTTTTCCACTAGACGCTCAATTGTTGATCTGCTTGGACAATTATGACGACCATAAATTAGACGTAGCGCTCTTAACATTGAGGCCGCTGACTCCGAATTTTGGAAGTACTTGTAGATTTTAATAATTTCGACTCGTTGTTGGCTCGTATATCTTTCCATCATGAAATAACAAACCTTACTGAAGAGAAATGTCAAAAGAGCGGCAAGAAATATGCCGTCGTTTGCTGTCCTTGTCGCTCTACTTTTGTAGCGTCCCTGTTGAAAAACCCTTTACAATTGGTGTGCTATCCAGTATAAAATTGATAAGCTCCAATACCTTATTTTATATTTTTTTTTTTGTCATTCAGCATTATTTATTTTTTATGCATACATTTTAAGTTTATTATGTACTCATATTGAAGCTATTTATAAGAGAAATAAATCAAAATCTAACCTTAAAATCTTATCTTTTTATAAATGTTTGAATTTGTTAAATAATGTTTGTTCCGCGCAGTTACTTCCATGTTTTAAAGTTATTCCCTTCAGTCGTAGCTAAGGGTGCACTGTTCAATGACGTGGATAACATTTTCTGACCGATTTGTTTCAAGCTCCTCCATAATTCTGAACAACAAGAGTCGATAACTGATGTTCAAAATTCCACCCTTATTATTCATTTAATATGATTTAACTCCGAGGTGTACCCATTACTATCAAATTCTATAAATTAGTAATAAATAAAATTGATTGAACATTGCACACATGCCTCATGATATTTACCTAAAATTTAAAACATTATATAAAATGAAAATGATGACAAAACATTAATAACGAATGAACATTCACAAATACAACAACAACAAAGCAAAAAAAAAAAAACACTCTTTAAACATATAATTGCCTACTCTATATTTATAAATAACAACAAATAATTAAAAACAGGTCGATTGATGTCGTACGGGATTTTTCAACTCTTATTGAAAATAATAATTGATGAAAGCGCATATATGTATACAAAACATTAATTCATATAAATATATACTTTGTAACAAACTGACAGTCATGTAAATGTCCCATGAGTGGCTTAAACGTGATTTATTATTCATTTGATTTTTTACTTCGATATTTATATAAATCAAACATTTTGCCATGGTGTTGGAAATAAATTATGAATTTCAATTAAAACGCAAATTAGGTTAAAAACAAGCAAACAGAACAAACAAAAAAAAATAAAAATGGATGGTTTTAATGTAAGTAGTCAGATAATAACTATTGTCGAATTGAAATTAAAAACAAAACATGATTAAAAATGGTAAGTAAGATTATAAAAGAATTATAGTATAATATTTTTTTTTTTTTGGGTTAATATCCTTTTACGAAAATACAGATAAGAGAATATTACAAATGTTGCTATGTAAGAATATCTATACGTAATTAAACAGTATAATATTTTGCTTTAATAGAACTTTTTTTTGCAATTTCGCAAACTACTCAATTGGTTTCGATGATATTTTACAGAAATTAAGCGAAGTGAGACATAATTCCAAGTCTACAAATACTTATTAATTTTTGTACTTACGTCAAGTATCGTATCAACATATAGAAAATAGACAGCATTAATTAATTTTGGTGTGAATGAAGTAGTAAAGAGTTCAATTATTTTGGTAACAAATATTTTTTTAAAGATTTAACCACTATGAATCTCTTAAACAATTTTCTTAAAATCAATTTAAGTCGTATTTTTTGATAAAATCTTCTAACTTTAGCTTTAGATCTTACATAGAATTATGGTTGCTTTAATTTGTGTATGTGTATGAAATTTTCTTACCTATCGACCTTACCATATTATATTGATAATAAATAAACAATTGAAATGCCAACTAACACAATGTTTTGGTTAATATATAATGCTGTTTTACTTAAGAACATAATATCACTATATGTATAGGTATACCCGTGTATAAACCATTTCATCCTTCGTTAGGCCTTAATTTGCGATTGATTGGCCATTACGGTGGAGTCAGACGTTTACAAATGCTTTATCTATTTACGAGTGTGTTCGCATAATTAATTGAGTAATTTAACTGACGCATATATGTATACATAGAATACATACGTACATATTATATTTGTTGTTGCTTCGACAAACCAGATGCCTTTTAGTGGTTGTTACTTGCCTATTATACTAGAATTGTCTTGTCTTATTATGTCAAGTGCTGTGCTAACGCCATTAAACGTATATTGACAACTATAATTTAAGACCATACAAACATAATAATATACATTGAAAATGGATTTACTGAAGATGGGCTTACTAACTGAGGCAGACATTATTAATCAAGCGTGTTTTCCAGGGCCCTTTAATTAATTAAAACCAAAAGTAAGAGGTGAGAGGCTATATTACAGTAAGCGAGCCTTGTTTATAAGTTAATGGTTATGTTTGCATTGAAAATAAACTTGTAGGTATTCACGGTTTTTGACTTTTTTAAATGTTTAAAAATTTGTTTCTTATTATTTCCGCATATTCTGTTTCCTATGAAACAGTGTTGAAGAGGGGAATTAGAGCAATAACTTTATTGAAGTTATATTTTTGAGAATTTTGAAAATTTAAATCAACTTTTTCATTTTGAAAAGTAAGACCCCAGTTAATTTTGGCCACCCCCTTGCAAAGATGAGCAATCTCACACAAATGAAGACGGTAAGACATTGTGGCATATACAGCCTCACAGCGTGGTGTGTGTGGGGGGGTTCATACACCAAGAAAAATCTGCCGAAATCACTACTTATATCTACATACAAACATACATTACAAATATTAAAAATCTAGTCCACTAATCTCTTTCCTTTCGAATTTGGAATTTTCTAGATTTAAGTTCCAAGTTCATAGATCTTAAGGAATTGGGTCAAAATGTTGGTAGGGTCAAAATTCATTTAGAAAAATCCTGCTTTAGAAATATCTATTGTTTCTTAAAATTCTCATTTTCAGAATTTTGTTTACATAAGTCTGACGGCAAAATATTATCAACAGAATTCCTATACATGAAAACATCATAAAAATAAATGTTTTAATAATAATATTGTATTTCTTTAAGATTTTCTTATCATAACAAAATCAACAAAAAATTGGAATGGCTGCAGTAGTTTGAACAAAAAAAAAAAACTTGAAAAGAGCACAAAGGGTAGGTGTCATAATTCTGTATGTGTCAAAATTCGGATTACAAAATTCTGTTTTCCAAAATTCTGTATTTAAAATTCTATGAATGCAAAATTCTGTAAGTGCCAAATTCTGTAAATCTAAAATTTGGATTTCAAAATTTTGTATCCCAAAATTCTGTAAATGATACCAGGAAAATGGTTTAGATAATGAAAAAAAATGCGCACTTTTTTTCATAATCAAAACAATTTTTTTTTTCTATCATTTACAGAATTTTGGAATACTGAAATTTTTTTGATAGTTAAAAAAAGGGCGTTCTTTTCTTAGTATTTAAACACAATGCTAAAAAATATTAAGAAATACTTTCTCGATGACAATAAAAATTTATCAACTTTGAATCGATCTATAGGTATACAAGGAAAATCATTCATCCAAATGAAATAATTTCTTCGATTACTAGAGTTCCAAACATTCGATAATTCTTTTTTGCATAAACAGGCCATCGACCGAAGGACATGGCCATCAGGGTGGTTCAAAAAACATGTTTTTTTATTTTATGACTGGCCCACCACAGATATCTCGGTCAATTGTGTTATCGGCACATAATTTCAACATCCTAGGTATAATGGAAAGTGGTGCTCAAGCGATTTCCTTTTCTTAAGTTTTTCTAGAAATGGATTTCTGTATGGATTTTTTTCTTAAAATAAAACGAGGAATTATCCCCATGTTAGTAATTTTTTTTAGGGACCTTTTATTCCAGAAATTGAGAGATTCTTCAAGAGCCATGAAAAGTACCTATCATCTTGGCTTTTGGTACTCAGCACAAAATCGTTACACACTTCGATTCCTCCCATGCACACAATAATGGTTGGAGATATAATAAATCACTTAACCCTGGTCTTCCTCGATCTGTGAACTCACTTAATTTATTTTATTAATCAAATTAGTATTTACAAAATAAAAAGAAACGAGCCAATTACAACATATTTTGAAACAAGTTGATAGATACATGAATTTCCAGCAAAAAAAAAAAAAAACAAAGTAAAGCAGCTTCAAATCCAACGATTATGTTGATTTACCCACAATTAGTTTACTAAGGGTCAGTTGTACAAATATAACCCAACTAACAATTTAGCTTGTATTTATAAGGTAAAATTTTTCGAATTTGGCAAGTAATAGCTTGTATAGAGCTTGTATAAGGCAATCTTGAGCAAGCCAGGAATTTTCCACCTGAAATTTAAACAAATTGCTGCTATAAGGCATTAAAATATGAGTTACGTAAGCTATTTATAAGGCTTGTAAATATAAGTTATAAATGGCTGGTATAAGGCCTTCCAAAGTTGTTTACTGAAAATGATTTAAATAATTGCTGCTATAAGGCTCTCCACGACAAATAATTGCAAACAATTTGTATAAGACTTGTTTGTAAAGGCCTCATACAATTAAAATAATCAGTGAATATCAACAAGTGTGTCTTATATAATATTGTGCTTATTAAGGAATCAGATTAAAATAAATAAGAACGTAGGTACCCATTGAACATCGTAAAACAGAAAAAAAGTCCTAACAGTAACATTGAACTTTTTAGCAAAACTTAAAAATGAATAACTCATGGCAAACATTTTAAAGATCTGGAATTTACCAAAGACAAGTGAGAAAAAATAGAGAAACAATTCTTAAAAAGCCAGAGAACATTCAAGAAGTTTGGAAGAACAGATATTAGATGCGCACAGTTATTGACTGTTAAATTTGCGTGAACGTGAAGTATGTGGTATCAACTTATTCATTTTTGATTATGTTTTCCTCAACATCAAATTGACATAGGGATAGAGTGCTAGACTGGTACGAGGAAGGAATCGAGTTCAAATCCCAGGTAAAAAAAACTTTTCATTTTTATAATTAAACTTACATTTGACTCATTACAGAATACAGAAAAAAGGTTTCGGAAGCTTACTGAGAAGAAAAAAAATACAATAAAATAAAATGCAATACAAAATACAGCATCAGAAAAATAAAATAAAAACCGATACAAAATATATCTTTTTTATTTCAGATTTAGATTTGCAAAAAAATTTTTTTCTCTCGATGGATTGCTTATGTAAAATAAATTTGGGTAAGGCCTTATAACGGGTGATTTCTTAAGAGGTTTAGAACTTAAAAAAAAAAAAAAACACAAAAATTCGAAAAAATGAATGAAATATTTATTTGTATCGATAGTTTGAACTTTGCAATTTAATGTTTAAAGATAATTTCATGCAAATGTTGACCGCGGCTGCGTCTCAGGTAGCCCATCCACTGAGTCCAATTTTGACATACTCTTTCACACATATCGGCCGGTATCTCACGAATGAATGCATGGATGTTGGCTTCCAGTGCGTCAATCGAAGCGGGCTTGTCCCTATAGACATTAGCCTTGACATACCCCCACATAAAATAATCTAATGGTGTCAAATCGCACGATCTAGGCGGCCAATTGACCGGCCCGAAACGTGAAATTAACTGTTCACCAAACTCGCCTCGCAATTGCGCCATTGTTTCGCGTGCTGTGTGGCATGTGGCACCGTCTTGTTGAAACCACATATCATGCAAGTCAAGAACTTCCATTTCGGGCAAAAAAAAGTTTGTTATCATCGCTCGGTAGCGTTCACCATTGACAGTAACGCTGCGATTCGCATCATCTTTGAAGAAATATGGCCCAATAATGCCGCCGGCCCATAAACCGCACCAAACAGTGGCTTTTTCGGGATGCATTGGTAGCTGTTGCAATGCTTCTGGCTGATCTTCACTCCAAATGCGGCAATTATGCTTATTTACGTACCCATTCAACCAAAAATGAGCCTCATCGCTGAACACAATTTTTCGATAAAAAAGCGGATCCTCGGCCAGCTTTCCAAGAGCCCATTCACCAAAAATTCGGCGTTGTGGTAGGTCAGCTGGCTTTAGTTCTTGCACCAGCTGTATCTTAAAAGGCTTTACGCCCAAATCCTTCCGCAAAATTTTCCACGTAGTGCTGTAACAAAGGCCTAACTGCTGGGAACGGCGCCGAATCGACATTTCGCGGTCTTCTGTCACACTAGCTGATACGGCCGCAATATTTTCTTCACTACGCACAGTACGTAAACGTGTTGGTGGTTTAATGTCCAACAAAGTAAATTTGGTGCGAAATTTGGTCACAATCTTCCGAATAGACTGCTCAGAAGGTCGAGAATGCCGACCATAAAATGGAAGCAGCGCGCGATGAACATTTCGAACCGAGCACGAATTTTGATAGTAAAATTCAATAATTTGCAAGCGCTGTTCATTTGTAAGACGATCCATGGTTAAATTGCAAACCAAATTAAAGCTGTTTGACAGTGACACAAGGTACTAAACACACGTCAGCTGTCAAAACCAGTGTTGCCAAAACCAAACCAGCTAAAAAATCACCCGTTATAAACATCCAAGGCAAGCTATTGACAATAGCTGTCATTAAATGGCTTTGGTAAGGCCTTATTTAAACATCCAAAGCAAGCTATTGGCAATTGCTGTCAAAATGGCTTTCGTAAGGCCTTATATAAATATCTAAGGCAGGCTATAGCTTATTTAGCCAAGCTAATAGCAGTTCATGAAAAGTTATTTGCTGCTATAAAACCTGTCAACAAAAGTCTTATGGCAGTTAATTGGCTTGGGTAAATGCGCCAAAATGACTTGCATAAGGCCTTTTACTATTACTATAGCAGTCTGGAAATAGCTTGTATAGAACCTTATACAGGTTATATTGTTAGTTGGGAATCCATGGTTCAGATATTTTAACTTACCTACTTTGGCGAATTAACTAATGTTCAAAGATTGATGGTTCAGGCATTAAATTGGTAACTAAAACATACATACTTGAACCTTGAACCTTCGTTGAACCTCAGTTATTCCTTAGGATTCAGTTAGAAAAAATTGCTGAACCATGGATCAAAATTTGAACCACGTTTTTACAACTGGAACTAAAAAAATATTTCTAGGGAGGGAAGGCTAAATTAGCATTGAAGAAATATTAGGATTAAATTTTTGATTTACAGAAGAATACAGAATTTTGGAAGCAGATTCTAGGCACATACAGAATTTTGGATTCACAGAATTTTGAAATACAGAATTCAAGATTTACAGAATTTAAGAATACAGAATAATAGAAAAGCAAAATAGTAGAATACAGAGCCATGTTCATACAGAATTTTTGATAAATAAACCAGAATTTTGGTTATACAGAATTTTAAAATACAGAATAACGACCCGTTCCCGAGGAAAAAACTTAAGATGTAATCATTTAAATAAATTGAGCTTTATAATAATTTTTTTTGAGATTTTATAAAAAATTAAAAAACTACAAAATAAGTCTCGAAAAAAGGCAGATCAGGTACCTATGCTTAAAAAGCTAAAATCATGAGTTTACTAATTGGATCATCAAAATAAAAGTTAGACAAAGGGACAATTACAAATTTTCCTTATTTTTAAAAATGAATAGAAGTGGTAATGATAAAAAAGCATAAATAGCAAACTAAGCTTGTCTTAACCTCCCGTCCCAACCAAAGCCTGAGAAAAAACTTGCCAGACTTTGATATTCGATATCAGGATATATACACATATCTTTAAAACCCTCATACTTAGATCTTGTTTTATGCTTCCAAAAGTCGATACAATTATACTTTTTTCGATACACTCAACTTTGCTTAAATAGTTATTCGAGAAGATTTAAGAATTTTGATTGATTACGATGTGGGAAGATTATGAAATATCCTAAGGCCCAGTTATAGCTATCATTGAAATGATTGATTTTGAGACCCTTAGAAAGCAAAGTCATTTATTATTTTGATATACAAATAAAGCTCAAGATTAAGTTAATATTTCTAGTAAAAAAAATTCAAAGAAGCCCAACTTTCCAAGTATAATTCGAAGCATTTTATTCTTGACCTTCGATACATTGCTGAAACACGATTTTTCATCCCTGATCTACCCAGACAAAATTGTATACAAAGCTCGTAAGAGTTGTTTTTGAGAAAAATGAGATTTTTTTCTACGGTTTTAATATTAAATGTTATGATTAAAAGTGTTAAAAAACCGTTAAAGTTCTAAGTTTAAGAAAATCAGCTGGTTCAATTTAAAAATATGAATAATGAGTTTTAACCCGTTTTTATAAGATATTGAATTTTCGAATAAAAATTTTTTTTTTTTTTAAATACACAAAATCTTGTTTCGGAAAGAATTGATATTTTTTTTATCTTATTGGAAATTTGAATACAAATTTCTTTTAGAGCCGTTCAGTCCATAAAAAAAAATTGGCTAATAGTCGCTTAGTGTAAATTTTAATAATTTTTGCTAGTAAATCGTACTACCTCGTTCCTCGTGGCATAATGGTTAGTGCGTAGGACTGTCATGCCAAAGGTCTGGGTTCGATTCCCGGCCACTGCCACCTAAAAACCTAAAAACAGAAATTTTTTTTCCAAGGTACTGCCTCTTGCGAGGGACTGACAGTTGACAAATCCTCCAAGAGTATATTTATCATGAATAAGTGCTTCCCATCTAGCCGACTCGGCAAAAAATTGTAGATCCCCTCCATTCCTGCCAACAACACGCACACGAATGGTTGAGAGTTGTTAGTCACTTGGCCCTGGTTCTCCATGAGCTGTTGTGCCTCTTATTTTATTTTTATTTATTTTTAAATAGTACTAGTTTTAGGTTACAGAAAAAGTTTTATAGAAATCGTAGGAACCATTTTTAAGAAAAAAACATACGAATATTCAAGCTAAAGGTTTTTTAACATTTTTGTAGAAGGAACCTTCCACTTTTTTTTACCAATAGAGTATAATTTTTCTTAAAAAATGTTAGAAAATGTTAAAAACTCTTAATTACCAAGTTTCATAAATATTGACCTATTGAACATGTAGTTTTCATTATTTTTGATTTTGAAAGTTTTAATAAAAGCAATTTATATTTTTTAGAAGCTTCTGTATAAAAATTTTTGAAATCGGAAATATCCTTTTGAAGAAAATCGCAAATAAAAAAAGATTCTTTTTAAAGGTTATTAATATTACTTTATTTAAAAATATTTCCATGTTAAGAGGTATTGTAATCTTGTGTTGTCTTTAAAATGTGTTTGTCAATCGTTAATTAATTGTCAATTTTATGAATATAACATTCTTGAAATCATATCTTAAAATTTCAAATATTTCTTGCTTATGATTCCATGATGCCGTTGGTAAAACAAATGATCTTACATGAGAGGATTTTCGATTCATAATGGTCGCACGATTAAATTAAAATTGGCATACTAAAACAGTGCTAGGCTATCCTACCCGATTTTAAGCAATTCTTAATGTGTTCTATAAAAATGCTTCGAACAGAGGCATTTCAGGAAATTTGTAGGTGTTTGAAACACACATCTAGCAATCATACTCAATACTTTATCAGCTGTCAAGAATTAGCCCTTAATTTAAAAAACTTCAAGTGCAAATTTAACAAATAAATAGTTTCAAGGAAATATGAGTACAATAGGCAATGTCAAAATTAAAATATAGGTAAAAAAACAGGTTATGAAAGCATTTGACACATTTTCGAACTAGTATACAAGGAATCAAAACTAAATTAAAACAGCTTTCAAAAATGTGTTTCTCCAGGTAAATTGCTACCCACACACCCATGGAAATGGGTACGTGATATTATTGAAAAATTTCAATTCTTGTGGCTTAAAGCCACTGATACAAATACCTACATTAATATCCCTATAGAAAATTTAATGATATTTCACCACACAATTTATACAGTACACAATTTAAAAAGCTCCAAGTCCTCATGGACAAAAATAACGCAAAAATATCATCTTGGACTACATAAATAAATCAAAAGTCATGGAAACCACCGCAACTTATTTCTGAAATGTTGTCATATGCTGTCCATCGTCATGGGGTACGATGAAAGGATACCTCTATCGCTAGGATAATAAATGGATTTTCCAAGAAGAAGGATTATTATTATATGAATGTTGCACGTGTACGTGTACCGGCTGTTTTTGGTGGCAAAAACAAAACCAATACCAATTATAATTAATAGGATTTCAGAATTTGTTGAAAACCCAAATGAGAGAGAGAGACACACAGAGAGAGAGAGAGATATCATTTTCATAAAGGCAAACCACAAAATTTATTTTTCTTCGTTTGAGAAATTTATTTTACATAATTGAAACTTTAATAGGAGAATTCAATTTTAATTGAATTGTTATTTAAAGCTAAGATTTTAGTCAAAACAGGGGAAAATAAAGTCAATCATATACTAGTCAGTCAGTTAATTGTCATTAATTAATTCAACTCAATTTAAAATACTTTTGTTTTTCAAATGATATTTTGCAGATAAATTTTACGTAAATTGAAGAAAATATTTAATGTACTTTTGCACTTCTCAAAATCAGAAAAAGAAAATAAATGAAATTAAAAGACATAAGAAATATTATTTTCAAAGTTATCAAAAATTACAGTAAAGAAACTAAAATAAAAAGGAATCAAAGCAAATTCGTTACATTTATAGATATATTGCAACCAAACCGCAGATACAAAATCTGTATCTGTATACT
Organism: Dasysyrphus albostriatus; assembly: GCA_946251815.1. NCBI lineage: Eukaryota > Metazoa > Arthropoda > Insecta > Diptera > Syrphidae > Dasysyrphus > Dasysyrphus albostriatus. The sequence continues at coordinate 25,889,277 of OX276338.1, forward strand.
CGTACCTTAAAATATTTTTTCTCATTGCAAGGCTAAATCTCAGTTCTCTTCTATATGCTAGTTTTCATGGTGTGCATACCACATTGATGTAATTGATTCTGATTTATACTTTCTCCTCTATACTCGTACTATCATCACTAATGCTCTTTTCATAGGATTTTGTCGAAGCAGAACCAGAACCATTCGAATTGAAATGATCAATCTTTTCATTTGGTATTGATGTGATTTATTGAATTTGTGTATATGTATCTAGCGAATAAACCAAACTAGATACAAAGTCCATCCGTCATTTGTAGCTATGTACTTTTATGAAAAAAACATTTCGTTCACATGAATAGAATTAGTTTAACATTCATGTTCAGAATTAAATATAAGATTGATTTTATATTTTAGGACTTTTATATGAAAGTTCAAAAGGATATTTTAATAAATTTGGAATAAAAGCTGACAAAACTTAAATGTGATTTATACATTTTAGGATTTTCAAATTTAAATTGATTACAATATTTAAATGCAAATCATTTTCTTTAGGTACATTTTATGTACATATAATCTAAACTTAGCTAAACATCTTTAGTCTAAGATCTTTTCGAAAACAAAATTCTTTATGTGACTAATTCTATTTAAACTAGCAACTTGAATAAAAGAGCATGTAGGTGAGATCCAGTCATGCATTTTATTTTATTTTATAAAACTAGGGCACTGAGTTGAATCCAGTCATAATTCCATCGCCAAATGGTATAAAGATAAAGGTGGATTAGAAAATTAGATAATAAGAAATAGAGTACCCTAAATTATTTTTTTAGCATTTGGTTACAAAAAGTTTATTAAAACAAAAATAAAAGTTTGTATGCAGTTTTAGCTATCATTGTATATTTTTTATCGTATATTAGAGTAAAACTATCTTAAAAAGTACACATAGTCCAAAAAGTCTCCGTACAGGAGATAATTTTTTTTTTAATTCTGCAAGGAAAACAGTAATGTGCAATAATAAAGCTAAAGTGGGAACACTAATGATAGCACGTGTTCTCCCTCCGCTTTCAAACAAAATTTCATGCATTTATTTAAACGAAGGATACCGTTATGAATTTAATAACGTTGAGGGCCCTGGAAATAGAGACAAAAAAGTTTCCGTACAGATCTCATTTTCATGTTATAGTTGGCAATGAAAGGTTCAGGATCACATTTTTTGTTTTTTTTAGTAAGTTTTAGTATTCTTAATGAAATTTCAGCTTAAAAATTTCTTTTTCACCTAAAGAAAGGAAAATGGCAGCGTAAAATAAGGAAATACCCTTGGCCAACAAACAAATCATAATTGACTTGAGGAATGAGGGAAAATCTTTGGGCGAAATTTCCAAAATAGTCAAAAGACCGCGTTCCTCAGTTCAATATGTACTGGAAAGTTATAAAAAAACAAAAACAATTGCTAACAAACCAAGATCTGGCCGTCCAAAAAAGATTGATCGTCGTACGGAGAAGAGATTATTGAGGAGTGTTGTTGAGGATCCCAAACAAAGTGCCCCAGTTCTCGCTAGAAAATTGAAAACTAGCGATGGAATTGATGTTTCGCCCCAAACCATTAGAAACCTTTTAACCAGAAATGGTTTTCATGGTCGAGTGTGCCGGAAGAAGCCATTCATTCGAAAGGCAAATAAAAAAGCTAGCCTCGAGTATGCTATCTCACACATAGAGAAAGAAAATTCTTTCTGGGATCAGGTTCAGATGGACGCCGTATGGTGTGGAGAAAGGCCAACACTGCTCTGAATCCTAAAAACTTGATACCTACTGTGAAGCACGGTGGCGGCAATGTCATGGTATGGGAGTCTATGGCATCTTCCGGCGTTGGAAACCTCATATTTATAGAAAATACCTTAAAGGATTTTGGTTACTTGAATATTCTTAAGGGAAACCTACTTTCAAGTGCCCTAAAACTGGGTCTCGGCAGCAACTTCATATTCCAACAGTACAACGATCCTAAGCACACCTCCATGGTGGTAAAGGAATGGTTGCTGTACAATGTTCGTACGCATGTTAAACAACCCGCTCAGTCTACAGATCTCAATCCTATAGAGCACTTGTGGGATCACTTAGGAAAAAAAAGTTCGGCAGCATACAATCGCCAACAAAAATTACCTCAAAACGATCCTACTTGAGGAATGGAACAACATTTCTCCAGATGCGACCCGTAAGCTTGTCCATTCGATGAGACACAGATTACAGGAAGTGATCAAGAACAGAGGAGGTCCTACTAGTTATTAAGTTTATTTTTGCCTTAAGTTAAGGGATTTTTTGTTAGTTTTTTCGTCGAAAATATGAACTATACGGAGACTTTTTTGTTCCTTATTTTTTCATTTTGTGCTGTGAATTTCATTTATTTTAAGTTTTTTAAATAAAATGCTTTATATATTTTGTTGAGGAGGGGTAATTTTCTCAATATATGGATCAAAACAGGAAAACAAAAATTATTTAAAAAAAAATAACGGGAACACTTACAATGCCACGCCTTAGCTTTTTTTAAAGCGACGATTCCATTCTATAATATGCTTCCTAATTAAAGTTTTTATTTTAAATAGTTTTTGAAAAAAACTATTTTTATCTTAAAAATTATAATTTTTTGTTTTCAAATTTTTAAGTTTGAAATTTATTTTTTCAAAAACCATTTAAAATAAAAACTTTATTTAGGAAGCATATTATAGAATGAAATCGTCGCTTTAAAAAAAGCTAAGGCGTGGCATTGTAAGTGTTCCCGGTTTTTTTTTTTTAAATATTTTTTTTTCTGTTTTGATCCAAATATTGAGAAAATAACCCCTCCCGTCTAAACGAGGGAAAAAAGACCCCTCTCAAATATATTTTTTTTCTCGTCTAAGTCTAATCTATATCCTCAGACTGTTTTTTTTTTTTGAGTTTCATAAAAATCATCCTAACCCCATAGTTAGTACCTTTAAGTGAAAGTAGGGAGATAAAAATCTGAAAAAATCAGGAAATTTTTTTTTTCAGTGTAGAACCAAATGATGCATATCCACCTCAGAATTAAAAAAAAAAAAACAAAATATAAGGACCACCCTAGTATACACGTATTTAACGAAAGTAAAACTTGTTGCCAATTTAAAAATAAAACATCTGAACGGGAGCGTGTCAGAATTCTGGTTTTCAAAATTCTGTTTGGTCAAAATTCAGCTTTTTTTGTTAATTCTGTCTGGTCAAAATTCTATTTGGCCAAAATTCTGTAAATGCGAAATTCGTAACTTATATCAAAATTCTGTATTTGCAAAATTCTGTATTTCAAAATTCTGTTTTCCCAAATTCTACCATGAAAGCTGAAACTCTTTGTTAAAAAACATTTTTTTATGATTCTTTAGACTCAGAGCCTACAGCAAATTTTGGATGGGAGTGATAGCAAAAATAAAAGTATAGGCGTCAAAAATATGAGTAAAAGCTATTCCAAAAATCAATGCCTTGGAGTCCATTGCCGGCTATGGACTGCAAGACTTTGGATTTGGGAATAATCTTGACTGAAACTTTCGACGCCTACCTATAGCTTTTTTTTTTACTATAACTCACATGTAAATTGTGACATATTAACAAAACTACTATGTTTAGGCTTTACGCTGTTGTATAAATACCCTTAATAAAACTTAATTTCTTGGTTTTTAAATAACCAATATAGATTTTAAGTTATTTTTCTTATGACCCGCGCTATTTGCTTATTTTTTAGAAAACTTTTTTTTTCCTTTTATGTGCTCCCCATTTTTTACTGTATTTACCTGCGCTTTTGCCAAAAGAAGACCATATTCAGCTTTTTAGTCAGAAAATCAAAACATCGACAGTGTTTTATGTTCTTGGAAAAACTTCCGTTTTTGGCTTTTCATCATCAAAAATAGACCAAAATTCTGCATAAAGATAGTATCTAGTTAATTTAAAATTGTTTTAATTATGTATGTGTGTTCTAATCACGCTTAATTTTGTTCCATTACAAGAAATCTGTTTTCCATTTCTGCATTTAAAAATTCTATAAATATGCTGTAAAAGAGAAATCGTTTTGATAATGTAAAAAAAGGGCGCACTTTTTTATAATATCAATACGATTTCTCTTTTACGATAAATTTACAGAATTTTGAAGTACTGAATTTTGAACAAACAGAATACAGAATTTTGAAAAACCGAATTTTGGTCATGCAGAATTTCGAATGAATTTTAAAAAACAGAATTTTGACATGCAGCATTTTTTAAAGCAGAATTGTGACCCAACCCCATCAGAACATTATAGTAACCACTTGGAAAATATTTTCATATATTTTTTTATGGGAATCTTATAAGATCTGGCTATAGCCAATTGCAAGGTTATCTATTATTTACAGGAAACCCTGTATACATATTATTGTAACAAGAAAAACACTTAATGAATGGAACCATGCAAGGGCGTACGCATTATATCGGTAACGGGGGGCAAACTCATTAAGAATTTCAGTTAGAGGGGGGCAACCTCAATTAAAATATAGTTTTGGTACAAAAATCTTGCTTTTAAATGCTTTCAAAAGAAGAAAAATTGCTTGGAGTACAAAATATATTGTGGTCAGGGGGAGGAAAGCGCCCCTACCTGCCCCTTCTTGTATACGCTCATAGAACAATGGGCTCCTTAAAAAAAAATGCTGCCACTTTCTTCGAAATATAGCCGGTATTGGTACTTTTCTTTATTTAGAATATGTTCAAATTATGTATATCTACCTGGGATTGCCGTAGCTCTCAATGGTAGTAAGGTTTTCAGTGTTATAAACATTTCAAAGAAAGAAAAATAAAATCAATGTCTCAAAAGTCAAAAATTTTAAATTTTTAGCATTCTCTCTCTAAAAAGATCATAGGATTACGCAAGATCTACACTTTTTTGTCATACTGATATACTATCTATACAATAAAATATTTTTATATAAAAATAATGAATGAAGCGAAAGCGTTTTACATGGATATGATGTAAATACATATCTTTCGTATCGAATCTTTATCGATATTGCCATTCATTGACTTGTAATATTAAGAAATATAATTTTTATTTTTTTATTTGTATACCGAACTTCTAAAATATTTTTGTAATAACAGCGGTTTCCAATTTTTTTAGTCACGGAGCACTTTTAAGTCAAAAAACTCTTCCCGGAGCAAAATTTAGTCCCTAAGAATTAGAGAAAAAATGGCAAGCTACGAAAAAAATTCCGACATAACTGAATTTTGGTGGAGAGCTTTATTTTGACCTCTCAAGCTATTTCTGAAAAGTAACCTTAATTTTGGGATTCATTTTTAGAAGGAGAATTGTAAAATTTTGTGTACGATTTTTGTTTGGCTATATCTCTTTTTTATAAATCCAAGTTCTTACGATGTCCGGGGTAAGGTGAGGGTGGCATCTTAAAAAATAGGTGATTTGCCTATTTATTAATGGAATTTTAATAAATTTTTCTTGCACGAATTTCCCTGAATCTATTGATTGTATGAAAAAAAGTATTAAAATTTTTTTGTAGAATAATATAAGCTACAATTTGTACCTTTACATTTTTCAAAAAAAAAACTGAGAAATTACGAAAAATCTGAATTTTCCCCCCCTAAAAAGTTTTCACCTGCCCCATCTTTAAGGAACTTTCAAAGAAATGCTACAGACGCCAAAATAAAGCTCTCCACCAGCTTTGTAGGAGTTTTTTTTTCGAAGTGAAGTCTAATTTTCCTGGGCTAAATGTGCCTGTTTTGTTCTGAATAATGCTGGTATATATGTATGCTAGAGTTTGAGACAACTGCAATCGAATATTGCAGCATTGAGAGGGGAAAACGAGATCTATGTTTTGTTTTAGGTTCAACTTGGACAAAAAATCCTTATACGCAGATGACGGGTATTCTGTTGCAAACAAAAGAAGAATTTTGCTAGCTTTATTTGAAGAACAATTTGTTTGGCTTCAACGTGCCTACACCAGATTTTTGGCAAAAAATTCTCCGAGGCAAATTTTTTCAAAGACATATGCACACTACCCAATGTTATCGCATAATTACTTGAATAGCCCAGTACTCTAAGGTCCCTGATTTAGTTTACCATTTTTTATTTATATGCATTGATTTCTTTTAAATGAATATATTTTAAATTTGACATTTTTTCCCATATTTCCGCGGAGCACTTGGATATTTTTCTTAGAGCACCAAGTGCTCCGCGGAGCACACTTTGGGAAACCCGACTCTGTAATAATGTTGATTAATCACTGCGAAACAAAGTAATATTCAAAATTAAATTTTAAAAACTTTTTTTTAAGATAGAATTTAAAGTTCAAAAAGTGTTAGTACAATAAAATTTAAATCGATCTACAAAAACCACTGTAGTTCGACGCTCCTCCCAAGATACTCCATAGCTTTCGCCGTCATGCATCAAAAGTAATGCTTACAACTTACTACTATAAATCATCTCAAAGGATTTCAAATATCCCTCCGCCATACACACACTCTCCCATACACATATACATAATACATACACATGGCAGCTTTATTCTAAAATTATCAAACTCTCGAAAAACTATTCGCAATATTTATGAGTATGGTGTCACTGTTGTCTGCTGATGGTGCTGATGCTGGTGCCAACGAAAAACTACTTTTCCGCTCCTTGTATGCTTACGTGTGAAACACATAATTCGTATAGAGCTAGCGTGCAGTTGTTGTACAAGAGGAGTTCTGCTGCTGGTAGGTACAGTACCACCCACACTCTGTCTATACAAACTATATTGTACCCACCGTTGACACTCCTTGAAAGCATTGTTTGTGCCTTTATTTATGTACATGAAAGGAAATTTGAGCAGTGTGTGTTTGTTGTTTTGTAATTTTACTGAAGCGTTACTCTGCACTTAGTACAAAGTGAAATAAGTACAAAATGTTTAAGAGAATATTTTTTGATGCACATTTCAGGACAAACAAAAAAAAAAAGAAGAAAAATGTTTTAGCATATAATAGTCATATTTCATTCTAAATTTAACTTTTCTTCGTTGAAGTATTTTTATTGTTTATGGAAAAATTGAATCACAAAGCTATCTCTTCCTGGGGTAAGAACTTAAATGTTTCAAAAAATATATTTCATTATAGAATGCAATTTTAAAACTTTGGCAGATCTGTATGAGAAACAGTCTGGTTGTATAATTGTCAGTGGTTTGGACTATCATGCTGTAATTTTGGGTTCAAATCCAAGCTACCACCACTTTAAAACAAAAAGTGTTTCTTATCCGGGGTATCTACTACTTCTTGCGAGCAACTTAAAAATCCTAAAAGATAACCTACCTGTTGCAATAAATATGAACTCTTAATGTAGCTATTCGATCTTGGCAAAAAATTGTAGGTTCCTCTATTCCTACCAGCAACACGCACACATGAAATGTTGTGAGTTGTACCACACATTTTGATAATACTTTTGTTGAAATGTAGTAAGTATTTCAGTAAATTTAAAAGATCCTCAGTTTTGAGAAAAAAAATATTTGAAACCATGAATTCCAATATGTAGATTCATTAAAGCAACTCCTTGATTATTGTTTGATGCGGAAAAAAAGAATTCCATCTAAATTCTTCATCTTCCACTAGAAAAAAAATCTAAAAATCGTTTTAAATTTTTTTTTTTTACAGTTTGACCTGTAATTCATCAAAAATATTTTAGAGAATAATTATGAGAATTTTATGCTTTTAAAAGCAGCTTTAATTTTCCAACTAAATTTTTTTGAAAAAAATTGTAATTTTTTTCAAGTTGATATTTTTCAAAATTTTGCGCTAATAAGTTCTGTTTTTGTGTTTGATATTTAAATTTCTTTTTAATTTTTAGATAATTACCGAAAATTAAATGTTTAAATCTTTCTTAGTTTTTGAGATATTAAATAAAATGAAAGATACTTCTTCCAAGAAATACCCAACAAAAACGGTTAATTATGAATTCCTATTCATGAATAAATCATAATTTTATTTCAAATAAAACCCACAACTGGATCGCACGTACTTGCTCTTATGTTCAAGTTGCTTAGAACAAAAGAATTTTTGAAATATTGTAATGGTTAGTAAACAGAAAAAGCAATACAAAAGCATGTACATCCTTTTTTCAAGTATATAGCAACTCCTTTAATAACTGAGACCTTAAAAACAAGAATGCAATTAATTGTTATAAATTTATTATTGATAAATTTTGAAATTTTGTCTTTTGGAAACTCTTGGGTCTAGAGAGATGGTTTAGAGCTCAAATTGATGCAAGTTTAATTAATTTCAAATCGTAGAACAATATTTTCATCAAAAACTAGTTTTTTAAGAATAAAATCGACAGTTACCGAAAAAAAGCGCGAAAATTGTTGGTTTTTTTTTTAATTTTTACCATGATGCATTATGCATAGCTAAAGGATTAAAACTTAGATTGAATATTTACTGGGCCAACATCACAAGCAACTCCGCAAAAAACCAGAATTGCCAGATCTGACTTAAGGTCTCCCTCCTATAAAACTACAAGGTTACTGGGCTATAAACCAAGTTTCAAAAACAGTCACCAATCTTTTTTTGAAATATTGAACTGAAAAAAAAAATTAATATACATATTTTTAAAGCCCAAAAGATTTTTTTTTAAATACAATATTATTGACATTTTGAGAAGCTTTTTATAAAAATGTTGATTGATTATTATATTGTCGGTCCAATGGAAAAATTCACAAGTGCAGAAAAAAAAATGTTCATAAAATTAGAATGAAATGCATTTTTTCAATCTAAAGATTCTCATTTTGGACGATTTTAACGAAGACATTCGAAGGTATGCCCGGGAACTTTATTTAGAATTTTTCGGAACGTGACTTTTCACCCTCAAAAAACATGTTTCAATTTAATTTCCTTCAAAAGTGTAATTATTAGTTGGTTAGTTTTTCATTTGAACCGACGATATTAGGGGGTGGTTAAATTTTAAGGATTTGAATAAAACACAAATTATTTAGGAAATTATTGTCATTTCTTTTTATTATGATAACATTGGTATGGTTCAATTACGTATGGAATAAATATGGGCCGAATGGCCACCACGACCTTGGCGGACCTCCATTCGATGGCCCAAATTTTTGATGACGTTGAGGCATATACTATCTCATCCTTTAGCACTTGAATTATTGCTGGCTTATTGACGTATACCATTCCTTTCAAATAACCCCAACAAAAATACTTACAATTGGCTGGCCACGATACCAGAAAAGTCTCGGTATCGTTTGGTATCGGCAGAAAATTTGAATATTATTATTGATTTATTACAAACAATCAATTTTTGTAATTGGTTTCTCGGAAAAAGCTCTTATGATTTAGATGACATTTTCAGAGCTTTTTTCTTTAGCAGGGAGAAGGTTGAGGCAATAATTTAACTTATGCTGAAGCCCACAATTTGGATGAAATTTTCAGACCGGGTTCTCTTTAGTGATGATTATGTTTGTGTCGAATTCCTAGTCAGAACTTTACTTAGACATTGTGCAACAAGCGTTTCAAAAATTGTTAGGTTAACACAATAAACTTCAGTTAGTAAAATTGTCTTTTATAACAATGGTTTTTGTCTTAAATCTTAGAAATACCAAGCGAGTTCAACTACTAGATCAAGAACATGTGACCAAGTCGTGCATCATTTTACTATGGTTTGCGACTCAGACTAGACTGAAACTAGACGAGACCGATACCGATACCGATACCGAGACTTTGTTCTACGAGACCGAGACCGATACTGAGACTATACTGAAATTTTTTGATTTTGACGATACCGAGACGATACTTACTTATCGTTTGGTGTGGTATCGTGGCCAGCCCTAACAATAGGTAGTACACTGATTTTTTTAATCAAAATAGTTAAAGATAAGTTTTTGAGATAAATAAGCTTTTCCTTAATGATTGTATGGCAAGTAACGTTTTTTTTTGGAGCTTAAAAAAAATTCTCTTCTAAATCATCACTAAATCACTTAAAAGCCTCCAATTCAAAATTTGAAGAATATTTTATCATTGCATAAGCCGGTAGATCTAGATACAAAACAGATAGACAGAATTTTGATACCTATTTTGTTGGTGTTCTCTATCATTGTTATTGATATTGCTATCTCGAAATTTTTGTTTCCACTAATCCAAATCTTGCCCTTAAGTGCCAAATATTGCAAGTTAAAATTCATAACTTAGGGTTATTCAAAGATGAATTATTTTGTAATTAATTGCACCCATTTAACTGATCGTCATAGCCTATATAACCACAAACCATCAGTAAATGATCAATTAAAATAATTTATCAGATAAGATTAAGATTAAGATTTATATTTTTATAAAATAACACTTTTTAGAAAATTTTTGTAGTAAAATACAGTTTTTTTTTAAGTTTCTGCATGGACAAATTTTTTAAAATAATTAAAACATCTTTCAAAAAAAAACCGCAAAATTTTTTTCTAATAATATAAGTAGACATTTAAAAAAAAAAATTGACCACTCAAATATCTATATCAAGCCCTTACTAAAAACAATTTATTTATTATTTTTTTTTAAGGAAAAGTTTTGGAATCGTTTTTGAGAAAAATATGATTATGTAAAATCAGTTGATTTTGTGAATGAATTCTTTTAAGACATCAATTAAAAGATTGAATTCATCGACTTCACTTTGAGGCTGCAACATCAAATTCTGCAATCACCATGCATTTCATTTCATTCCCATTCCATTTCAATGATTGCAATCATTATTTGTTTCCTCTATTCATTTTACAGCAATCAATCGAATGCAATCTTTTGGCAATTCATGCATTCTTTGCATTCTTTTTATTTATTTCCATTATTTTACAAAATTTATTTTCCATTCCATCTAGCAAATACTATGTGAATAGAAAAGCTGTATGTTTTTTCAAAAGCTGTATCTTTAAGTGGTCGTATTTTGTTGAAACAAAAAGCATTATGCAGCTTTATGTTTTTTTTTGCAAATAATTTTTCTATAGTACCATTATTGCTTTGTTGGAAGAACTTACACCAAACAATTAATACGTCGTGGCATAATGGTTAGTGCGTAGGACTGTCATGCCAAAGGTTTAATTGCTGGCCACAGCCACCTACACGCACTCAGGAATGGTTGAGAGTTGTTAGTCACTAGGCCCTGGTTCTCCATGAGCTGTTGCGCTACTAAATTTATTTATTTTACTTAAGTTCTTCTTAGCTTCCATTATTCAATTCTCTTATTATTTTTGGACTTGGTTTTGACTTTTGATTGGCATACGTGTTTAATTGTTTCAATTATAATACCAACAATGACCAAAGACCTGGGTATTCAAGTTCATGTGAAATGTGATTTAAAAGTCTTCAAAAAATCCTAGTAAACAACAAAATGTAAGGACATTTTTGAGGATAATTTCTTATTTTTTATTTTCAAACAAAAGCAACATTCTGAATTATGTATATGAGAATGATTTCTATTTTTTGTTGTTGTTATCATTGTCGAGGGTGTTGTGTTACATACCAATTATTTATTAATTATCCTTGTTGCAAGCGTTAACCTAATTATAATAATGAGATTTTTAATTTGTCTCTGGGATACTATACTTAATGAGATGAATTAATTATTCCACCTAATTAACCAACGATTAAAAATAAATTCATATATTTTTTTGTGGTAGGAGAAATTCACATTGCACTCGTATTTTATTTATGTATGTATTTTTATGTATGCTAATTAACAGCTCTATGTCATACAATTTAAATATACATGCAGGTATTTGTAATATTGTGAAAGAAGGGATAATATACTTTTTTCCTTGATTCTATATTTTTAAAAATTATTAATCGAAACAAATACTAAAATAAAGAAAACAAGTTAGTTTTGTCATATGGTATCACTCCATTAAATGTTTATCAGCAAGGATAATAGTGAAGCTCTTAAGCAGTTTGTTTGAGTTTCAACGAAAAAAGTACGTATACGTCACAGTGTACCTTTTAAACTATTAGTTGAAGAAAAGGAAAAAAAATATTTTTATTTTAACTTGATTATTAAATAATATGGGGTATATTCATAGACATTTTGTTTAAAGTGTTTCAGGAGTTTTTTTTTATGAAATTCATATAAGATAATCTTAAGTTTTGCCTAGAAACAATTTAAACGATTTGAATGACTATAACCAATATTAAAACAAGTTAATTTTTTTAATATAGCTCTAAGTACAATTTTCCTTAAAAACAGCTACCATTCGAAACTCTACATTGAAATGTTTGTAGAACAAACAAATTATAGCAAATTAAGAAGTTTATACGAAATGGCAAATCTTTGGATTGATTTTAGGTAACATTGTTTGAGTAGGTGGAAGTTCAATTATTATTCAGAAAAAAATTGTTCTGCCTGTCATCATAATCACAAGAAATAGTGCGTAGTAAAAATATTAAATTAATTCAATTTTAATACAAAAAAAATTAAAATATGTATATTATCTTTAAGAGAGCAAATCAAAAATCACATCTTAGAAAGATTAATCAATTTAGAAGATTTTCAAAGACTAAAAGCTTGAAAGATTTATTTTTTATATTTCTTTTTAAAATAAACAATAAAAATATTATTTTATTCTATAACCTTCATACAACATAAGGCTTCACGTTGGATCCCTTTCATTCATGCGGATTATATCCAAACGTGACAAAATTATGTTCTTTACACAAAGACCTTCTTTGAAAAAAAAAAAAATCAATTTAAATTTTTGTTTTGTAACACGATGTATACAGTTGGCTAAAATGCGGCTCTGTTTATCTCTTATTTTGCATATCATTTTCAGTTGACCTAAAACTTAATGCAGATGTTTCTATTGAAACACTTAAAATGACTCTGCCAAAGTGGATATAAAATGCTTTACAAATGACACACGTACTTCAAGTGAATAGCTAAATTATGTATGAACCTTTGGTTTTGGCACACATTTACATTTCTTTTAAATGAAGATTATGTTTATTATTCCTGCACAAAAAATCATAAAATTTAATCTTAGATACTAATAATTATTATAAATATGAACCAAAATAAAAACAAAAATTAAATTTAATCAATCAAGTTTAAAATGTCTTTTCAAAAATATAATTAAAAAATAATATGATGGCCTGGCAAAGGTTACAGCTAGTATTTGAATAGCAACTAAAGGTTTCTTATAAAAAAAATTTAATCGAAATCTAGGATGAAGTTTAGTTTTTAATTTTAAATCATAGAACTAAACAAGTTGAGTAAGGTAAAGAAAATATCAATAACAAAATGTGTAGACATTTTCTAAGAACTTTTCATATTATTTCACTTGAATATTCAGGAGACTTTCTTTTTGAAAATTATTGACTTGTTTACTTTTCAAAGTTTTTTCTTTCTCATACGAAAAAAACACTTAAAATTTCATCTAAATCTTTACAGACGTATCCGAAAAATTTTAAAAGAATATGCTTTTAATAACGAACTTTGAAAATGACATGTATGTGCATCAAAAAATCCTTATCGGAGATATCAAGAAATTCTAAAATAGGGTGTGGTGGGAGGTGAGTTTTACTAAAATGATTTTCTAATTTCTACTTGTTCATACGAACAGACAAGTGGCATCCAAATCCTTGAATGCATTTCTGAGAAACCAACAAAAAAATGGGCGTGGTACCATTTTCTGATTCTTTTTATTTCTGAGGAGAATACAAAAAAATAAAAAAGTAGGTGCGTTTTACTAAACTCACTTTCTATATTCCTTTACCTTGTGTAATGTTAGTATTCCACGTTTTTAATGTAGGTATATTAATAGAAAATTGGGCAAACGGAACATTAATCCAAAGAAGTTGGAGTTCGACGTTTGATCGGTAATTACCGGGTGTAATTGGACGATGTTGGTTGGAGTGGTGTAAGCACTCTCTTTATCTTAAATATGTTTGGTTCGATCCGAGTTTCTTTTAGACTAAAAGCCGACAGCAGATTTTGGGTGCAAATGAAAAAAAAAAAAAGAAGCGTAGGCATCGAAAGCTTTATAAAAGCTATTAAAAAAAATCGAAGTCTTGCAGTCCAGACCTGGGGCTTTGTGACTAAATACAGGGTGGCGCACGAATCGTGCTACAAAAATAAAACGTAATAACTTTTTTTCTGTGCGAGTTATTGGCTTATTTTTTTTTATTTTGTAGGTTACTATTTAGATTTATAATAATGGAATCTTGGGATACGGAGAAAAGAATTTGGATAGTGCAACGGTACCATGCTTTGCAGTCAGTCATTTCCGTCCAAAGGGAATTTAGGCGGGAGTTTGGCGGTAATCCCCCGAGTAGATGGACCATTATGAGGTTTGTAAACATGTTTGCCGAATCTGGAAGCATCGCACGAAGGCCGTACCATCGAGATGCCAATGTTCGGGGTCAGGATACAATCGCAGCAGTAGCATCTGCAATACAGGCCAATCCGAGCGTTTCGACCCGAAACTTATCGGGGCAAATTGGAGTTAGTAGACGGTCATTACAACGGATACTTCATGGCGATTTAAACTTGTTTCCGTACAAAGTCCAAATTACTAGCAAGTTAAACCCTCAGGATTTGCCTGTTCGCCTGGAATTTTGCCAAAAAATGATATCAATGGCCGAAGAAGACAACACATTGATCAATTGTTTGTTCATGTCTGATGAGGCCCATTTTGATCTTAACGGCAATGTAAACAAGCAAAATTGCCGTATATGGAATGTGTCTAATCCAGAAATGCTCCATGAGACGGAACTGCCCCCAGAACGAGTCACTGTGTGGTGCGCAGTTTCATCAAGGTGTATTGTCGGCCCGTACTTCTTTGAAGAAAACGGTGTAACCGTTACTGTCAATGGGGACCGTTATTTAAAGATTTTGAAGGAGTTTTTTTACTCAAAACTGCGCCGAAGACGTATTCCATTCAACAACGTTTGGTTTCAGCAAGATTGAGCAACTGCACATATAGCCAGACCAGTTATGGTGGAGCTAAACAAAAAATTCGCAAACAAATTAATTTCTAGGAACTCCACTCCGCTGGCCCCCAAGGTCACCTGACCTGACTGCACTAGGCTTCTTTTTATGGGGTTATGTCAAGCAAGAGGTGTATAAAACGAAGCCCAGGAATTTAACTGAATTAAAGCAGTCCATAACGACAATAATTGAGGCGATCCCAACTTCAACTCTTCAGGCCGCAATGAATAATTTTTTGATCAGGTGCCGCATATGCATGGGAGAGCGTGGAGGTCATTTGCGGTCTATAATCTTTAAAAACAACTAACTATTTAAAATAAAATTTAATTTTCTAACCAATAAAAAAAAAATGAAATACATTGATTAAAAAAAAAGTTATTTGAATTTCTTATTGTAGCACAATTGGTGCGCCACCCTGTAGTACATAAAAGAAACACAATATGAATGCAACCTTGAAGGTAATCGAGTTAGCCCAAATTGGTTTTCACCCTTTCCTAGATAAGCCCCCCGGATCACATATCACGGATCTGAGACCATTTGAGTGTATATTTCGCACTATCCGAATGTTTAAAAAAAAACTGTTTTCCACTTCGAATTTTGAATTTTTTAAACTTTCTGGCAGAGCGAGCTATGCACTGAAATCTTAGATTCCGACAGAATCGACTTCTGTCAATTTTGATCCAATGATGGCAGTTAAGCAAAAACGGGTCTTTTAAAATAAAGTTTAAAATAAGTCTACAAGGTATTTTATTGACTTTATATCAATTAAGTCATAGAAATTATTTTTAGGTGTTATTTCTTAAATGACGGAGTGCTGGACAGTGGCAAGGAAAGTGTAAGGTATCCTCATGTACTTCTTCATCACTGCAACCTCTGGAAGGCTCTACAGTACTTAATCTTATTTTTTTTTTGTGGTATCTCAAAGGGATATGTCAAGGGAATGGAGATGTTCGTGTTCATTTGCATAATTTTATCTATTCTTTGCGTATTGAAATTTGAGAAATTACATCTCTCATTGTTTTTTTTTAATGTTTTTTTACCAATATCTTGTTTGATGTTACAGGTTGGTACTTAAATATGACTTTAATTGACTTGAACCAAGCGATGAACCCGTTTTTACCAGATCATCAGCTTTCTTGTTTCCCTGGCCATCACTGTGACCAGGAATCCAGCAGAGTCAAATATTATGCTGCATGCCAGGAACTCTAAGCTCTTCGCGACAGCAAGATACAAGTTTTGAATGTATCTTGATGGCAGAAACTGCTTTTATTGCTGATTGGCTATCAATAAAGAGTTCCAGAATTTCCAAAAATATTCCTGTACCAATTCCAGTATCCGGATGCAAGATGGTATCCTTTCCTTTCTTCACCTTTCCTTAAAGAGTTGGACTGGTCGTGATTCTGCCCGTGCTTAATGAATAAGTTTTCTTATTTCTTAGAAACATTTGTAAAATTTCTTTAACCAAAAAAAGGAGAACATTATCGAAGTTCTAATGTAAGCTCTTCACGATCTTATAGAAATTTAAACGAGCCTTAGGTTTTGACAGATAGTTTAAGAAAGGTTTCTATAAAGAAAAGAGTACAAGTTTAATAGAGTTATGAGCTTTTATGGATATGTTGTATAACATCTACTAAAAGTGGATAATACAACTCTTACAGAGGTTGAAAAATAAAAGGAAAAAAAGGAGAACTTATTTTTTATTTTTTATTTTTTTTAAGCGATTTTTACTATTTATAACCTGAAACTGTGTTTCAAATACGATTAATTTTTATTTAATGTATTGGAAATTGGAAATAATTATAAAACACAAATGTTTTTCTAACGATTTGTGTCTAAGATATTTCACATGTCAAAGTGATGTGTTCGATTAAACTTCTTGGAAATTGTAACAGAAACCTTTTGAAGACTGATAACTCTTTAGAATCTTCATAAAGTCATAGCTTGATGTTCCTTCTTTAAATAAATTTACAGAGATGTATCCGAAAATAGATGCTCGCCTCGTTTAATTTTCTTTATCTAGCTTTCAAACAATTTTAAAGAAGCAGTTATTGAAGTCATGACTTCTCTAAGAAATTTATTTTTGATGAAAGCTTTATAGAAGACTTATACACATTCAGACTTGCAGCATATCAATATTTCTAAGCAAATAGAAACTGAATTGTTAGTTGGGTTGAGCAGTTTTTAAGTTTGGCTCATCCTGAAGTGGATCTAAGAAATCCAAAGCTGCATAGATGAAGGCCTACACGTAAGCCTCCCCACCACTGCAAGATGGAAACCCAAATAGGAAGAATTCAAGTCCTTATCAACTTGCTCATTATAAAATAAATTGAAAATTGCATCGAAATCATTGGAGCTACTTCTGACAAACCAATAAATAGTATTTACGATAGGCAGATTCTCCTTAATTTTTATTTGATTTTGATTGTTGTTTAAAAGGACGAAGAGGTCCACCAAGACCAAGGTAGACATAGGCGGGAGCATGTGACCTTATAATATTGTGGGTATGCTTGAATGGGAATAGAACTCCACATGGAAGGGAGCCACCCAAGGTATATAGATACTGTTCTAAAAGAAAACAGTTGATATTGGAACCTGGCTGGCATTTTTTTTTTTACCAGATCAGGTTGCGGTCGTTTTAAGAAATGACGGACCGATTTTTGATTTTTTCTTTTTATTTTAAACGAGTAAAGAGAAAAAAGTGCAGCACTGAGAATCCAGAATTGTGAGTTCCACAATTGGTATACTTAACGTAGTTTACCTATGATTAGGGCCCTATTGCACCAACAACTAACTATTCACTAACTACATTCTAACTTATAAAATCTTAGAAACTCTGGAAAATGTAGAGCTCGCCAACGATGAAGCCACGTGATTCATTTGACTTGAGATGGATTTTCAAAGCAAAACGAGCCAATTGAATCACGTGGCTGAAATACATTTTCAGAATTTATTAAAATTGATGAGTTTCAAAGTGATTATTAATAAGTTGTTTATGCTATAGGGCCCAATTCCAATAACTTTAACTGTTTCATATGAAAGTGAACAAATTTAAATTAATATTCTTAGTTGCCTGCTCGGCCATGAAACTCGAGTTGTTTTATGAAAGCCTTAAAAAAATCCTTCTATATTAACTTTCTTTACTAATAGCTTTTAAAGATTAAGGTCCTTAAATGAAGTTTAAATGTTAGGTTTGGTAAAAAAAACGATCCTTTTGGTTGACTTATCATTGGTCGAATTTTGACCACTTGACTGATATACTAGCATTTATGTGATAAGTCTATGTCTATGAACTCTACATATTTACCTATTTAATGATGGGTCTCACGTTTGGTGTTGAACTTAACAAGGTATCTTTGAATGCATACTACAATTTTCATAAAACAAATTATTTCTTTCCTACTTTGCATGTATGAGAATTACTTACTTAGGTCTAGTTCAATATCAATAAAGTTTTCATTTTCAATGGTGGCTTACAAATTAGTCAACGAACTTATATGCTATTCATACAAATTTGAATTGTTACTTAACTTTAAAAAAAAAAAACAGTAAGAAAAATAGTAATTTAAAGCCAACTTTGCCAATATTTTTCATGAATGTAAATTGTTGGTAAATAGACAAATTTTGTGCAACAGCATCCTAATTGCAATTTTCAAAGTAATTTCCGACTATTTATGTATGCATTGCTATAATTTTACTGGGAAAAACCTTCCATCCAATATAGCCCTGCAACCCCAAACTCCATATTCAATAGGGGTTTGCCAGCATAATGACATCTTTATGGTGTTCAATTGCCATCGTATTACAGATGGATGCATTATACGAGTATATCGAATATTTGAGGTGAAGTATCAACCAATGTAGTACCTATGTACATTACATGTGACAAGGTGAATTATATTTTTAACCTTTCAACTCTCTCAACCTCACTCAAGTCTGCATAATAACCACATGAAAATTATGAAAATTTATTGGAAAATCCGACATTAAGTGCATATTTTAATGAACCCAATACACGAAGCAGTGCATAAGAAATTATTTATCCCATTATAATATGCCCATCCATTGAAGCTTTATTGTTTGAGTATAAGTGGTTTATCTAGCAGTGTATATCTGATCATAGGGTCAAATTATCAGAGGTAGGTGGATGCATATATTTATATAGGAATATTTTCAATTCCCTGAGAACTTAAAGTTAATTTAATTTAATCAGATCCACGTAACAACATGGTGAATATGAAACATTATAATTCCAAATTAAGACCTTCTTCTAGCTCCCTTTCCATCTCCCTATCCAACCCCAAACCTTCATAAGCTTGAGCATATCCATGAAGGTTGGAGTTGATGCAAATGCTGGCGCTGCTGGCTCTGGGTGTCCTCAAATGTAACGTAATGTAAAGGAAAAAATAATAAAAAAAGGAAATATACCTAAACACACACACATTTACATACCCGCAAATAAGAAACATGCATATTATACTTCAATGTTACACGGTAATAATTTATGCAGAGTCCTGTAGAGGCGCTGTCTGCTGCGGTGCGGAATTTACTCCTGTGAGACGTGACATTATTACGTTCGCACCAAAAGATAAATTACATAAGTTTTTAGTATTCTTTTACACTCTTTCTTTATTAGTCGGTATTATATGGCAATACCGTTTGCTGTACTTATATGTGTGTGTGCTTGTGCACTCATGTGCTACAAGGATAAATCTAAGTCGTTGAAATGTTATGAATTGTTTAATTACATTACATCGCGTAACTTAAATCTTACGACTTTACAAGACTGGTGCTACAAATAAGGACAATTTAAAGTGTTTAATTTTTTTTTTTTTTTGAGATAAGATTGTCTTGTTTTTTATTTGTCTTATTTTTGGTAATAAAAATGTAAAAGGAGACTTAGAATTAAAGTGAACGTGTTCACAATTGAACGTGCATTTTGTTGTATAGGCAGTAAACAATGCTGAATTGACTTTCATTGAACACACATGGAAGTATGGTGTCTTCTATTTTGAGAAGAACTTGTCTAAGCCATCGTCACAATCTCAAATGGAACCTATATTATACACATAAATGTGTAAATGTGTACTTAAGATATTTTGGCAGAGTTGAAATAATAAAACCTAGCTACGAGTATATACTTATAAGATAAACTTCAATTATTTAATTGCTGATGCTATAGCAAAGCGATGTGCCAAAATGTTTTAAGATCAAAAACCCAATAGAACCTTCAACATCTTGTGCTAAAAATGTTGTGATTTTTATGTTTCAGGATCATCAGACAAAGTGCGCAAATGTTACATGATGGTTTTTGGCTCAACAGTCTCAGGTAGTACCTACATACAAGTATACCTACCTATATACATGACTATATTGATTTTCCTCCAACTTGGTATATTTAGTGGGTTTTGATCATTCCCCAAACATATTTGGCCTCTTTTTTCGATTAAAAAAGTTGTAGGTACAAGTTTTTGTTCGTACTAAAACTATAACATCATCATCATCGGCTCAACAACCGGTGTCTGGTCCTGGCCTCTTTCAACAAGTCTCTCCACCTATCCCGGTCTCGAGCCGACGCCATCCAGTTGCGCACCCCAAAGCTTCGGGCGTCCTGGTCTACGCCATCTCTCCAACGCAAGCATGGTCTACCACGCTGCCGTCTACCATAGAATGTACCACAAAAGACTTTCCGAGCAGGTTCCTCTTCGCTCATTCGAGCTAGGTGCCCTGCCCACCGGAGTCTACCGAGCTTAATTTTTGTCACTATGTCTGCTTCAAGGTAGATTGCGTACAACTCATGGTTGTACCGTCTCCGGAATCGTCCTTCCTCACATATGGGGCCAACAATTCTCCGTAAGACTTTTCTCTCGAACGCGGCTAAGAGGTCACAGTGCTAAGCACCCAAGTCTCGGATCCATACATGAGTACTGGCAGGACCATGGTCCTGTACAGCAGCAGTTTTGAAGTTATGGTTAGATTTCTGGATTTGAATAGCTTTGACAGACTGTAGTAGGCTCTGTTGGATTTGAGAAGCCGCCCGCGTATTTCTTCTTCTATATTGTTATCGGCTGCTACTGTTGACCCAAGGTATTTAAAGGATTGCACCACTTCAAATTCGTGCTCCGCTACCTTGATTGTTTGACCAACTGTTCTTCTCGCATTCGACGCCACCATGTACTTTGTTTTACCTTCACTAATGTGCAGCCCCAGATTTTGTGCCGCCTGCTCGATCTGGATGAAGGAATCGTGTACAGCTTGTTCGGTTCTTCCGATGATGTCGATGTCGTCTGCGTAAGCCAGTATCTGGCTGGACCTGTTGACGATGGTCCCTCTTGTTGCCGTGCCAGAGTCACGGATTGCTTTCTCCAACGCCAGGTTGAAGAGGAGGCAGGCCAAACCATCCCCTTGTCGGAGTCCATTAAAGATGTTGATTGGTCTGGATAGCAATCCGGCTATTTTTACTTGGCTTGTTACGTTGGTCATGGTCAACCTACATAGTCGTGTCAATTTATTTGGGATGCCGAATGGCTTGTAAAGTTTTACCCTGGCTATGCTATCATAGGCGGCCTTAAAGTCTATAAACAGATGGTATGTTGGAATGTTGAATTCAAGACATTTTTCCATCGCCTGCCCAAGGGTAAAGATCTGATCAGTTGTTGATTTGCCTGGAATGAAACCACACTGATATTGGCCGATAATTGTTTTAGCGTATGGGGTTATCCGGTCTTGTAGGATAGAGGAGAGTATCTTATAGGCGGTACTCAACAACGTGATACCTCTATAATTGCTGCACGTTGTGACATCTCCCTTCTTATGTATGGGGCATATGATACCTTTTCGCCAGTCTTCTGGCATTTCTTCATGCTCCCATACGTGCACTATGATATCATGAATTGCTTGACGTAAGGCTGGCCCGCCGTGGTGGAATAATTCGGCTGGTATGCCATCGGCTCCCGGGGCTTTGTTTCGTTTGAGCCGTTTTATAGCCTTCTCAACCTCTTCTATGCTTGGTGGCGGTAGCATAGGGTGTTCATCTTGAAGTAGTGGAGCCTCCACCTCTGCTGTGAGCTGACCATTTAGCAATTCATTAAAGTACACTTCCCATCGCTCCAGTATGCTTTGTAGATCGGTGATCAGATTTCCCTCTCCGTCCTTGCAGTATGTGCAGCGTGGTGTGTACTGCGTCATGTTTCGGACGGATTGATAGAACTTCCGCGCCTGGTGCGGACCTCGCTCTCGGCTGTTCTCTATTTCACAGATTAGGTTCTTCTCCCAGGCTGATTTTTTCTGTCTGTGAAGCCGTTTTTCTGTTCTTCTGAGCTCTTTATATTCCTCTTCGCGTGCCCGCGTTCTATGAGATTGTTGCATTGCTCGGTACGCAACATTCTTACGTTCAGTCGCTAGCTTGCATTCATCATCAAACCAGTCGTTCCGATTTCTACGACTGCTGCCTAAGATGGAGTTGGCAGTACTAATGACAGTATTCTTAAGGCGTGTCCACTTCTCATCTACGCCCAGCATACTGGCTCCAGGACTTACTCTCCCTAAATCGAGTGATTCTAGGGCGAGTCCTAACGCATTACCAAAGATGTTACTGGTGTTTTCATTGCGTAGGGCAGCCGTGTTGATTCGAACCTGATCGGCGGATGCAATGCGTCTCCGCAAGGCAATCCGCCCTCGGAAAACCATACCAACAAGATAGTGATCCGAGTCGATATTGGCACCTCAGTACGTAAACTATAACGGCATACCTAAATACATTAAAATAAGAATCCAATTTACTTTAAGCAACTATAAGGACCTCTTCTAGAATTTTTTTTATTTTGAATTATCTAATCATTTGCTGATAAGATTTAGGTAGATACATTTTTAATGGTAAAACTTCCAAAAACTATACACAAATTCGCATATCAAAATGTTAAATAAAAAAAATATTGTACTTTATTATATTTTTTTTTTTTTTTTTTGTAAATACAATATTTCAAAATTGGACAGGTAATTTTGTTTTTGTGAATTTATTTTTTTTTCTGCATAAAAAAATTATAATCTGCATCCCAAAAAGTTTCCTCTTAAATGTTTTGTATAGCCTTATTATTTAATCTGTATTCAGTATCCAAAACTACGAATATTTACATAATTATCTTCATCGTTCAATGAAAACTCACTAAGTCCATTTTTCTCTTAACCGAGAATTCTTTCATAAGTACGATTTTTTAATAAAATATAAATTTTCAAGTTCTGTTAAAGGTTTTAAATTTAATGGGTCCATTACTAAAGAAAAAAATTTTAATTCTAATCAGCTTAAACCTATAAAAGTTACAGAGATCTTAAAATAAAACAAATTGAGCTCAAGGAGTTTTCATTGAATGACAATGAAATATTGTCCAAAGTTATGTCATAGTTTTATAACTTTATGCAAAAATTTAATTGCACATAAATTCGTTGTTTTTGGCAGTAGATGAGCAGACATTTTACACTACTTTTCCATATTATTATTACTTAGGTTGCTTTGTTTAATTTTCAATATTCTTGTCAAAATATCTTACATTTTTTTCATCTCATTTAATAATGCTTATTATGCAGTTATTGTAGAAATTAAAATAAAATGCACGACTGGATTGCACGTACTTGCTCTTATGTTCAAGTTGCTTGGAATTAAGAACTTTTAAAATATGAAAGTAATTATAAGAAAATATAAAAATATATAAAAAAAAAGCATTGAAATCGTTCTTTTAATTGTATAAATAGCTAGTTAAAAGCTTAGAGCCCAATACCGAGCATGCCATTTGATTATTTGAAAAAATATGAACATATGCAAAAAAAAAAATTAAATCGATGGAGCAGTTTAAAAAATTAATTAATTTTGTATACCTATATAAAATTTTAATAACATAAAAAAAAATCGGTTTGCCAATTCTCAGTATGTTTTAAAATACATTTTTCAACCTAGATTCAAAAAACTTCATTTACTCATTTTTGAAATATGAAATAGATTATTTTTTAAAAATCCAAAATTTATTTTTTTTTTTCATAATTTTGATATGCAACATTATAAACATTTTAAAAGAACTTTTGCATAAACATTTTGATTGAAATCATTTGAGCCGTTAATGTGAAAATCGAAAATTTAAAAAAACGGTTATATGACAGGTACCGTTAATAACGGTTATTTGTAAAGTTTCTTCTTTTCAAAAAGTACACCTTACCTACAGTAATACACTGATTTTTTTTATCAAAATCGTTAGAGCTGTTCTTGACGTTAATAAGCTTTTCATTTACGGTTGTGGGGCAAGTACCGTTATTTTTGGTGCTAAGAAAAATCAATTTCCCCTCTGGAGAGTTACAAAAATTCCTTAAGTTCCAAATTTGTTGAAAATTGTTTCAGTGGCTTAGGCTGTAGTTCAATATACGGATAGACAGACAGAATTGTGCCAGCTACTTTTTTCGTGTTCTCTATCATCTATCTTAATATCGTGTTTGATTGTTATCTCGAAAATTTTTTTTTTTGCACGAATCCAAAACTTGCCCTATAGTACCTACATTGCAAGTAAAAATCAAAAGTTATTAAGGTTTTTATACAAAAGAACATTAAATATAGACAACGACTTTTTTTAAAATATTTTTTGTGTTGCTTTTTAGCTGTAATAAGCACATCAAAAAAGCAAACCAATTCATAATGTTTTGTTTGAATGATTTTTACTATCTTATTACATATTACTTTCTTATTTAAAAAAAAAACAACAAAAATCATCCATAAAATATTAAAGCTATTTGGATGAATCGGTTTTCAAAATTTTGAATAAAAATACAAAATTTTGTGAGTTGAAAACCAGGTGGCCTGAAAAAACCAGAATGAATTTTCCAAAAATCCTCAGTCATTAAAAAAAAAGCATGTCATTAAACTATTTTTTTTTTATAATTGGTCACCCCTACATATGGATTAATGAATTTTTTACGAATTAAAAAAAAAAACATTCAAATTCAGAAAAATTTTCAAAAGATGAATAGATGATCAGCTGTTTTTAGTAATTGGTCAGCTATAAGTTCCTTCTTCCAAGTTAGAAAATTCTTGCTCTTGATGAATAGTTAAACATTTTCAATAACTTTCATCAATGTTCGAATAATTTTGGTAGAGGTTTCGTGGTAGTAGTTAGAAATGTTTCCCTTTCTTAGAAAAAAACACCGTTTTAACTTAGAGATTTTTGTAGAATCGTTTAATTATTGTTAGTCTTGATGAACAATGAAACATTTTCACCAACTTTCATCAACGTCCCAACCTTGGTAGGGGTTTCATGGTAGTAGTTCAAAATTTTTCCCTTTTATTAGAAAAAACAGCATTTCACTTTAAATATTTTTGTAAATTATATTTTTGTAGGGAAATTTGTTTAAATTCAGAAACCTGGTCAGTAGCCCACAAAAATAATAACAAAAATAATTCTCTATTATTTTCGTTTTTCTTTGTTATCATTCTTAACTAGCCAGACCACGGGCTTTACCATTATATTAATTCTTGGTGTCTGAATTTGGGATTTGAACTGATAAGTGGCAATCCTGACACTGTTGCCACCTTGGCAAGATTTTTCGAAAACGGAAACTAATTTTAAAAGATTGTTATTATTTTCGTGTCTAGCATGTATTTGAATTTATAAGATGAGTTTCTTTACATTAAAACAACTTTTCCAAAGTCCAAATTTGTAGACCAGTGTTAATACGAGGGCTTGTTTGACAGGTTTGTGTTTGACAGCTACTTGTATCAGACTACTCACTAATTTGAGGAGAAAATGGAAAAAAGTGAATTTCGTGTGCTTATTAAGCATTATTTCTTGCGAAAAAAAACCATTACCGAGACCAAGGCTAGGCTTGATTAATACTATGGGGACTCTGCACCATCGATTTCAATGGTAAAAAAGTAAAAAAGTGGTTTACTGAATTTCGTTGTGGCCGTACAAGCACTGAAGATGCCGAACGTCCTGGACGCCCAGTTGAGGTCTCTACACCCGAAACAATCGAAAAAATTCACGATATGGTGTTGGCCGACCGAAGATTGAAAGTGCGAGAGATTGTGGAAGCCGTAGGGATCTCGCATGGCTCAGTGGTTTCAATTTGTTTGCTCACAGTCGACCACAAACGCAATCGTGTAACAACTTCACAGGAAGGTTTGGCGTTGCTTAATCGCAATATGGAGGAGTTTTTGCGCCGTTTTGTTACCGTGGACGAAACATGGATCCATCACAACACACCAGAGACCAAACAACAGTCAAAACAGTGGGTTTCTAAGGGTGAATCGGGTCCAAAGAAGGCCAAGGTGGGTTTGTCAGCCAATAAAGTTATGGCGACTGTTTTTTGGGATGCACGCGGGATAATCCACATTGACTACCTTCAAAAGGGAAGAACAATCAATGGGGAATATTATGCCAACTTATTGGACCGATTCAATGACGATTTGAAAAAAAACCGACCTCATTTGGCCAAGAAAAAAGTTCTTTTCCACCAAGACAATGCAAGGGTGCACACATGTGCAGTTGCCATGGCAAAAATCCATGAATTGGGCTATGAATTGCTCCCTCATCCACCCTATTCTCCAGATTTGGCTCCGAGCGACTACTTCTTGTTCCCAAACCTGAAGAAATGGCTTGGTGGAAAAAAAATTGACTCCAATGATGAAGTCATCTCGCAAACAAAGGCCTATTTTGAGGACCTCGACAAATCATTTTTTTTTTGGAAGGGATAAAAAATTGGAGAAGCGTTGGACAAAGTGTATAGAGCTCAAGGGAGACTACGTTGAAAAATAAAATTATTTTTTTATCAAAAAATCTGTATTTTATTCCAAAAGTCACGGACTTATTGACCTGCCCTCGTAGTTACGTCCTGAGCATATTTAGAATTGTATCAACAAAAGGAAACACACCTCAAATGTCGTTATCTTGTACTTTTTCTTGTAATATTAATTTTGGTCCTGAATTCACTTTGATTTTTATAAAGAAGATGGATTCCTCAGATATGGATTATATTTGAATTGCATTCTTTTTTTTCTATGCACACAAATTTATTTTACTTCAAGGAAATAGTCTTACTTAAGGCTTAAACACTTAATCCAAAATAAATTCAGTGAGTTCAAAAATTTTCCAGTCATCGTTTCCATATAAATTATAAATTTATATTATATTTCAATTTTTTAGTAAAGGCAAGACAAACAACATCAACAACATCTACCATAAAAGTATGTTTTTATTGTGAACGGACCTTAGAATAATTAACCTATATTTGAATAACTCTAATAATTTTTACTTAATCTAAAAAGTAAATTGCAATAAACTTATCATTTATCCATGTAGAAGATATGCGGATTTGCGCTGGTACCTACCTACTAACAACAAAAAAACTAAATTGTTTCTGGTTGATAATATGTAGCAACAACAACAAAAAAAAATCAAGGATAAGCAGTAGGTATACAGCAGTATAATAAAGTACATACCTACTTGTAGTTGAATTTATTTCCATCCATTAAATTCATCGTAAACGACTCAAGCTCCTACGAATATCTAATTTAGAACAAACCAAAGACATTAAAATGCATCTCTGCCATTAAATTTTACTCGAATATCCTCAACTCAATCCACAACTTGGTACTAACTATATGCTATGAACAAACTTATAACTTGCAATCCGCCAAATGAGAGTTGATTCGTGTCATCCTCTAGTCTTTTTCTTCCTTTTGGCTGGCCAATCTTTCACCATTATCATCATCACAGTTAAAGAAGGGGCATGGCATTAAAGTTTCAAGAGTATGTTTTTTAGTGTTTTGTCAGTTAGTGCACCAGTTGTCTGTGTGTTAGTCCTCCTTGGGGTTCTTTTCGATGGCTTTGGGCAATGGCTTTTAACATCTTCTTGCAGCAATAGCAGTAGCAGCAGTAGCAGCAGCAGCGCACGTTTAAGCGATCCTGTTAATGACTGTTTTATGTTCCAGCAACTTGAATTAATAATGAAATGTCTCTCTCTCTCTAAGATGGTTTTGCAGTTAAATACTTTGAGACAGCAACGATGACAGTCGAAGTTAATGATTAATTTATCGTTTTTGTTGGTCCTGTCTTTGTTTAATGAGAAATCTAAAAATACAACCAAAAAAAAAACAACTGATTTTTTGGTTTCTTTTAGTATTCGCTGTTGGTATGCGTTTTTAAAGCTTATAATGACATGCCATTTTTAGTAGTATAAAATGGGTTGACTAATAAATTTAAAAAAAACTTTGTTTTTCTATTCTACTCACTACGCATTATTTAACAGACTGCGAGCTTAAATTTAGAGAAAAATGTCAGGTAAATAATTAGCCTGAGGCTTACTAAATTCACAAGGTACACTATCCAATATGTGTAAAATTATCAACATTATAGAAATTTACCTGATTTTAATAACCTTATATTCAGTGTTAAATCATCCATATTCAAGATGATTTAAGAAGATGACACTGGTGGCTTGTTGAAATGAATGGGCAGAGTGCTTCTTTAACATGAGACCAATCAATATTTAACAGGTACAAATAGTAAAAATAACTATGTAAAACGTTACTTCAACCAGATTTGTTGTAAAATAAGCATATATTGGACACATACAAGCCATCCAAAAAAAAAATCAGTTTTAACGTGAGGCGGAGTGGCCCAGGGGATGCATATGCTATCTCCCTGTATAAGAGGTTTCCAGTCCAAAACTAACTAAGTATCACCAACTTTTTTTAATAAAAATAGTATGCATAATAATAATTTTCTATACTTTCAGAACGATGAAAAACGAATTAGACAGTAAGCAGCGTTAGAGTTGGGACCTAGAGAAGCATGGATTCCAAGACATAATATATACAGATTAGAGGGCTGATTAAACATTGAATAATGTTAAATTAACTAGATTTTAATGTAAAATTAACAGGATATTGAACATAAAGTCATCCTAATTAAACCAGATTTTCATGTTAAATTAACTAGAATTTCAGATGAAATTTACAAGATTTATAGGTAAATTTTAGTTTTACTATTTTTAGGCAATGGTAAATTTACAAGATGTCGTTTTTTGGTTGGTTGATGTTGGTTTTTCCTGCAACCTACGTTGATTTAACACGACATTAAAATCAGGTATTTGGTACAGCAGTCAACTAGGGCTGGCCATGATACCAAACGATTTCGCATTTTTTGGACCGAAATATCGGTAGTATCGTTTGGTATCGGCAGAAAATTTGAATAATATTATTAATCGATTACAAACAATCAATTTTTGTAATTGGTTTCTTGGAAAAGGCTCTTATGATTTAGATGACATTTTCAGAGCTTTTCTCTTTAGCAGGGAGAAGGTTTAGGCAATATTAATTAAAGTTGCTCACTGCCACGCCCACCTGACTTATGCTGAAGCCCACGATTCTCTTTTGTGATGACCCGGCCCGAAATCCTAATCGCCAGAGTTGTAAAGACTGTAGTTTTTTCTTTTCTCCAAGATTCCATAATTATTTTGCAGCACCAGTGCTTGGCAATTTTGTGTTACTGTATTCTTTACTTTTTTTGTTCCACATACAATCTAAATATACTCGTACGAAAATGTAGGAAATTTAGTGTTCTAAAAAAAAGTATGATATAATTTTTTAAGAGCAGATTAAAAATGCTTAAAACTATTTTTTTTCTAAAAAAAATCGACAGTTTTTTGACAATCTCTTTTCATTGGGAAGTGATGACGAAAATGTTTAAAGTCGAAAGACTTTCAAAAGACTTACTGACGGCAGTTAAGAAACTTAAAGATTAAAACTAAAATCAGGCCAGTACTGAAGATTTTCAACTGACTATAAGACTAAAACCAGTCACATAGTACTGCAGTAAATTAACTTTTAGTCAATTGACTGCTTTTGATGACTGTACAGTCCTGAATGTTAGTACTACTGGCGACTGCTTATTTTGCAGTTATATAGTACTCAGTCAAAGTATTAACTTAACAGTCAATTGTTAAGTTAATTAACTGTAACTTGCCTGACTGCATTACCAGAGTATTGGATTTTTTACAGCTCTACAAATCGGAACTTTACTTAGACATTGTGAAACAAGCCTTTAAAAAATCGTTAAGTCAACATAAAGAACTTCAGTTAAAAAAAATTGTCTTTTATAATAATGATTTTTGTTTTAAATCTTAAAAATACCAAGCGAGTTCAACTATTAAATCAAGAACATGTAATCAAGTCGTGCATTTTATTCTGGTTTCCTGCTCAGACTAGACTGAAACCTGGTGAGACCGATACCGAGACTTTATTCTATGATACCAAATGAGGCTGAGTTATACGAGACCGGCCGGGACCGATACCTTGACGATACTGAAATTTTTCGATTTTGACGATACCGAGACGATACTTATAAAATTATCGTTTGGTTTGGTATCGTGGCCAGCCCTACAGTCAACCTGATCTACCGTGTTGAAAAATAACGACTTGAAAATCAGGTATGATAAACCATAATTTGGTTAGATATACCCACGATTTTCTTTGAGTGTAGTTGTTTAACGAAAAACACTAAAATTCGGTTGAAACTTTCAATAAGCAGTTACTATCCTGATTCAATTGTTTTTATTAATTATTGAAAAAAAAATCCTAATTCTATACTACAGCTGCCTACACATAAAATAATATAAAACAAGAGCTCAACAATACATTTTTAACTACGTTATCACTTCAGTTTAGAAATTTGACAAAATGAAAAATAAGTATGTTTCATAATAAAAAAAGTCTATATACGTACCTATAAGCTTATCTACCTAACACTAGTTTGCCTTGATAACTTCATTTTTAACATCTTTTGGCAATCAACATAGCTTAAAACTTTTAATAATGCAAATAGTTTTGCACGAGTCTCTAAATTCATATTTAAAATTCTGCCAAAGTTTCACCTAACAGTATATAATGGCTACAAAAATACACCAACCATTTTGGAAAATTATTATTTTGTAAAATGCTAGGAAACGAACAACATGGATAAAGTAGCAGTAAGAGTATAGAAAAGTTTTTCCAAAAATCAAATTATATCACCCATTCAGAAGCTTTGTTTCTATACTTATTTAGGTATACTCGTAATATGTATGTATATACTCGTAATTTTAAAAGACTGCATCATGTTTAGTATTATTATGTTGAGAGGTATGTTGTTGTGGTATCTATTGTATTTTAAAGTAGAAGTTGGTAGTATAACTGCATAGGTATATTGAAGTTGGTGTATGTGGATGATTATTTGATGGGTTTAAAGTGAAATACAAAATTTCTTACGGTAACATGAATTCATATATAAAATAAAGTTTTCAAAAACTCCAAGGTACTTCTTATCTCTCTCTCCCTCTGTCTGTAGCACATATTTTTATTCCATTGGTAGATGTTGCAATACAGAAAACTCATATCTGGTTACGTCATATCACGATATAAAATCTAGAAATAATTCACAATAGTCAAACATGTTTGTATAGAAATTTAATAAATGAAAATGCCATCAAAAAGAGGTTCATAGCCACCTATGTATAACAAGCTTACTCCATTTACATTTCATTAATTTAAAGTAAATTATTAATGTTAAAAATTAGAACAAACATGGGTTTTTTTCGATCGGTTTCCACAATATACTTATTGATTTTACCAGTGGTGTAGCTTGGAATGGGTTTAGAGGTGCGGTCTGCCCCTGGATAATATGTGGGTGGCAATTTCGGAGCGCGGAAACTTAATGATTGATACTTTAATAATTAAAATTATAAAGAAAGTGTTTTCAGGCCAATTTCTGAGTTCGCAATTCGGGCTGTAGTCTATTACTATGAGAAAAGTGAATTTTTATGATCGAAAATACCGTTCAATGAGTTGTAACACCAAAAGATGGGTAATCCTTGGCGCACCATGATTGAATGGTGATTCCCTGTCTGTTTTTGCGGGGAGCAAATGGATTTAATTAGGGTTTTTAGTTATAGGCGAAACAATCATAATCGATAAGTTACTTACGTTTTTACGAAGTTTATTTGACTTCTTATTAGGGAAATCCTTTCCAGTGGATTGCTCTTTTCGGTGGCCAATTCAGAAAAGACAAATTTTTCTATGGTTGTCACGCTGCTTGCCGGAAATTTTGTTTGAGCGGAACAGATGGACTTTGGGAAAATAGACGGGAATTATGGGAAACGAAATCTCGATATTTAATTTGTAAATTGTTTCTGCGTGATTCTAAAACACCAAAAATAATGCGGTGTATTTAAAGTCGTTTTTGTACCCACTTATTTGCATTGGTTTATTAATGCTTACTCAACAAAAAGTAATAAATTGCAGATATGTTGTTGTATATTACAAAAATGTCGCAACTCAAAATTTGACACTTTTGACTTGGAACGACGTTTGGGTTAATACATTTAATTTTTGTTTGCTTATGATACCTCATACATCGACATATCAATTTGGTTTCGAACACTGTTGCACTACAGATGTTTGTTTCAGATCTTTTAACAGGGATCAAAAGTCTTAATCATATATATTTCGCCAAGATCCAATTGTGAGCTATGACAGTCCCTTAGCACAAGTAAGAAATTACTTTGTTATGTGTAGTTTCCTTCAAAACTACCTTGTTATTTACTGAAAGTGGCTCTTAGATCACATCATTATTAAATTTGGCGCTGCCAGAAAATTTTGTCTGGAGCGACGGCATGCATGGTACCCCAACCAAAAATTTTAGCCGTCAATAAAAAATTAGTATCAAATTAATTTTTTTGGAAAATCGAAAAATAATAAATACTTACTTTTGAAACACGATGTTCTTAAAAAAATTGCAACCAACTTAGATGGGTCTAAATCTTCTCTAAATGAAGAAAACAAAATTTCCTAATTTTTTCAAATTTAGATCATCATCCCTAGTCACTGTAGGGGTTAGTTAAATTTCACTTTTTACTTGCGATATAATTACTGTAGGGCAAGTTTTGGATTTGGATTGGAGAACACGACAAAAGTAGGTGGCGCAATTCTGTCTGTCTGTCTGAAGCAATTTTTTTTTCAAATTTTGAGATTAAGGTTTTTTTTTGTAATTCTCCAGAGTGGAAATAGAAATTTTTTAGCACCAAAAATAACGGTACTTGCCCTACACCTGTAAATGAAAAGTTTATTTATCTCAAAAGCGGCTCTTATAAAAACTGTGTATTATTGTTATTAGATATGGTTTACTTTCTGATAAGAACGAATTTACCGAAAACCGTTTTTAACGGTACCTGCCATACAAAGTTATTTTTTTTTAATTTTCGATTTTCTTAGTAACGGCTCAAATGATTAAAATGTTAATAATATTGCATATCAAAATTTTTTAAAAAAAAATTATTTTAGATTAAATTTTTTTTTTTTGAAAATTCAATATCTAAAGACAAGTTGATGAATTTTCTTGAAACTGTATTTTAAAAATGTATTTTAATACATACTCAACATTGGCGTATCAAAACTTTTATTAAAATCTTATGAATTACAAATAATTTTTACAAAAAACCGCTACAAAAATTTTTTGCATATTTTGCATATATTTATATTTGTTCAAGTCATCAAATGGGATACTTGTTTTTGATTTCTTAGTTTTTAACTAGTTGTTTAGAACTTATTAGAAATATTTAAATTTTTTTTTTTTATTTTTAAATTTTTTATAATTGCTTTTACATTTTAAAAGATCTTAATTCCAAGCAACTTGAACATAAGAGCAAGTACGTGCGATCCAGTCGTGTATTTTATTTATTTTTGGATTCTTGTTGGTTTATGTAACGTCTGCCGAAAAACTAAGAGTATTTTGGTTAGAAAAAAACAAGACAAAAATCCCAAAGGAGGTAGGTAATATTTGACCTCGCTCTGAAAAGGGGAGAAATTTGAAAATAAACTGAATGGACTTTTGGCTCTCCAAATAGCTGCAAAACAATAGGAACTTTAGATTCGAAAATGAGATTAATTTAGTATCGACCTTTAAGAACTTTAAATAAATTTTGATAATGCCTAAGATTGCATATCAAAAATTTCAACAAAAAAAGTTTTTTTTTAATTTAAAATTAAGTTTAAAATAATTTTTTTAAATTTAATATTTCAAAAATGATTTAGCAATTTTATTTGAAATTTGAATTCTTTATGCATATAAAATAAAATAGATACCTAAGATTTGCATACCAAATTTAAACCTTAGGTCTGTGAGGTAAGAATTTCGTATATACTTATACAAATATAATTTCAAAAATATTGCTCAAAAATGATTTTTAATTTGTTTTCCCATACTATCACAATTTTAGCTGCAGCTAAGATGGCGTTCTTTTATTACCTCAAACTGTCAAAGCATTTGCTTAAGTTAGTTTAAATATAAAATAAATACATTTTATTTATTAACTTAAATGCATTTTGGAAACTATGCTTCCATCGTCAGTGTGTTTTATATAAATAATAATAAAAAATAATAATACAAACAAAATATATAAATAACTCAATACAAATTATAATTTCCATTTTTGTATTTAAAATTTTCTTAAATCATCAGCTTGATAATGTGACCCAGTCGTGCATTTTATTTATTTTAGATTTTCAAAAATGTATGACTGAATATTATAAATAAAGTCGACTTCCTCTAACTTTAACAAAAGTCGAATTTCTTTCTAACGCGATTTTGTTGCCATAATTTCGTACCAACTCCCTTAAGATGTTCATATTGTATATATTTTCTTTTCTCTAACTCGAATTTTTTAAAACTTTCTCTAACTCAAACTGATTTGGATATCGCGTGAAAATTCAACTAAGAGGGAGCCAACTGTAGTAATGTGTAAATAAATACATACATTTGGTGGCGCAACAGCTCGTAAAGAACCAAGGCCTAGTGACTTACAACTCTCAACCGTTCCTGTGTGCGTATTGTTGGCAAATTTTTGCCGAGTCCGAACGGCTTATGACAAGTATACTCTTGGAAGATTTGTCAGTTCCGCGCAAGAATCAGTACCTCGGAAAACATTTCTGTATTTTAAGTGGCAGCGGCTGGGAATCGAACCCAGACCTCTGCGACATGACAGTCCAATGCACTTTTTTTTCTTAAATTCAATTTTATTTGTCCATTTTTCCAAAATTATCTTAATGCTAGACAAAAATTCAAAAAAACTAGCCTACTTATCACTAACTAACTTACTGGCCCCAATCAGGCGCTCTAAGTTAAACTGTAATAACTTAACGCTAATGCTTTTCGGCCTTAGAAGTCCAACGCACTAACCATAATGCCACGAGGTACTACGTTTGCCTCATGAATTCAGTTGAAATGTAGTTATGTATGTGTACCGATATTTAAAATAAAAAATATTTTTTGGATTAAAAAAAAAATGTTTGAATTTTTTTTTTTGAAAATCAAAAACTTATTTCGAAAATGACATGATCATTTTTTTTGAAACTGAGTACTTTCAAAATATTTTAAGAAGAAAATACTCTTATGGAAAAATAAAGAAACCATACAAATGTTAAGAAATAATTAAGGAAAATATTTTTTTTTTTTTCGAAAAAAGCTCCTACGATTTTGAAAAAACATTTCTGTACGTTAGGGGTGTCGGATTTTTTTATTTATTTGTTAAATTCAAAATGAGTATCGCGGATCTTAAAAAGGATATAGAAAGAAGTAATTTTTGTTCTGGGACATTTTCCATAATAGAATTTTGAGACCCCGCGGCCGGTTTTAAATAAGAAATTACAATTCGAAAAACTGGTCAGAAAAACCATTTAAATATGCATCGATATTTGGTCACAGTTACTTGAAGTGATTTTTGTTTGCTTTTTTAACATGCTGCTAAGAAAATAAACTAAAAAAACTGCTCCTTAAAATGTCATATAAACTTTTTACCTTAAACCTTATGGAAAGCCCCCAAAAAATTTATTGATTTTCTAGACGTTTTTGATTATTTTTTTTTTTTTCAATGGAATGCTCGAATTGGCCGAACTACTTTATCCAGCGCCCTTAAATTGATAATCGGTCAATTCAATTGTGTAAAGAGATCCAAAATTAAACATAATAAGTATGTTATTCTGAGCACATATCGACGCAAATTTAAATGATTTTCGGACCACCTTTTCAAATTATAGTTTTTTTTTTACCTTAAAGCGGCCGCGGGGTCTCAAAATTCAATAATGGAAAATGTCCCAGTACAAAAACTACTTCTTTCTAAATCCTTAACAAGATCCATGATACCCATTTTGAATATAAAAATTTAAAAAAATTCCGACACCCCTAGTGTACTAAAATTAGTGGGATCTACTACCAAAAATTAGCTTAGCAATTATATTACTTCTCGTAGAATGTTCTTCTTTTGCATTGAGAATTTTCTCATTATCGGCTGAAAGAATTTAGATAATTTTAAATAAGTTCAAAAAATATTGCACATCAAAATTTTCAAAAAATAATTTCTTGAATATAAAAAGAACGTTTCAAAACTCAATTGTTTACTTCTTCAATTATGATTACTTTTATTGCTTACTTTTACAGTTTACTGTTATTGGCTTAAGTTAAAGTTTTTTTTTTTTTGAGGACTTTTGAAATTAAATTCAATATTAAAGTTTTGCGACCAGTAGACCATATGCAATTCACCCGGGTAAGACAATTGAGCTCATCAGTTAGATGTTGTTGTACTCTTCTAAGATGCTTAATTTTTAGTCAATGAATGGTAACAACCGTGGTATGCGTTATTTCGAACACCATATACAGGGTGGCGCACCAATTGTGCTACAATAAGAAATTCAAATAACTTTTTTTTTAATTGATGTATTTCATTTATTTTTTTTTTATTGGTTAGAAAATTAAATTTTATTTTAAATAGTTAGTTGTTTTTAAAGATTATAGACCGCAAATGACCTCCACGCTCTCCCACGCATATGCGGCACCTGATCAAAAAATTATTCATTGCGGCCTGAAGAGTTGAAGTTGGGATCGCCTCAATTATTGTCGTTATGGACTGCTTTAATTCAGTTAAATTCCTGGGCTTCGTTTTATACACCTCTTGCTTGACATAACCCCATAAAAAGAAGTCTGGTGCAGCCAGGTCAGGTGACCTTGGGGGCCAGCGAAGAGTGGAGTTCCTAGAAATTAATTTGTTTGCGAATTTTTTGTTTAGCTCCGCCATAACTGGTCTGGCTATATGTGCAGTTGCTCCATCTTGCTGAAACCAAACGCTGTTGAATGGTATACGTCTTTGGCGCAGTTTTGGGTAAAAAAACTCCTTCAACATCTTTAAATAACGGTCCCCATTGACAGTAAGGGTTACACCGTTTTCTTCAAAGAAGTACGGCCCGACAATACACCTTGATGAAACTGCGCACCGCACAGTGACTCGTTCTGGGTGCAGTTCCGTCTCATGGAGCATTTCATATACGGCAATTTTGCTTGTTTACATTGCCGTTAAGATCAAAATGGGCCTCATCAGACATGAACAAACAATTGATCAATGTGTTGTCTTCTTCGGACATTGATATCATTTTTTGGCAAAATTCCAGGCGAACAGGCAAATCCTGAGGGTTTAACTTGCTAGTAATTTGGACTTTGTACGGAAACAAGTTTAAATCGTCATGAAGTATCCGTTGTAATGACCGTCTACTAACGCCAATTTGCCCCGATAAGTTTCGGGTCGAAACGCTCGGATTGGCCTGTATTGCAGATGCTACTGCTGCAATTGTATCCTGAACCCGAACATTGGCATCTCGATGGTACGGCCTTCGTGCGATGCTTCCAGATTCGGCAAACATGTTTACAAACCTCATAATGTTCCATCTACTCGGGGGATTACCGCCAAACTCCCGCCTAAATTCCCTTTGGACGGAAATGACGGACTGCAAAGCGTGGTACCGTTGCACTATCCAAATTCTTTTCTCCGTATCCCAAGCATCCATTTTTATAAATCTAAATAGTAACCTACAAAATAAAAAAAAATAAGCCGATTACTCACACAGAAAAAAAGTTATTACGTTTTATTTTTGTAGCACGATTCGTGCGCCACCCTGTACTTTTATTCATGGACGAACCATTTTTGAATAGTGATTGCTTAACTTATCTTAAATTTGTTCGGAAAATATTTTGACTGAAACATTTATTTTGTTAAGTGAATTTAAGTATGAAAATGTCACTACCGTGGCAAGTAAAACGATCTCACTACTATGACAATACTAATCTGGCTTAGTGCGACCACTTTCAGCATTAACTTTTGTCTTGATATCATATATTTTGTACGAGTATGTAACAAAGCTAATGATACATCTTATCCATTTTGCATTGGATTTATTCTCAAATTTGCCAATTATTTGAAATTTTATTCAACTATAGACTTACATTCATATACTCTTCGAGCAATTGTTTTAAAACTGGAAAGTTCTATATAAAACCTCGAAATACTTTTTTACTTTACACTATTGACACAAGTAGCTAAGCTATACATAGTTTACTTCTATCG
Source organism: Dasysyrphus albostriatus (assembly GCA_946251815.1). Taxonomy (NCBI): domain Eukaryota; kingdom Metazoa; phylum Arthropoda; class Insecta; order Diptera; family Syrphidae; genus Dasysyrphus; species Dasysyrphus albostriatus. Next base: position 25,927,669 of record OX276338.1, read on the forward strand.
TTTGAGAATAGAGATGTTTCTTATAAACTTGTGTGTTTTTTTTTTATTCTTTTGAAAAGTTTTGTAATGAGAAAAGTTCTCGCCAGAGATGTAATCATAGAACAGACACAAAGTACTGTGAAATGTGACAGAATGCAGTAGAAAAAGGCTCTAGTTCATATAGAAACGCACAAAATGTATAGGCAAACAAGTTGGTGGAGCTGGAGTAATGGGGGTTGTCTTGTATACAAGTCAGGTTCTATTTTAAGTTTTTGTTTATTTTTATTCAATTTGTCCTTTCGTTGTTAAACAATACCTACCTACCTTCCATGGTTCTATGCTGCTAAGTTTGGAACAAAGGTGAGTTTCCCTTCGTCAATGCTCATAATGTATTTCAATATTTGAAATGTTTCGAAATTATCCTTATATTATAGTTGCGTAAATGGAAATATGTAACCTGATTAGCAGGTAGATATTGTACAGAACCACCCTTTTGGTGATGATAGTGTAGGTAAGATAGACAATTTTCTTTAATGTGATTTTTACACAAAAAACATTCAACTTTCAACAATATTACTTAAAGTTTTCTAATGGAATCCTTTTTATCGCAATTCAATTAGCTAAGCACGCCTTTTTCTAAGACCTCACAAAGTTATCCTAGTCAAGTACCTATACCTAGATAAGAAGTACCTATCTACTTTGGATATATTACCATCCACTCATATATCTCCCACAAGAAACAAAAAAGAATTATCTTTTTGAGTATTATTACGCAAAAGTGTAATCTAAACTTATAACAGGATGTAATTTATGATCAAAGTGCACTTTATATCTTTTCATAATATTGCAGAAGCAGAAGCAGTGGCAGTAAAAGTTTTAGTATAATACCTAGTGCGCAAAGAGAACACTTTCGTGAGCTATAATAGCCACATGACCCTCACCCTTGTTTTGTATGAATTCCTATGTTGCACACAAAATTTTCATGAACATGACTCTATTATTACAACCAGGACATATTACCTAGCTATACATTATCTCTTCTACTCTATAACACAAGAGAAGGATTCCTCCTTTCTACCAAGTTTGTTTTTATTTTTTTTGTATAATTTTTTTTTTTGGTGTCATAGTTTACTACTGAGACAGGTTGGTTACAACGATTCTGGGAAAAAAAAGTAGCCCCTTGACATCTTGGTGATAATTGCAACGTACGTGGCCTTCTGTTGGCGACAATTTGATGCAGTGCGACGGAAAATGAATATAACGAGCTCAGAAAGCAACGAAATCAGAAGGATACCTTTGGCAAAAGATCTTTGTGTGAGTTTCTTATGAAGGTATGCAAAAAAAGTTTAACAAAAAAAATTTAAATTTATGTAAATATTTAAAAGACAAATGCAATGAGTTGTTTTTTTCTTTTTTGTATTTCTAAAGGGAATGTCATTGCTGTTAACTGTTCGTGAATCAAAGAATATTTAATCAAAAATGTTTAAAACTTAATATGCAAAATGTATTTCCTTATCAACAAATGTTTTTTTCAGTTTTTTAAAATGATATTAAGAATTGGAACAATTATTTTTTTGCAAAATATTATTTTTAAATTTTTTTTTTTATTTTGGGGTCTCAAGAGTATTTTCAGCATCACATTTAACAATATAAAATAAACAGAAAAATTCTAATTTTTTGCTATAAATAAGTTGTTATAAGTTAGTTAATAAATCATCAATATTTCACTTTCACTTTCATTAGTGGCCAAGGTCAATCGGTAATTGATATATGTGCTGTGTCAGGTGATTGGTTGGGCTTGACTCTTGACTTTGAAGTCCTTATGGCAGATTTCTCTTCCCACTTACCAATCTTGCTAACGGCTTGTTTTTCTTGTGAAACACCATCGAGGTCTCCAAATAATTTCAGTAGGCTTAAGTGGATTGAGAACAAAGCTACTATTTTTCAAACTCTATTGAATTACAACTACAATTCCCTCCCGAATCAAACAACTAGTCTCGTAGACCAAATTTCAGAAAGTTTAGTAGAAGCTATCAAGTTGTCAGCACCCTTTGCCACCAACAATAAACAAGGTTTCATTCCCCTAAATAACTGGTTTGATAACGAATGCCACAAGCTGCGAAAAAAATCTTTTGTTTATTTAAAATTGTTTAGGTCTACAAGTGCGATCTTCTTTAAAAATGTATACCTCCGTTTAAATAAAGAGTACAAAGCCCTTTGCTTTGAGAAAAGAACTCGCTACCTCAAAAGTGTGGCTTCAAATTTAGTAAACTGCAAAAACTCAAAGCTGTTTTGGAATAACGTGCGGGAACTTGGGGGTCGTTTTCGGGTTAGTAATAACGCTAACTCACTAGAGGTGGATATATTAGCTCAGCATTTTAAATCATTACTGTCAGCGGATGAGAATTTTCAGACTTTTAGCTTCGCTTGCCCTAATACTATCGTGCAGGAATTGGATACGGCAGTATCCTTGAACGAATTGGAAGCAGTGCTTTTAAATTTGAAAAATAATAAAGCACCGGGAATAGATGGTATTCCAGTCGAATTTTATAAAAATGCTACCCCTCAGTTTAAAAACTATATAGTAGAATTTTTCAATTTAGTTTATAATTCGACTTGTGTTCCCAGCAGTTTCAATAAATCAATAATTTTTGCTGTTTTCAAGAAAGGTGACGTTAATCTTCCCGAAAACTACCGAGGGATCTCTATTCTCAATTCAATCAGAAAAATTTTTGCTTCTATTCTCTATGAGAGGCTTACGAAATGGATTGAGAATGGCAATGAATTAAGCATTTTCCAAGCAGGATTTCGCCACGGGTTCTCCACTCTGGATCACATTTTTGCCCTTTCTGCAATTGGAAACAAATTTATAGAAAAAAGCAAAAAACTTTATTGCTGCTTTGTTGACTTCAAAGCCGCTTTTGATACTGTTAATAGACAAGCTTTGGTCTATAAGATGGCATCTCTCGGTGTCTCTCGTAAATTTTTACTTCTCTATTTTAATTTTCTGTCTTCAACAAGTGCAGCGGTTTGGGATGGTATTAATTTGTCAGAGTGGTTTGAAACGTCAGCAGGAGTGCCTCAGGGATGTATTCTCAGTCCAATTCTATTTGCTCTGTTCATTGATGCGGTTTGCGATTCTCTACCAGGAGGTGTAGTTTTTGCAGAATCCTTTGTTAAGGTTTTGCTCTATGCCGACGATTTAGTGTTGTTGGCGGAAAGTCCATTCACATTACAACTCCAAATCAATAGACTTCAGCAATACTGTAAAATGTGGGGTCTGCAAATAAATACCCGAAAAACAAAAATTATGGTCTTTGAACCTAGGCAAAGAAGGAGATTGCCCGAAGAAAGTTGGCATCTAAACCATGAGGGGATTGAAGTTGTAACCAAATTTAAGTATCTTGGAGTCTTAACCACGAATTTGAATTTTCGTATGCATGCTAAAGAGAAAAGCAATGAAGCTAAGCTTGTCCTTAACATGATGTGGCCAACTTTCTTTAATAACCAACTCGTCGATGTCTCATCAAAATACAAAGTATTCAATGCCACAGTAAATACGTGTATGTGTTATGGTGCACAGGTTTTTGGTTATGCCCAATTCGAAGAATTTGAAACGATTCAAAGGTACTTTTTTAAAAGATTATTTCGGTTACCTCAAGCAACAGCAACCTATGCTATTCACGTTGAAGCCGCTATTCCTCCCATTTTCATTCAAAATCTGAAGGCCCATACAGATTATTTAGTTAAAGTTTTAAGGAGAGAAAGTGGTCTACACAAAACTTTTATGCTAAGGCAGCTTCAAACAAATAGTACACCTTTTAAAGAACTGTATCAACTGGCTGTAACTCATGACACAAGCCTTTCTCTCAGCGAAAACAATTTAGACGAATGGCATAATATTTTCGCTAACTTAATAGCGAAAACTGATGAAAAAATTTATAGTGAGCATTTAAATAGAGCTGCTTCGTCAGAGAGTAGAGTTATTTACAAAAGCTTAAATCATGCATTATCAACTGAAAATAACTATTTTTGTAATGAACTTTCCTTGGAAGCTATAAGTACTATCTTTAGAGCAAGGGTGGAATTACTCAATTTAAATTATGTTCCTCATAGGTCAGATCTCTCTCAGAATTGTAATCTTTGTAATAGAAGAGAACTTGAAGATAGTTACCACTTCATAGCAGTTTGTCCAATTCTACAAGAAATTCGCCGGCTTTACTTCCAAGAGAGCTTTTTGTCAAGAAGTCAGCTTATAAGTATATTGAATGGTTCCTTTGGATGGTCAAACCTATTCAAATTTTGTAAACATGCTTTATTGTACCGTAACAGCTTTTAATAAGCTCCTCTAAGGAACACTCTCCACATTTCACCAGTTAAATTTTTCCAGTTTTTATGTTTCAAATCATTTTAAAATTGATAGTTTTGTGTTTCAAATCATTCTAAAATTGTTAAACCACCCTAATGGTCTTTTTTTCATTATAAGTTTCAACGTGCTAAATAATAAAATATTTTAAAGCTTGCTTCAATATCTATAAGTAGTACACTTGAAATAATTGTATACCTAGTTGCGTTATGAATTAGGAACAAATTATATTTTGCAAAAAGAAGAAATTTATTATTTTGTTTTGAAATTGTAAACTCATTCAATATCATTTAATATATTTATGTACTTCTATTCTATTTTTATATTTCATAGTTTATGAATAGTCAATCAGGCAGACGGCAGCTAAGCCATGTCCTTAATCTAAAGGTTTAAATATTGTACAAATCTATTGAATAAAGAATTGTATCTATCTATCTATCTATCATCAATAATTATCACTATTAAGATTAACACTGATTAAAATTGAAATTTATGAAATTTAATATGCGTTATATTTTTTAATTTGGGAATATTCAAAAAGAAAAAGAAATTCAATTTTTTTAAATACTTTCTTAGTTCAGTAATTTAAGTTGTGATTGATTTTAAGTTTCCTTATGGTTTTTAAATGAAGAATATAAGTTGCTTTTGATAATATAAATTTGACCGGGCCATTTTTTTTTAATCTGGGGTACGTCAGTTCTTGTAGGCTTAAAACTCTCTCTCCGATTTACACCGATTTCAGAAAATATTTTCTGGCAACCCTGATCACTGGTACAGTACAGATTTACGATACGTGTGTTACGATTATGTGTTGTAAGCGTTTGAAGTCACGTTTGTAATCGATCGAAACGATACTTTTGTTAATATCGTCTCGGTGTATCATCAAATTGAAATATTTCAGTATCGTCTCGGTATCGGTCTCGGCCTCTTTTAACTCAGTCTCGTTTGGTCTCATATTACAAAGTCTCGTCTCGGTATCGGTATTGGTCTCGATACTTGTTTTACAATGTCAAAATTCCGATTAGGAATTCAACACAAAAATTTCAACGCGGGGTCATAAGCATAAGCTCACAGGAAAACAATACCAAACGATTCTACCGAGAGTAGCGGTAAATTTTGAACCAAAAAAAAGGGTATCGTTCAATATCGTCTCGGTATCGTTTTGGAGCTGGTATCGTCCTGGTATTGTTTTGGATTCCAATACCGATACCAAACGATACCGAGTCTTTTCGGGTATCATGGCCAGCCCTGCTATCTACTGTTTAACATGTGTTCGTTTACATTTTGAACGGGAATTCCTCATGAACGTAAGGTCTGCACACAGCCTTACGAGCACGTACACGGATGAAAATTTTGTATGAATTTATGACAAGTATATACTAAGCTTTAAGCTGATCGCTTATCCCATCCATTTCGGTTGGATTTCAGATTGGCTCAAAATCCAAATGGATAGCGAAGGATTCAAGAGGAGATACCGATGCACATTGGTTTTGTAGTTCTGATTATCAAAATGGGAGGAAAATACAGAGTCAGGTAAAGCATTCCACATTCAGGTAGTGCGACTAAGAAAAGAATCTCCATACTTAACAGTACGTCCGAAGTTGGGCTCAAGGGTAAACTGATGAGCATTCCTAGAAGTACGAGTATTACGGCGGAATTGTTTAAGGGGAGGAATGTAACTGGCTAATTCACTAGAACATTGCCAGTAAAAATAGCGATAAAATAATGATAGACACGAAACATTGCGGCGGTGTTCGAGAGATGCAATTTTTTCCGTTGTAGCTCTATCACCTATCATTTTTAAAGCTCTATTTTGAATTCTATCTAATAGACTTAATTGGGTCTTAGGAGCACCCACCCAGATATGAGAATTATACTCAAGCTTTGGACGAATGAAGGCTTTATAAATTGCAGCCAGATCAGAAGAGGAGAAAAAATTTTTGCATCTTCGAAGAAAACCTAAATATTTTGCAGCGTTTTTGGCGATGTCGAATATATGATCATTCCACAGAAGGTGGTCTGTGATGCACATACCTAGAACTGAAAGATGTTCGGTTTCTTCGATGCAAGTGCCACTCATGGATAGTGGCAAAGGGGGTGGATTTCACTTCAACGACAGAAGACAGCATTGAGTTTTCGAAGCATTAAATTCTACACGATTTTTTATTCCCCATTCGACAATGCTGTTAAGATCAGAATTTAATGAGCTTATCATACGCTGCCGTTCAAATTCAACATCCGAAGAAAAAGGAAGTGAATCTGGACTGGAAACGAATATGAAAAGCTGAGGGTACTGTCGTCTGCAAAACAATTTAATGGATTGGAAGTTTCAGACGAAAGATCATTTATGAGAATGAGGAAGAGAGTCGGAGACAAAACGGAGCCCTGGGGCACACCAGCATTTATTTTATGAATGTCAGACTTGAACCCATCCAACACAACTTGTATTGAACGGCCCGAAAGGTAATTTCCAATCCAACGAAGAAGAGATTCATCGATACCAAATGCACGCATTTTCGATAAGAGAGCTTGATGCCAAACTCTATGAAACGCTTTTGAAATATCAAGTGCAATAATCTTACTTTCTCCTTCGGGTGTTGTCTGGCCAGAAAAGCGAAGCCACGAAGAATTGTGTACATTGAAATCGCCCGCAATGACGATTTCAGTGTGAGGATAATGGGCAACAATTCTTTGAATGGATTCGGACAGAGCATCAAACTCGTTAAAAGTTAAATTTCTGTCCAGATTTGGGCTTCGATAAAGAAAGCATGTGTGGATGATGTGCTTATTTACCGTAAATTTTAACCACATAAAATTAAAGTTTGTGTTAGAGCACAATCCGTATTGTGGTTGAAGCTGGTAAGCAATATCTATTCTTATATATACGGCAAGACCATGATGGGGGAAGAATAATGGCACCAAATTATACCCATTTAGATTGAATTCCGAATGGTCAGAATTTTCACCTATTTGAGTTTCACTCAGTGCCAAAACAGCTGGCCTGTTTTTTGCAGTATAAACGTATGTGGCATAGAAGTTTTTTCTAAGTCCGCGAATGTTGCTAAAGTCGACCCTAAACTTACCACCCATTTCAAAATTCAATTCTAGCTAAAAACTCAAGTCAGACAATAATAAGTTGAGTGATAATAAACTTAGGCATAGTGTTATGCCTAAGTGACAAAATTGTACTGATCAGCCCCTGCTTAACTAGAAAAAACAAACAACCATCTGCCTGACGTCGTATTAACCTAATCGATGCATGCGTTGTATGGGACGCTCCTAGGAAACCCTTTTCCTTTCTGTGTGAACCACGTGGAGCTTCTTATGGAGCGTAGCATGTAGTCTTCTGTCATTTTTTATTAGATCACTAGGATCATTAAAGTAGAAATCACCAAGGTGAAGTCTGCGTCTATGAGATATATGGAGCAGGACATGTGCATAGAAGATGAATAATCAATTCTATCACTTCCTCATCCATACAGCTTCTGCAAAAATCGTTAGAGAATAAGCGGAAACGCAATTCATGCTTGCCTATAAGACAGTGTCCGCTTATAATACGAATCGTGTGGAGCTAATGCGCAATCTGTTTACAGATATCAAACACTTAGATCACTCTTAATCCATTACTGGCCAGATTGGTTTTATTGCCAAACAAGTGGTGATATTATTCTACAAGGTTTGTTCTCTTTAGAAACCGATTCCAGAGATTTGATAGCTGCTTGACTATCCGAGAGAATGCGGATATCTGTGGTTAATATCACGTTTTCTTTCAGCCAAGGTAAAGCTTCTTTAATAGTCAAAATTTCCGCCTGGAACACACTGCAATGATTATGAAGACGGAATGAGAGACTTCATTTTAGTCTTTCTAAGTAAACACCACCACCCACCCCTTCATCAGTTTCCGATCCATCTGTGAAGATACCAACCGATTAATTATCCAAGAAAGTCATATTCTCCCTGAGAGTTCTAGAAGGAATGGTGACTTGAAAGTTTCTACGGAATAGTGGTTTTGGGATGGTGTTATTACATTGTTATTATCTAACTTCTTCATTTATTTTTTTAATTGAGGTCATTGAATGAATGAATTGGTCATTTCAAAAACCACTTAAGTCACAATACAAACAAATTATACCACTATAAAATTCAAACCGAATAACAAAGCTTTACCCATATAACAATCTATACATTGCCTCAAATTCAACCATTATTGAATTTGATCAATACAAGGGTATAGCTTAAATAGTTACTATGAAGGTAACTTTCAGAGAAAAAAGCAGGTATAACTAACTTATTTCTAGTTAATTATACCTGATTTTCAGATTGTTATTTTTCAACTCAGTAGATCAGGTTAACTGCCTAACTCGATACCTGATTTTAATGTCGTGTTAGATCAATATAGGTGGCAGGTAATATCTTCATGACATCATTTAAATTTAGCACTGCCTTAAAATAGTAAAACTGTAAATTTTACCAGAAAATCTTGCTAAATTTACCTGTAAATCTAGTTAACTTTACATGAAAATCTAGTCAAAAGACATGAATAAAAAAGTCAACGTCCTGTAAATTTGAAATGAAGATCTAGTCAATTTAACATGATTCAATGTTGAATCTAACCTGTATCGAGTAAGTGTTATGTCTTGGATCTATGCGTCTTGGTCCCATCTCTAACGCTGCTTACTGTCTAATTCATTTTGCATTATTCTGAAAGTATAGAAATTTATTCCTATGTATATGATTTTATTTAAAAAATACTTTGTGATACTTACTTAGTTTTGAACTGGGAACCCCTCACACATGGAGAAAGCACGCACCCCCTGGACACTTCGCTGTATAAAAAACTTGTGCCAAATATTAATAAGTTGAAACTGACTTTGTTTAGATGGCGTGTGTGTGTGCGTTTTAACGCTGATATCACGTTGAAATAATGTGGCAGAGTGCTCCTTTAATATGAGGCCAGGTTAAATTCAACAAGCAAAAATTGCAAAAACAACCATACAAAACGTTACTTCAACCTGACTTGTCTTTAAATAAAGACTCGTGTTAAAACACGATCTCAGTTTAAATTTTCGTTAAATTCCTGTCAAAATTTCTTGCTAACCTGAATTTAGTGTTAAAATAACAGGCCATCTTCTTAAATCAACTTGAATATGGTAATATAGGCCACCAGATTGATTTAGCACTTAATATAATAAGGTTATTAAAATCAGGTAAATTTCTGAAAATTACAGACAACTTTATATTGGATTATGCACTCTGTAAATTTAACAGGGCACAGGTTAATTATGACTTTGTTCTCTGAATGTAATAGTTAATATAGTTAAAACCCAAGTCACATATACAATGAAGACTGGATATAATTTTGAATAAATCAACTTAACCCATTGGAACTGCCGGTTTGTGATTTCAGTACTTTCATATTTTCAATTTACGTCTTCAGTTACTGAAAAAGTTATTTAACGGAACTGAACCTTCTTTAATATCATATAGATATGGGTTCTCAATGCTCTATATTTCTTCCACTAAAATTAAACCTTTGTGCTCTAAGGTGAGACACACGTCCACCCAACTACAAAAATTCGAATTAAAACAATGGTCTGACAGATCTTATTTTATTACACAGTTACAGAAATACCTAAGAAGGAATAGAAAGTAATTAGAAACTCGCAACGAAAGGTACGCATCACGTCACCCTAATTGGTTTCCCTTAAATATTTGAAAACCTTTAAAATAAGCTTTAATAAAGCACCTTTATACAAACAAATTAAAAACGATTTGTGCAGATATAGAACAGTAATTAAAATTAGATAATGATATAAAATATGATAAAAACCCTTGTGGCTTGTGTAGCCTATTTTAACAACATTAAATACAGGGTGGCGCACGAATCGTGCTACAAAAATAAAACGTAATAACTTTTTTTCTGTGTGAGTAATCGGCTTATTTTTTTTTTTATTTTGTAGGTTACTATTTAGATCTATAAAAATGGATGCTTGGGATACGGAGAAAAGAATTTGGATAGTGCAACGGTACCATGCTTTGCAGTCCGTCATTTCCGTCCAAAGGGAATTTAGGCGGGAGTTTGGCGGTAATCCCCCGAGTAGATGGACCATTATGAGGTTTGTAAACATGTTTGCCGAATCTGGAAGCATCGCACGAAGGCCGTACCATCGAGATGCGAATGTTCGGGTTCAGGATACAATCGCAGCAGTAGCATCTGCAATACAGGCCAATCCGAGCGTTTCGACCCGAAACTTATTGGGGCAAATTGGAGTTAATAGACGGTCATTACAACGGATACTTCATGACGATTTAAACTTGTTTCCGTACAAAGTCCAAATTACTAGCAAGTTAAACCCTCAGGATTTGCCTGTTCGCCTGGAATTTTGCCAAAAACTTATATCAATGGCCGAAGAAGACAACACATTGATCAATTGTTTGTTCATGTTTGATGAGGCCCATTTTGATCTTAACGGTAATGTAAACAAGCAAAATTACCGTATATGGAATGAGTCTAATCCAGAAATGCTCCATGAGACGGAACTGCACCCAGAACGAGTCACTGTGTGGTGCGCAGTTTCATCAAGGTGTATTGTCGGGCCGTACTTCTTTGAAGAAAACGGTGTAACCGTTACTGTCAATGGGGACCGTTATTTAAAGATGTTGAAGGAGTTTTTTTACCCAGAACTGCGCCGAAGACGTATACCATTCAACAGCGTTTGGTTTCAGCAAGCTGGAGCAACTACACATATAGCCAGACCAGTTATGGCGGAGCTAAACAAAAAATTCGTAAACAAATTAATTTCAAGGAACTCCACTCTTCACTGGCCCCCAAGGTCACCTGACCTGACTGCACCAGACTTCTTTTTATGGGGTTATGTCAAGCAAGAGGTGTATAAAACGAAGCTCAGGAATTTAACTGAATTAAAGTAGTCCATAACGACAATAATTGAGGCGATCCCAACTTCAACTCTTCAGGCCGCAATGAATAATTTTTTGATCAGGTGCCGCATATGCGTGAAAGAGCGTGGAGGTCATTTGCGGTCTATAATCTTTAAAAACAACTAACTATTTAAAATAAAATTTAATTTTCTAACCAATAAAAAAAAAAAAAAATGAAATACATCGATTAAAAAAAAAGTTATTTGAATTTCTTATTGTAGCACAATTGGTGCGCCACCCTGTGCAATTGAAAAAAAATAACAACAAACATTTCTTGCTTATAACACACTTTACAAAGTTCACAAGTTTTCCTGCATCAGCATTAATTATTAAAACATCAAGCCCTGTAAATGTTCATAATTGCAATATTGACCGCATCTAACACATTGATTTTGTGTTGGGGTTTTGTTAAAAACCCCTCAAAACAAATTCGAAATTATACCACCTTTGGTTTTTCCGCACCACTAGAATCCAGGCAGGATATATCTCTCCCAATGAAAATGGCTCAATTTAAATCTCGTCCCTCAACTAGTTGTCTATATGATGCTGATCTACTAATATTATAGGTAGGCACCTACATTCATAAATTTTCAACAAAACATCTAAAACAAGAGATACCTATGTCTGTGTACTGTACATGGTACATCGGACTGAGGGTATAGAAAAGGATATTCTGCTACTGAACTGACTGCATTTGTGTCCAGAATTAAGTTTTGCAGTCTCATTACACACTAGGTTGAGTAACGCCCACAACATGACACAAATAGAGAAAATTATTTTCCAAAATTAGCATATAAATTAGTTTCCTGTTGGTAACAATGCGCGATGCTCGCTCGTTTATGGTGCAGTTCAATTTGACAGCTCTGGTTGTGCGTTAGTCGGCCCGAAGTGCTAAATTAGAATTAAAGTGACATACATGAGATGGGTGTGCAGGAGCTTAAAATCACAGTCGGGGACTTGACGCGAACGCGTTCACAAATTAGTCAGACAGTAGGCGTTTACATGGCGGCTGTTCCAACCATTTCCTAAAATATCCTCAATACCCTAAACCCCCATATAGGTATAGTATTATATGTATTCCTTTACGGACTGAACTCACAGAACAGTTGCATAATAATTATTATTATCAAAGGCTGGTCATATTTGATTTGGTGTGGTATCATTTATGAACATTAGATACTGGAAGGATAAATGATAACATCACATACATTACAGAATAATATGAGCGTTTAATTTGGCAAATTCAAATGAACCGAGTTTATTTTGCGAAAGTGTCAGCCATTAGGTTCAGTTTTACATTGAACAATGAACCAACACTACTGTTATTTATATATTTTTTATTTTGTTAAAAGTACCCAGGAATGGTGGTTGTGCAGTGACAGATGGATAGTTTTACTTAAGGCATTTTTGAAACAGAATACCTAACAAACCGAACTTATTGCTCATTCAAAAGCGTTAAAGAATGACATGGTTTTATCCGATTCAGGCTTCAGGAACAAATAACACTGATTTTATAATTTTATCAACACCATCGTGGCATGAACAACAGCAAAATGTTTATGTCTATTCCTGGCTTTTAACAATGTGACTTTTTGTTCTCATAAATTATAAACGATTATCGATATCAGATTTCAAAAACCTTGAAGTTGAAAATTACCTTGAAGGCTTGACAGCGGGAAAAGAATCCAACTACTCACTTTGGAAAGCTATACAAACGACGAAAAAACCAAAGCTTCCAGTGCCTCCGACTAAGAAAAGCCAAAATGAATGGGCTAAAAGTGACAAAGAAAAAGCGACAGTATTCGCCGATTACTTAGAGGAAACATTTAAGCCGTTTGATGGGCAAGAACTCAACGAAAATATTAATATGAATTTTACCTCTAATGAAAGCTACATAACGAAAAATGCTACACTTGCCGAATTAAGAAGAGAAATAAAGAAGCTTAAGTCCAACAAAGCTCCTGGATATGACTTAATAACGGCAGAGATTTTAAAAATGCTCCCTCGTAAAGGGTTTATTAACCTCCTTTACATAATAAATGCCGCTCTAAGGTTAGAATATGTTCCGAGCCAATAGAAAGTAGCGGAAGTCATAATGGTATTGAAACCTGGCAAACCATCTCACGAAAAGAAGTCTTACAGGCCGATTTCGCTTCTTCCTATTATATCAAAAGTTTTTGAAAGAATACTACTCCTGCACCTGCTACTGATAATAGACGAGAAACAATTAATACCTGAACATCAGTTCGGATTTAGAAGCAAGCATTCGACAATTGATCAAGTGCATAGAATTACTGACGTTATTGAGAGAGCTCTTGAAGAAAAGAAAATCTGTTCTACTGTCATTTTGGACGTGTCGCAGGCGTTTGACAAGGTGTGGCACGAAGGCCTCAAATTCAAATTAAGACCAGTTCTGCCTGAAGGACTTTACAATATTCTAAACGGATATCTAAATGAAAGACTTTTTCGTGTTAGACACGGAAATGACTTTTCTGATTTCAAAGAAATAGTGGCTGGGGTACCACAAGGAAGTGTATTAGGTCCAGTTCTGTACCTTTTATTTACACGCGATATACCTCAAACAGATGACACTATGGTAGCCACGTTTGCTGGTGATACTGCAATACTAGCAGTAGGCAAAACGATTAGCGAAGCTACAATTAAATTACAAAATGCTCTTAATAATGTTAATGAATGGACAAAAACATGGCGAATAGCGCTCAATGAACAAAAGTCAGTCCACGTGGACTTTACGTATAAAAAAATAAATAGATTACCCGTCTTTCTTAATACCGCTCATGTTCCATTTGCAAATGAGGCAAAGTATCTGGGAATGACTCTTGACGCGAAATTAAAATGCAAGCCGCACGTGAAAAAGAATTGCGAAGAACTAAAAAGTAAATTAAGAGATATGAACTGGTTACTCGGTAAATATTCAAAGCTTAGTATTGAAAATAAATTGATTATATACCGACAGGTTCTTAAACCTGTTTGGACTTATGGTATACAACTTTGGGGTTGTACCTGCGATACAAACTTAAATAACTTACAAACGTTTGAAAATAAATTGCTTAGGTCATTTGTAAATGCTCCGTGGTATATAAGAAACGAAGATCTTCATAGGGATCTCGGGATTCCTACGGTGCGGGAGGAAATAAAAAGTTTCGCGCGAAAACATAGAAATCGACTATTAGAACACGCTAATTCAACGATTATTGACATTCTTGACGAGTCGAATTTAGTACGCCGTCTGCGAAGAACAAAACCTTCCGACTTGGTGCGGTGAACAGAAAACCGCTTTAAAATCGCGGATTAAGCGGGAACTTTCACCGGAAAGTAACCTGCAACACGTTACTTAACTTCGTTAAAAATAAATTGCTTGATAAGTTTCAACTTAGTTGCAATCGGGAAGTGGAGGTGGTTTTAGTATAGTAAGAATCTCACACTTCTATGAGCACGCGTTTTTCGGTCCTCATAGAGCCTGAATAGCAGGTTTTGCACCTACCCACGGGAAAATAACCCATAAATTATAAACTTTTATCAATGAAACGAACAATTTAAATGAAATCATTATCTACACCCTATTTTCTTTTACTAATTACTGTAACCCGGGACAGATAGTTAGTTTTAAATGTAATTTCATATGTAGCTATCATTGAAAATCTTAATTGGAAATTTTGAGAAGCTTCTAAAAAGCAAAATAACTGAATAATTTGATACCACAATACCTACAACTTATAATAATATGACTGGGATTACACTGATGGCAAATAACATAATAATTTAACTTTTCTTTTCTAACAAAAAATATTTAAAAAATTCCATGTTTTTTCCATAATTTTTAATTTCCCATTGGAAGTTATTCTGATTGGTCCTATTTTTCAAATGGTCAATTCAAAAATTTTGACGTTTCGAGCTTCCTAGAATCGAAATCCATGAGTTGTGTCTTTGCGTACGTTCGTATGTTCCTTCGCTTTTTTTCGCTGACTTCGAATAAATTTTATTTTATAGATAAAAGTTTCAATACGTGCAAAAATGACTTTTAAAAAAATTCAATAAGCATTTTTTTTACTAAAGAAATTTATAAAAACTCTTGCTAAGTTTTCTTAATCTCGAATACCTCAAGAAAAAATCATGATAGCGACTTCAGGTTAATTTTATTCTACGCAAATTAACGTGATATGGTCTAGGAAAATTAGACAAAAAATGGCAAAACTACGAAAAAATTCCGACAAAGCTGAATTTTGGTGGAGAGCTTTGTTTTGACGTCTTATCCATTTCCTGAAATGTTCCGTAAATTTGGACCGGGGCTTGATTTTTTTTGAGGTTGTTAAAGGGGGTAAAATTCAGTTTTTTTTAAAAGGGATGGGGTTGACCGCCATCTTGAAAAGGGAAGTGATTTGGTTTTGTTGAACAACTCGATTAAATTTCCTTTTACAACAAAATTATACAAGAATAACATTTAGACAATAAAATTATCTAAATAAATGAGCTATTAATGAACTCTGCAGGTTTATTGATCTTGAAGTTATAGCGTATCAAAGTAACACTTTTTATTTTGTACTGTAAATTAATAAATAAAGGTTTTTTGTTAATATCTGAGCAGATATAATTTTTTTTCAAAAAATTAATAAGCTTATATTAATGCTCATAAAATTCTGGATAAAAAGATTATAACACTTTTTTTCGTAGGAGCAACAGATCTAAAAAAAAAGTGCACAAACGTTATAATAAGAGTTTCTCAATGAATTTTTTTCTTCATTTTGCCTTGGTATAATAGGTAATGAGCGCGTTTGTGCCCGTATTTCTCAAAATCTATTGCTCCTACGCAAAAAAGTGTTGTAATATTTTTTGTCCAAAATTCCATGAGCATTAATATAAAGTCATTTTTATTTTGAAAAAAAATTATATCTGCTCAGATATTAACAAAAAACCGTTATTTCTTCATTTACAGTACAAAATAAAAAGTGTTACTTTGATACGCTATAACTTCAAGATCAATAAGCCTGCAGAGTTCATTAATTGGCGTTATTCTTTTTTAGCTCAGACCAGAACATGGAGTAGAGCTCAAGCTATCGGAATTTGCTCTGAGCAGAGTATAACCAGAGCTTTCCGATATAGTTTCGAAACAGATCTGAGCACTGAACTATCATACGATTGTGATGCGTTAAACGTATCATAACTTAGTACTGACTTTTAACTATCACCTGATAGCTACCCAATCGAAAACTCGAAAAATAAAAAAGTGTGAACTGAAATTGAAGCTTTGAACGCGCCCATGTGAAATAAGTGTAACAAATAGCGAAGTTTGCTGCCCTTAGCTATTTACTCCATTCGTTCGGTCTTCTTATTCTGAGCTCATGGAGGGTACTCCGAGCTAGCTCTGATTCAAAACAGAAACACAAGTTTAACGCTCTAAGTGCTCTGAGCTAAATAAGATACACAGGAAATTTTTTAACACCTTAGTTCTATGCTCAGGTAAGAAAGAAAAACGCGCCTAATAGCCCATTTTTTAGATAATTTTAATGTCTAAATGTTATTCTTTCATAATTTTGTTATAAAAGGAAAAAATTTCAAATCGACCTCAAACCAATTTCAAACCGATTTCAAACCGATTTCAAGCCGATCTTAAACCGATCTCAAACCGTTTTCAAACTGATCTCAAACCGATCTCAAACCGATCTCAAAACTTTTCTCAAACCGATCTCAAACCGATCTTCTCAAACCGATCTCAAACCGATCTAAAACCGATCTCAAACAGATCTCAAACCGATTTCAAACCGATCCCAAACAGATCTCAAACCGATCTCAAACCGGTCTCAAACCGATCTCAAACCGATCTCAAACCGATCCCAAACCGATCTCAAACCGATCTCAAACCGATCTCAAACCGATCTCAAACCGATCTCAAACCGATTTCAAACCGATCTCAACCGATCTCAAACCGATCTCAACCCGATTTCAAACCGATCTCAAACCGATCTCAAACCGATCTCAAACCGATCTCAAACCGATCTCAAACCGATCTCAAAACTTTTCTCAAACCGATCTCAAACCGATCTCAAACCGATCTCAAAACTTTTCTCAAACCGATCTCAAACCGATCTTCTCAAACCGATCTCAAACCGATCTCAAACCAATATCAAACCGATCTCAAACCGATCTCAAACCGATCTCAAACCGATCTCAAACCGATCTCAACCCGATTTCAAACCGATCTCAAACCGATCTCAAACCGATCTCAAACCGATCTCAAACCGATCTCAAACCGATTTCAAACCGATCTCAAACCGATCTCAAACCGATTTCAAACCGATCTCAAACCGATCTCAAACCGATCTCAAACCGATCTCAAACCGATCTCAAACCGTTCTCAAACCGAACTCAAACCGATCTCAAACCGATCTCAAACCGATCTCAAACCGATCTCAAACCGATCTCAAACCGATCTCAAACCGATCTCAAACCGATCTCAAACCGATTTCAAACCGATCTCAAACCGATCTCAAACCGAAATTGGTTTGAGATCGGTTAGGTTAGCTATCATTTCTTTTCGAAAATTATCATCGTGATGACATGCTGGATTGTGCTCCTGTGGCATTTTAAGAGAAAACGTTTCATCATTTATATCTACACTGTATCAAAAAATTGCACGTACAGCAACTGAAATTATATACATTAATTGTAGGAATTTGTGTTAAACTATTGCGACTAGAAATTAATTGATTTGCAAATTATCTATCACGTTTTTCGGTTTTACTTTTTATAAAAGTCAATGTAATTTTTTGACGAAAAAAAATCAACATTTTTGAATTTAACGGTCAAATATTTTTGTACCTAATACAACAGTATTGGTAAACAATTTAAGGACTACAGTGAGACATTAAGGTAAAATCATCGTATTGGGGGAGTTATGGATGAAAATGGTTTCTGAAATCTTATTTTTGAAATAACAATGAAAAAAAAATTTGCAAATTTGAGTACAAAATTTAGGGCCAGTGCTGGAAGAATTGAATTACAAAATGTTTTCGTACTAGTAGAGGACAATGACCGAAGTATTCATCTATATTTTTTTAAGAGAGTGGCTGCCTTACGGTGTAAAATCTCAGTTGCCTCACACACCAATGTATTTTTTTCAATATCTTCTTTATTCTCTGAAAAATTCTTAGCTAGGCTAAGTTTAAGGTTATGGAACAACGTCAGTACATTTTTTAAAAACTAAATTAGTAACGAGTTATGACTACAAATAAAAGCCATAGTAGCCCAACTGCATTTTTCATTTTTTCAGTAGAGCACAAATAAGAAACAGTTAATTTTCCAACCATTATTATTACCAACTTTACTCGTTCATGATTAAAAATAAACTGCATCCTCTGCCGGTCAGACATGTGCTTTTATACTTTTCACAAGGCTCCAGAAAAAGCTCGAAGTTTGACGTTTAGTATTGGAAGTTCGAAAGCTCACCAAAGCTCTCAGTAGGTTGGTTTGTGTCCTGTCTAATTCGAAATTCGGTGTTTCTTTTGTTCGATGTTCGAGAGTGGTTATAGTTCATTCCAGAGTTCTTATAGTACAAATGTGACAGTCGTTACAATATTTTTTCAAATTTTAGTCATCACGGATTTTCTTAAAATGGTTCGTTAAAACATGTCTAGGACTCAGTTACCTTTTTAGTACAAAATTAAATGCAAATGGAGTTTGATATTTTGTATTTATTTTAATGTCTAAACGCTAAAGATCCGAGTAAATTTTAAGCTAGTAAAATCGACGTTTGTCCACGGCATTGCTTTTTTTTAAATTAGAATCAATTTTTAGGTTGAAAATTTATTGAAATGCCCCTGTTGTCTCTTTCATTGCATTAAGTCTTGGCAGATTACTTAAAAATTTGTAGGAAGAGGTTGGGGAAGTTACTTTGTAAACACAACTTTTCAAAATTGGGAAATTTTTCATTCGACTTAGAATTTAAAAAAATTTAAATCAAATTGATGGGAAACTCAATCTTTGTATACTTTCTCAATAAATTTTATACAAAAATGTAGCGTCATATTAATTCTTTATTTAAAGACCTACACTTTAAAGATCAGACAATTAGAACCGAAGTTATAAGCTTTCCAATTGGTCGATTTGAAGGCTGTTTTTGCATAATAGAAATTTTCTACACTGAATCTGAAATCAGTTGGAGGCCGACGATGAACTGCTCCACTCTTTGTCAGAAGAATAGAATGCTTTTCAAGTGTGGGGAAATTTTTGTTTTCTACAACTGTGAGATTTATTTTTTGTGTTACAGAAATAATCTACACTGGTCAGACTTACGTAATCTTACAAGTGGCTCTTGACTTGTAGACTTGTAGCTTTGTGTAAAAGGTCACAAATTTGGTCTTAATGGAAGTAAGGCCAAATTGGCTTTCTTTCCATTTCAAAACCATATGCTTTCCTTTCAATATTTTCAAGGCTTTGCATACACCCAGCCTCGCACATACCTCAAATCCTATAGCGATCCCAGACAGGGGGGTTGCACCTAAATACAGACTTCACTGTTTATGCGTCATTACTGTAAAGCTATAGTCAAGTGTAAATAAGATCTCGAAAAACCAGTTTCTTTTGAGGCTATGGTAACTTTTTTTTACAGCCTGCAAATAAAACATGAAAATGAAATAAAGCCAAATTGGTCTTATTACGTTTTCAAAAGCCAAATAAATTCGAATCGAAAATTTGGCGTTATTTCCATATTGAAAACGAAATAAGGCCAAATTTTGTATTTTTGGATTTATTTCGTTGGGCGGCCTTATTTCTCGTCACAGTTATCACGATACGTGCACCTATAAACCCTCATACTCAGATTTTGGTTACACATCCACACCCAAAATTTTTTGACGGCTCTAAGACTAATAGTATGAATAAAAATAGAGCAGAAACAAAATGGATTCAACTCACCAGTAACAGTGAATAGAATTTTCCATGACAATCGGCAACGATACAACTTGCGGACAGACGAAAAACACAGAGCGCTTAATTTACGAATTTGTGCATCGATGCACATTTGAATGCCTCCGGATATTTGGCAAATAAATTTCAAATTATACCTCTATTTCTCTCTCTCTCTCTCTCTCTCTCTATACTATACCTTGGCGATGTGCTCTGATTCTGGTTTTTGATTCTGATTTCGATGTCGTATCATGATTCCTAGTAGTTGTATAACCATTGGTGCAGTGTTACCATTGTGTTTAACTCAATTTTACAAGTTTTTTTTTTCTTCGATGGATATTAAAGATTAAGTTACATTAATTTATGAATCTCTTATAAGGTACTTAAAAAAACCGTTAGAAAATATAAAAAAACACTTTCAATTTGAATTAAAAACAAAACATCAGGGTAAACCTTTTCTGACGTACATAATGTTCAGACGAATGATATAATTTAAAGCTTCCATCAACTTCTATCAGCTATCTCCATTATATTGAATGTCGTCATTTAAAATGAGATACATATATGTTTGTATTTAAAAAATTTCATAGAAATTTAAGAAATTTCCCATTTTTAATGGCGACTTTAAATTAAATGGAGAGAGAATAAACTGGGGCTTATTGTCATGACGTGAATTTGAAGTCTTGTTGAACAAATTTACTAGATACCCAATTTAAGCGAGAAAGAAAAAATACCTTGCTTGATTTTTATGTTGGGCCATTTTTTTCCAACGGTAACACTATAATAGAATGGCAATAGAGTGCCTAATGGTATTTTATAAAATGTCTTCTCTCCAATGGCGTTTTGTAGAGATAGAACACAGAAATGTATTTTGTTGATGACCAAACCAAATTGACAGTTCGTTGGGAATGTTTTTTTTTTTGTTTTTGGTTATTTTTTTTGTAAAAACTATACAGAAAAGAAAAATGGACCGAATTGCAAACAGTTGAAGTCGATTATCAAAATGTGGAATGAATATTGTAAGCTACACGATACCAGTTAGAGGACATTTTGAATTCTATCATTTATTGCAATCAATTAGAGGATATTTAAGGGTCTCTGTTGATAATTGATGATATCACTGGGTGAATTAGTTATATTCTTTTTTGTCTATCACATATAATTTTGTTCGCTTCATAATTTACTTTTTTAGTCCATTAAGCTGTTTGTTGCAGGGACGTGAATAGTTTTTGAAATTTATTGGGTTAGACAGACAGTTGATAGCTAACAAGAAATATCTACCCATAGTTGAGATTTATATAAATATAATTTGAATATTTTATGCAATAACCAAAATGGTGGATTTGCATTTTGTTAGTAGATTTAAAATTTTAATCAATTTTCGTATTTGTGATAGCAATAGTCATAAAACTTTTTTTTTGGGCTTTTTGCCTTAGATGCTTATAACGGAAATATAAAAGACTTGAAGGCTTGCAAGCTTGCTTGCCACTGCCACCTAAAAACTTAAATGTTTTTTTCCGAGGTACTGCCTCTTGCGAGGAACTGACAAATCCTCCAAGAGTATACTTGTCATGAATAAGTGCTTCTCATCTAGCCGTTCGGACTCGGCAAAAAATTGTAGGTCCCCTCCATTCCTGCCAACAAACACGCACACAGGAATGGTTGAGAGTTGTTAGTCACTAGGCCTTGGTTCTTCATGATCTGTTGCGCCACTAAATTTAATATTTTAATTTTTAATTTTTTGAAGGCTTGCAAAACTGATTATGTTAGGAAACATAGTTATGTATTTTACTTACATCCCTTTATCAATTGCTAGACCAATTTAAAATTCAAATTTTGCAATAAAACACCTGCTTTTATTTTACTTTTGACTTCAGTAAGAATTTCTTTTCAAGGTCTATGCCTTTTGAATTAAAACTCAATACCTTTTACCGTCAATGTTTAGCAGCAATAAAATAACCTTGAACCACAGAAACAATTTAATTTTGATTGTTTATATTGTCAAGGCACGTACAAAATGTCAGTAATGATTATAGAGACGGTGACAATAATCAGATGAGCCTGCAAAATAAATCAATTTAATGAACATTCTTGGAATAAAAACAAGGTTCAATATTAAAAACAAAAAGACAACAACAACAACAAAAAATAGCATTAAATTCTCCATAAATTTGAAGATATACCTATGTACATAACAACTGATTCAGACAGTATGTTAAATGTTTCGTATAGAAATTAAGGAGCAGTTAATAAATTGCTTTGTAAAATACTTTTGCCTAACTTAAATTCTTTCCTCAAGAAACAAAAACAGAATTTCATATAAATCATTGTTCACAGCATATTTGCCTAAGTACCTTTATACCATACCAACCATGTTTTACACTTTTAAGAGCAAAGCACAAAGTGTGTAGGTGGGTAATAAGTCAATTTTAATGTTGACAATTAACAATTTAGTATTCACATTTTTCAAAACTAAAAAGACATTAAAACATCATAACCCAGAAACAATTTGCAGATGTTTTTTTGATTAAATAATTATGTGGTAATTAGGTTTTTATTATTGCCAAGTATTATATTTTTTCTTAATAAAATTACGAATTTTCATTCATTTAAATATTTTAGGTTATTTAATGGTTTTAAAATAATTATTTTTTGTTGTTCTTGATCTATTTAAGTAATTACTTGTAAAATTATTTACGAAGATTATTTAAATTCTAATTAATTAATAAATATTAGACTAAATTAATAAAAAGCACTTCTGAATGGTGTCTTAAATTGTTATTTGAAAATATTAATTTATTGGTTTTTGAAGATTAAAAAAAGTAGTCAAGGTCATTTTTAGACAGCTGGGGACCCTGGGCATTTAAGGAATTGGGGCCCCTGGCCTGTTACAGAATTTTTTTGACAGTAATTTTATTTATCACTCATTACTTTGTAAGTTTGACCATATTTTTTTGTTTGATTACGGTAAAAAAAATATGATATGTGATAAGTTGTCGGAGCAAATAGTCACACCTAAGTAACATTGTTAGAGCTATCAGAAGCAAAACTGCTTTTGGAGCATTCCACGCTTGAGTATTCCTTATAAAACAAGTTGATTTTTTAAGAAATTAACCTTGGTTACTTTTAAAGTCCCAGCTGTTTCCATATACATTTTTGCGTCGGATTTTTTCTCAATGTGGATAACAATTCAATTTGTTGCTCGTAGGTAGTTTTTATGATTTATAATTTTAAGTTAATTTTATCAAAAAAAAGTGGTATTTTAAAATTTAAAACGGAACAATCTTTAAAGTTGCAATGAGAGTATTTTGCCTGTCCCGCACGTAATGCTAGGAGTACATTTTTTTTTGGTTAATGAACTGTCAAATTTTGTATAGGAAATGATTCACACAATTTGGTTAAACTTATCAAAAGATTTTGTTGCGTAAAATTAACCAAACTGGTTAAATTTTCCCAAGCGTCATTGTGACTCTTATTCTGTTTGAATTACCTAGCATTTAATCAAAAATATAAAAAAGGTCGTTCATGCAAACTTTGCAAAACACAAAAAATTCGAAAAAAATAATAAAATATTTATTTGAATCGATAGTTTGAACCTTGCAATTTAATGTTTAAAGATAATTTCATGCAAATGTTGACCGCGGCTGCGTCTCAGGTAGCCCATCCGCTGAGTCCAATTTTGGCATACTCTTTCACACATATCGGCCGGTATCTCACGAATGAATGCATGGATGTTGGCTTCCAGTGCGTCAATCGAAGCGGGCTTGTCCCTATAGACATTAGCCTTGACATACCCCCACAAAAAATAATCTAATGGTGTCAAATCACACGATCTAGGCGGCCAATTGACCGGCCCGAAACGTGAAATTAACTGTTCACCAAACTCGCCTCGCAATTGCGCCATTGTTTCGCGTGCTGTGTGGCATGTGGCACCGTCTTGTTGAAACCACATATCATGCAAGTCAAGAACTTCCATTTCGGGCAAAAAAAAGTTTGTTATCATCGCTCGGTAGCGTTCACCATTGACAGTAACGCTGCGATTCGCATCATCTTTGAAGAAATATGGCCCAATAATGCCGCCGGCCCATAAACCGCACCAAACAGTGGCTTTTTCGGGATGCATTGGTAGCTGTTGCAATGCTTCTGGCTGATCTTCACTCCAAATGCGGCAATTATGCTTATTTACGTACCCATTCAACCAAAAATGAGCCTCATCGCTGAACACAATTTTTCGATAAAAAAGCGGATCCTCGGCCAGCTTTCCAAGAGCCCATTCACCAAAAATTCGGCGTTGTGGTAGGTCGGCTGGCTTTAGTTCTTGCACCAGCTGTATCTTAAAAGGCTTTAACCCCAAATCCTTCCGCAAAATTTTCCACGTAGTGCTGTAACAAAGGCCTAACTGCTGGGAACGGCGCCGAATCGACATTTCGCGGTCTTCTGTCACACTAGCTGATACGGCCGCAATATTTTCTTCAATACGTACAGTACGTAAACGTGTTGGTGGTTTAATGTCCAACAAAGTAAATTTGGTGCGAAATTTGGTCACAATCTTCCGAATAGACTGCTCAGAAGGTCGAGAATGCCGACCATAAAATGGAAGCAGCGCGCGATGAACATTTCGAACCGAGCACGAATTTTGATAGTAAAATTCAATAATTTGCAAGCGTTGTTCATTTGTAAAACGATCCATGGTTAAATTGCAAACCAAACTGAAGCTGTTTGACAGTGACACAAGGTACTAAACACACGTCAGCTGTCAAAACCAGTGTTGCCAAAACCAAACCAGCTAAAAAATCACCCGTTATTTATTTTTTCAGTTATTTCAAGATTATTATTTATATATTTATCTTATATTTTACTTATAAAGTTTTATTTTGAGAAAAATTCTCCTCAAATAATAGTACATATTTAGAGCTACCTGAAAACAAAGCACGGAAACGTCAATACCATAAATTCATTTTTTTATAAAACAGGAGCTAACTTTTTTTTTAGTCTAAATCTAAATTATTCTTAATAAAACTATTACAAAATGTACGGCTCTTAACAAAAGGTCTTAAAATGTAAATTTCGTACGTGTTCCGGACGTAACAAATTTGTCCTGCACGTAACGGGATACTTAATTGATTTTAACTATTATTTATCACGCAGTTTATCAAAATTTTTTTTTGGTCATAATTTTGAGAAGTTTTTTTTTCGAAAATTATATAAATTCTTAAGTGTATTTCCAACTTCCGATTTTGCTGAACTTGTGCGTTATTAACACAAATTTAAAACAATGATGTCCTAACCGTAAAATGCTCAGCAAAATTTCGTGACGCAACATGGAAAAAATGATGAAAAATGCATTTTCACGGAGTTTTTCACTAATGGCTCGAAATCTATTTTCGAATAACTGGCATTTTTTGAGCCATTTGTGAAAAACTCCAAGAAAATGCATTTTTGCTTAATTTTTTTCAAGTTGCGTCACTAAATTTTAGTCGCAAACCTCCGATTCGAACTTAGCACCCCCAAAAACATAAAATAGGGGCAAAATTAAAACTACCCCATAGTTTGCTATCTATGAGCCTTTTTGAGCACAAACTGACTGGACTAAAATGTGAACACGCCCGAGTACACCATACTATTTTCATTTAATTAATTTCTCCTCTCTTTATATTTGCTATATTTAATTTTATTTTAGAGTAATAAATGAAACTTAACGCATGGATACTTTTATTAATAAAATACCGTTGAATCGTATATTTCATATTCATGTCATGTATTGGTAAGATTTGGTGCAGTGACAATTCATCTTCAGCTTTTTAAGTGAATCTTGTGAATTTTTCTTAAAAACATATATATATAAAAATGTCTAAAAGAAGGTTTAACAAAACCTTTCGAACGTCTCGCAGTGTTTTTTTTTTATAGCAAGATTATGGAATTTTTTTTCGCAAAATCTTAAGACGCCCGGTTATTTATGCTACTTTAAAAATTAAATGTACGGAGTTAGATCAAATATGACTCATCTATGAAGAAAAACTTAAAAAGAACGACAGCAAATTTTGGGGATTGGATGTATAACTAAAATCTGTGTATGAAGGTTTATAGGTGACTTTATTTTGATATATACCAAAGTCTGGCAGGTTTGATCAATAGAACTCAAGATAGCTATAGCCATTTTATATGAATCTTATCATCTCTTTTTTGGAGATTTGAAACAAAAAAAAAAATCAAGAAAGTAAAGTCTCCAAAAAAAAGTATGAAAAGGTTTGCTTAAAAAGCAAAAAATCATGGCAGTTATTGACCTCAACTATCATCAAGAAAAAATCTTAAGACTTCAAAAAATGGTAAAAATGACAGAGCATTATATTCAATTTTTTTTAATTTAATTGAAGTATTAATGACTCTAAAATGTAGATAGGAAACCAAGTGGGTTTTAGCCTTCCACCCCTCCCAAAGGCTGAAAGATCTTAGTAATTCATATCACGATACATGCACCTATAATCCCTCATACCCAGATTTTAGCTATACATCCACTATCAAATTTTGCTGTCGGCTCTTGGTCTAAAAATAAAAACATTGAAATAATTTTTCTTCTTGTTAATGAAAAATGAAACCAATAATTACCTTTCAATTATACAGGGTGGCGCACCAATTGTGCTACAATAAGAAATTCAAATAACTTTTTTTTTTAACCGATGTATTTCATTTATTTTTTTTTTATTGGTTAGAAAATTAAATTTTATTTTAAATAGTTAGTTGTTTTTAAAGATTATAGACCGCAAATGACCTCCACGCTCTCCCACGCATATGCGGCACCTGATCAAAAAATTATTCATTGCGGCCTGAAGAGTTGAAGTTGGGATCGCCTCAATTATTGTCGTTATGGACTGCTTTAATTCAGTTAAATTCCTGGGCTTCGTTTTATACACCTCTTGCTTGACATAACCCCATAAAAAGAAGTCTGGTGCAGTCAGGTCAGGTGACCTTGGGGGCCAGCGAAGAGTGGAGTTCCTAGAAATTAATTTGTTTGCCAATTTTTTGTTTAGCTCCGCCATAACTGGTCTGGCTATATGTGCAGTTGTTCCATCTTGCTGAAACCAAACGCTGTTGAATAGTATACGTCTTCGGCGCAGTTCTGGGTAAAAAAAACTCCTTCAACATCTTTAAATAACGGTCCCCATTGACAGTAACGGTTACACCTTTTTCTTCAAAGAAGTACGGCCCGACAATACACCTTGATGAAACTGCGCACCACACAGTGACTCGTTCTGGGTGCAGTTCCGTCTCATGGAGCATTTCTGGATTAGACTCATTCCATATACGGTAATTTTGCTTGTTTACATTGCCGTTAAGATCAAAATGGGTCTCATCAGACATGAACAAACAATTGATCAATGTGTTGTCTTCTTCGGTCATTCATATCATTTTTTGGCAAATCCTGAGGGTTTAACTTGCTAGTAATTTGGACTTTGTACGGAAACAAGTTTAAATCGTCATGAAGTATCCGTTGTAATGACCGTCTACTAACGCCAATTTGCCCCGATAAGTTTCGGGTCGAAACGCTCGGATTGGCCTGTATTGCAGATGCTACTGCTGCGATTGTATCCTGAACCCGAACATTGGCATTTCGATGGTACGGCTTGGTTCGTGCGCCACCCTGTATAAGAATAAGGTAATAAGAATTCGTGTCCCAAAATCCATAAAATATATTAATTTTTTTTACCATCTGCTTTCTGAAATCCACTTAAAAGTTAATTTATTATTTAGGTATGTACATTAGGGTCGTCCTTATATTGGGTTTTTTTGAAATTCTGAGATGAATAGACATCAAATGATTCTACGAGTACATAGAAAAAAAAATATTTCTTAATTTTTTTCAGTTGTTATGTGTTTCTCCCTATTTTCACTTTAAGGTACTTACTATGGGATCAGGGTGATTCTTATAAACCGCGAAAAAAACAATCTGAGGGAATAGATTAGATTTAGGTGAGAAAAAAATAGTATTGAAGGGAATTTTATTAAAATTTTGATCAATACAGAAAAAAATAATTAAAATAAAAAAACAGGAACACTTACAACGCCATGCCTTAGCTTTTCCCAATGCCACGATTCCATACTATAATATGCTTTCAAAATAAAATTCTTATTTTAAGTAGTTTTTGAAAAAATTATTTTCAAACTTAAAAACTAAAAAAACAAAAAATTATAGTTTTTTAAGATAAAAACTTTTTTTTTCAAAAACTATTTTAAATAAAAACTTTATTTAGAAAACATATTATAGAATGGAGTTGTGACTTTAAAAAAATGTGAGGCGTGGCATTGTAAGTGTTGCCGTTTTTTTTTTTAAATATTTTTTTCTGTTTTTGGCCAAATTTCTAGAAAATTACCCCTCCCACTTGAACGGGGGGAAATAGACCTCCCTCCAATACAATTTCTTGCTCGTCAGAATCTAATCTATACATTCTTATTCATTTTCGCGAGGGCTATCCAAGACTACGTCCAATTTAAGGACCACGCTAATGTACCCATCTTTGTACATATATATTTAATAATATCCATTTCAGTAATCAACCCTTCAGTTATCAAAAACCAACTATGCCTAAGGTCCTTAGGTGGGTGCCTTCGCGAGGCGCATTATGACTGCATAAATCCAAATCCGAATTGAAACCATCCATCAAATCGCTGCCAGAAATCAGATACCAAATGCTGTATCAATGTTCAATCATAAAACAAGAATCCTTATGATGATGGAGCCAGACATCGCATCAGATCGCACCAAACATTCCAAACATTGTTTAGTAAAACAAAATGAGGTTATCGATTGAATTCGCTGCCATGGAGACTTCTTTTTTTTTTTTTTTTTTAATGTCATATCTTTTTATGTGTTGAACATTACATTATCCCTGATGGTGCTTGGTGGAACATTGAATTTTCAAAAATCACAATTTAAATTTATGGATATTGGTTAGACTTAATGGCCAAATATGCTAAACAGCTTCTGAGTTTGAATCAGAGTTAGAATAAGGACAGGAGCACATAGTACTCGTACATTACCAACCCCTACATACATACAATACACAGTAAATTGCTGCTGTTTGTGTCTCCGTTTAACAAGATGAAACATTAATAATAAAGACTTCTTCTGCAATCATCTATATGTCTTTTATATTAAATGAAAACCACAATAAAAATGAAGTTTTCCAGTAAATTAAGTTTTGAAATTTATTGAATTTATACCCCGATTCATAAAACGAATTCAATTTTATTTATTTATTTTTTTTTTGCTTTCTTTTTATTTCTAGTAAAATCGAATATTTTTCTCAGTTTGGTAGGCGATTATATTATAGAATAAAAATTGATTCCAACAACTTCTCTTGAGATTTTTTTTTTTAAGAGAAAAATACTGATATTCTTGTTTAAATTGACGACCAACGATAACGTTGACGATAGCGATGTATTTTGGACGAAAGTGTTCTTTAAAAGGTTTTACACTCAATTAAGTTGATGGGTTGTCTTCGTATTTTGTTGTTTCCCAGGCGACTTAAACATTTAAAGATTATTTTTTTTGCTATGGTGACCATATTCTGTTGAAACACAAAAGCAATCTAGACATGCGTGTATACGAGTAGTTTGAGGTGTTGTAGCAGAGAAGTACATCATATTCTCTTTTTGCGATTATCCCGCATATGATTTACTAAGATCTCAGAGACTAATAATAATTGGCAATCGGGGTCATGCATTCGATTACTAGAGACCGCGAAATATAAAATTCGGTGAGAATACAAACAAAATTTGTGTAGTCGTAAAATGAACTAAATCAGTACTTTTTTTTTGTATAAATTCAGTTTTTCTTTCCGGTAACTTATTAAGAGTTGCAGTGGTGGCAACTCTCTAACTGCCAAGGGCGGATCCAGAATTTGCCCCTGGGGGGGGGTCATGTTTATTAAAATTTCCATAAAGTATTGCATCCCAAATTAATTTTTACTTACGATATAAGGCAAGTTTTGTATCCGTGCAGATACTAGTTTTCGATATAACAATTGAACATGATGAAACAACACAAAAAAAGTGGGTGACACAGTTCTGTCTGGTTGTCTGTCTGTCTATTTTTTGATATTCCTTGACCAACATGATATTCCTTGACCAAGCCCTAAGTTACTTGACAAGTTGATTAAACAATTAAAAAAAAAAACAATTTAAATGCCTTTGTTTTATACATTTTTATATGTTTTTATATATGTCAGTATTTTAAAAGTTCTTAATTCTAAGCAACTTGAACGTCAGAGCAAGTAAATGCAGTACTCGTGCATTTAATCTCCATTGCAAATTTTTTTTGAAAACTAAATTAATTAGTTAATGAATTCAAGCCAGACCTTCGTCATGACCAGTCCAACGCACAAACCATTATGCCATGAGGTACTTAAAAATATTGCTTAGGAAAAGTTTATTTTTGCCCTTATAATCTTTCACAATAAGTTCGTATTTACCCTACAAAATCTATTTTGCCTGGCAACTAGAAGCTACTTTTTTTGCTTACGACTTTCCTAATGACATCCCCCGAACAAAAAAAAAATCATGAAACGTCAAAATTACCAAACAAAACTTTGTATTCCCAAAATTTGCAGCCAAGTAAGTGGGAAAGTGTAAGCAATTACAGTCTCGAGAAAACGAAGTCAAATGCTTTAATAGCTTGCTACCACGCATCGCTTCGGGTTGCTTTTAGCTCAATGTTGCTTCCTAGTGCTAGCGACTAAAAGTTGATCGCAATTCACAACTTAGTTGCCTAGTGATTGCTAGACCTTGATTTGGAGATAAAGCAAGCGATATGTCATTTAGGATATTTGCAAAAAATGTATGCGATCAGTCCCATCTGGAAAAAAATCTAACGGGGCACTAAAAAGTGTTACACTCGAATTTGTGTCGGGCCTCACCCGCTAAGTATCCTTTTGCCTAGACAGACAACAAAAAATAAAAAGTTGTCTATGTTGGGATTCCATCCTACGATATTCTGGTTACCAGTCCAATACTTTAACTAGTGAGCTATTTCGCAACACGGTTGTGTGTTGTTGAAAATTAAAAGGTATATAGGTACTTTAGTTTTTCCTACTATGTATGATGGGTATAAAATATTTTTTTATTTCTTTTGTTATATATTAGATATTTGTGATGGGATGAAAGGACTTATCCAACAAGTTTTGTCTAGCGAGGGCCTCACTAGTATTTGACAAGTTTTCCTGGTCTGGATTGACAAAAACTTGACATTTTTACAGGCGGGGTAATAAGTCCAAAAAAAATTTTAAATCAATTGTAAACGTTTTTCTAAGTACCGCCCGATTTTTCGCATTTCATCTCGGGGAAATTAGCAAAAAAAACCAAAATCTAAAATATCCAAACTGCATTATTTTTTAGATCTTAAAAAATGATATCTCATAATTAAGTGATAAAATAACATCGCAATTTCAAAATTTTACCTTACAGTTTTGTAAATATCAACCAAAATCTCGAAAATTAAAATCTCGAATATCATAATCTCGAATACCTACTCAAAATTGAGTGGCCACATTATTAGAGGGATTTTTATTTGCGAGATCTCGAATGCGAGTTTTTCATTTGCATGGTTTTGTAAGTTGTACCCAATTCAAAAGGCAAGGCCGTATATGACATCCCATATAATGTGTGCTTTTCGAAAGGTTACTAAGTAGTCTTAAAAGGTCAGGTAGTAACAATAGATAATTCGGCAGACATAAAATTTTCAAAAATGTCTGCTGAATAATGAAAAAACTTTGACCTAGACCTAATATTTCATTGGTGACATACATTTTTTTAAAAGAATTTTCAAAGTTTTTTTCATGATTCAGAATACATTTTTGAAAATTTTATGTCTGCCAAACTATCAACTATTACTACCTGATTCGGTTTATGGTGTCAGAAATATTCACAAAAACATCAAATCAATTTCAAAATTATTTTTACGGTAAAATTATAGTAAACAAAAAGTTAAATTCTGTATTATTCTTGAAATGAAAACTGTTCTTGTTTTTCTGGCTGAAGAATTATTTTAACGACTTTTCACGAACGATGTTCATATCGTTGGCTTTCTGTCAAAACCTAGCAAGTCCGTAAATGACATTTTAATGAACTTTTGGTTAACAAGAATTACTGAATTCGAATACCATATCTAGTTACAGTGTCATGGTCTCTTTTGGCTCTGTCAACCAGTTTAAAAACCTTTTATTATCTAAAAGTTCTATTTATTACCCTTTAAATCGGTGTTTTGTGTCATCTAAGCAATTTTTCAATTTGACTTACTAGGTTTTGACAGAAAACTGACGATATGTATTTTTTTATTTTTTATCTCTTTAAATACCCTTTGAGCAGTGAATTTTTTTGTTTATATTTTTAAATCTGGGAATAGTCCCAGGGGGGGGGGTCATGACCCCCATGACCCCCCCCCCCTTGTATCCGCCAATGCTAACTGCATTCATGTTTTAGTGCTTTTAAAGACATTTTATACGTGTTACTGCCTTACTTGCTAAACTAATCAGGTCTACTTTCAGGTTAAATTTTAAACCATTCTGGTCACCATGCTATATAGTATAAATTCTCTATAAGGGTTAACAACAAATAAAATGACCACACATAATGGGAAGAAATTTATTTTCTTAGATAATTTTGAATTTTCTTGTTTTTTTTTTTTTTTGGGCATTAGGGTTGATGATGACTTTAGTTTGACTTTTTTCAATGTGATATATTACGGTATTATTCTAACAAATTCACTTTAATACAAGAAAATATTTCTAGAACTGGACACCAATTTATTTTTAAAATATATTCATACTCTCATGGAAGGCGGAGTTTTTGCCTCATGTTATAGCGTACTTGAGATAAATTAATGGTGTTTGCTTTTTTCAATAAAATTAAGAAAAGTTTTAGTTTAGAAGAAAAAGCATTTTATGTGTTAAGCATTTGTTAAAAATTCATTGAGCTGTTTCAAAATAGTTTCCAAACTATTTAAATGTGTTTTAGAACCTTCATGGTTAGGAAAAAAAAAAAAATTGGAAAAAGAAAATAGAACAAATAATACTTCTCAGAAAGTTATTTAAACTTTTTGTTTAAAAAAAAGTATCAAACTAAATTTTACAGATACACATAACGAAAATATAATCTGTGAAATATAAAAAAAAATTAAGTATAAAGTATAGTTTCAGCTTCACATTGGACTCCTGAAATTAGGTTTAAGGTAATATTTATATATGTTTACTTGGATTCTAATTATGGAGATTTCAATCAAACATAAGACCTAGTTCACACAGCAATCCACCACACATTTTTTCACAATATAAATCCTTACAAATGGGCAGTGGCGTATTCATGCTATATTGAACCTTCCACACGACGCAACGTTTGTACGCTTGCCATTTGGATTTAAACTGCAAAAGAACATGTGGTAGATTGCCGTGTCAAACAGACCTTAAATTCAGTTATCTACAATCTACGCAGGTACATCTTTATTTTTGATTGTAAGTAGCTTAGAATTTTTGTTTTTTCTCTAAATGTATGTCAATTTGTATTTATAAATAATAATAAGGATAGATTTTTGTTAAAGCTAGGGAACAAGTAAGGCTAAGATACTCTTTTGAAAACAAAGGTACTCTTTTGAATACACGCGATGATTTTTTATATAGATTTTTTGGTACCTTCACAAAATACTTTGTATGTTAAACACTCAGGGTGTTTTACATTAAATGTATATGCTACAATGTGCAGGTTTGGCCAAAACAGGACAAAAGGAAATAAAAATTCTTTCGGAATATTGATACCTGATCCAATATAAAAAAGTTAAGTTAAAAAGAGAAATAAAGAAGCTTAAGTCCAACAAAGCTCCTGGATATGACTTAATAACGGCAGAGATTTTAAAAATGCTCCCTCGTAAAGGGTTTATTAACCTCATTTATATAATAAATGCCGCTCTAAGGTTAGAATATGTTCCGAGCCAATGGAAAGTTGCGGAAGTCATAATGATATTGAAACCTGGCAAACCATCTCACGAAAAGAAGTCTTACAGGCCGATTTCGCTTCTTCCTATTATATCAAAAGTTTTTGAAAGAATACTACTCCTGCGCCTGCAACCGATAATAGAAGAGAAACAATTAATACCTGAACATCAGTTCGAATTTAGAAGCAAGCATTCGATAATTGATCAAGTGCATAGAATTACTGACGTAATTGAGAGAGCTCTTAAAGAAAAGAAAATCTGTTCGACTGCCTTTTTGGACGTGTCGCAGGCGTTTGACAAGGTGTGGCACGAAGGCCTCGAATTCAAATTAAGACAAGTTCTGCCTGAAGGACCTTACAACATTCTAAACGGATATCTTAATGAAAGACTTTTTCGTGTAAGACACGGAAATGACTATTCTGATTTCAAAGAAATAGTGGCTGGGGTACCACAAGGAAGTGTATTAGGTCCAGTTTTGTACCTTTTATTTACACGCGATATACCTCAAACAGATGATACTATTGTAGCCACGTTTGCTGATGATACTGCAATACTAGCAGTAGGCAAAACGTTTAGCGAAGCTACAATTACATTTCAAAATGCTCTTAATAATGTTAATGAGTGGACAAAAACATGGCGAATAGCGCTCAATGAACAAAAGTCAGTCCACGTGGACTTTACGTATAAAAAAATAAATAGATTACCCGTCTTTCTTAATACCGCTCGTGTTCCATTTGCAAATGAGGCATAGTATCTAGGAATGGCTCTGGACGCGAAATTAAAATGGAAGCCGCACGTGAAAAAGAAATGCGAAGAACTAAAAAGTAAATTAAGAGATATGAACTGGTTACTCGGTTAATATTCAAAGCTTAGTATTGAAAATAAATTGATTTTATACCCACAGGTTCTAAGACCTGTTTGGACTTATGGTATACAACTTTGGGGTTGTACCTGCGATACAAACTTAAATAACTTACAAACGTTTGAAAATAAATTGCTTAGGTCATTTGTAAATGTTCCGTGGTATATAAGAAACGAAGATCTTCATAGGGATCTCGGGATTCCTACGGTGCGGGAGGAAATAAAAAGTTTCGCGCGAAAACATAGAAATCGACTATTAGAACACGCTAATTCAACGATTATTGACATTTTTGACGAGTCGAATTTAGTACGCCGTCTGCGAAGAACAAAACCTTCCGACTTGGTGCGGTGAACAGAAAACCGCTTTAAAATCGCGGATTAAGCAGGAACTTTCACCGGAAAGTAACCTGCAACACGTGACTTAACTTCGTTAAAAATAAATTGCTAGATAAGTTTCAACTTAGTTGCAATCGGGAAGTGTAGGTGGTTTAAGTGTAGTAAGAATCTCACACTTCTATGATCACGCGTTTTTCGGTCCTCATAGAGCCTGAATAGCAGGTTTTGCACCTACCCACGGGAAAAAAAAAAAATATTTCCAGTCCTAAATAACTCAAAGACTTATGTGATTGTGTTTGTGGTAATTAAATTTTAATGTGAGTTTTCATCCTTGAGAAATTAAATGCTAATAGTGACAAAGTGAATAGAATATAATTTCTTTCACATATGATACTAAATATAAAAAGTATCAATAAAAGGCAATAACAGAATGGTTGTTTTCATCTTCATACGTTGTTTTTTTTTTTATTTCCTATATATGAATAGGAATGAATAGGTGTGATAAAAGTTCTTGAGAAAAAGCACAAATACTTACTCAAAAGTGTAAATTTACCAACACATACACCAAGTCACTGCTGAAATATTCGACGACTAATCTGAAATTGCATTTCACTGGCCCCCTTTTGCCGGATTTACACAAGTGACAAATTTGACAAATTTTCATTCATTCACGTCATTAAAGTTGGCAAAATAATGGTAAAATCAAATCATTAATGACATAAATTTACCCGAACGCAAAATAATGGCGTTTTGATGCTCTGTTATCATAATGGCTAAGATTGAGCAGGTTCATTCTTTATTCTGTATTGTCATTATTTGCAAAATAGTGTCACTGTGCATTGACATGGCTTCATTTTAATGGCAATATTTAATGCCAATTAGTTCGTCATTTATTTA
The DNA here is from genome assembly GCA_946251815.1 of Dasysyrphus albostriatus. NCBI lineage: Eukaryota > Metazoa > Arthropoda > Insecta > Diptera > Syrphidae > Dasysyrphus > Dasysyrphus albostriatus. The sequence continues at coordinate 25,963,947 of OX276338.1, forward strand.
TGATAAATATTATGGCACAATTTCAATTCATTTACACGATTATGTCATTAATGGCGTGAAAATGGAAGAATTTATGACAATTTGTCACTTGTGTAAATCCGGCATTACTAGTTTTTACTAGCTAAATCGATTTTCGGCTAAAAGTGACTCATCTTAATCACTACTTGCGGTTTCAAATTAGCTAAATCTCCGCACAGAACCAACGCAAAACATTCGTAACGCTCTGTTTTTTTGTTAGTTTTGTCGCATAGCAATAGAGTGTTTTTAGTTCATCTAATTTTAAAAAAGCGGAATATCGTAGCAGTCATACTTCTTTCCCTAAATTCGTAGTAGATTTATTCCATTTGGATTAACGTCCGAACCCTGGCCAGTATAGAAGCCAGTACAGCATGCCGCCTACGTCACAGCAAATACACGAATAGGAATTTGACAGTCAATGTATGTAGCCAATTGGCTAGCCAGTACTGACTCGTGTGGCCGCAGGGTAAGGCTAAGATACTCTTTTGAAAACAAAGATACTCTTTTGAATACGCGTAATGATTTTTTCTATATAGATAGAAATACTTTGTATATTAAACACTCAGGGTGTTTTACATTAAATGTAAATGCTACAATGTGCAGGTTTGGCCAAAACAGGACAAAAGGAAATAAAAATTCTTTCGGAATATAGATACCTGATCCAATATAAATTTATGAAATTTTTTTATATTTTACAATAAAATTGCTAAAACATTTTTAAGAAAAAAATCGTTTTTTTGTGTTTTTCAGTTTTAGGATCTAGTTCTAGAGAGGATAATCAAATAATTTTCAACCACAAATTTCAAAAATATTTGCAGCTAGATATTAGACCACTTATTTTTATGCTCATTCTCTTCGAGGGTAAAAATAATAAAATAAGTTGTGAAAGTAAGGGTTTCAGAAAAATTTTCTAGGTAATTTTTAAATATTAAACTTTTTGTTCTGAAAATTTTGACATCATTAAAGTTTAGCTTATGTACGTTAATTGAAAATCTGCACAAAAGCATTGTATGCTTTTTAGAATAATTTTGAATGGAACAATTGCACTTACGTGCCTTCTTGCCAAGGTCATGATAACGCTGATTAATTATCAGCTAAAGAAATACCTTGAAGAATGGAAGCTTCTTAATGACGGCCTTCGTAGCAATAGGTCTACTGGTAATCTAATAGTATACCTCATTGAGTAGTGGTAGTAGGGAAAGTAATATTCTTGCACTTGGTATTTCAAAAGCGTTTGATAGAATTTGGCATCCATCTTTCTTGTCAAGAATGCGAGCATTTGGTATCAATGAATCTTTTCTTCGTTGGATTAGAAAAAATTTAACTTTCGGACCGTTCAATTCAAGTCGTGTTAGATAGTTATAAGTCTGATATTCATAAAATAAATGCTGGTGTGCCAGTAGCGGATCTAGGATTCGGCTGTGGGGGTCATGAGGCTCCTATTTTAGACACTTCATTTAAAAAAGGCTCAATCATTTACTCGCAATTTCTCACAATTCCAATTTTTTTCTCAGAATTAAGACTGGTCGTTAGAGTCAAACTAATTTTTCATAATGCAAAAATATTCCTAGTAAATGAAAAATTTTATGTTTGGAAAATGGAGCAGCTGTGGTATACTTCAGAAACCATTTTTGAAAAAGCACCTTTATACATCAACAAAAGTTGTAAGGATATTTTTAAAGGTAATTCTCTAAATATCTTTTTTTTATTCTGAATGTTTTTGTAGGGTTTATATAACTAAGCAGTACGCGGATAGCGCTGAATCTTTACTCCAAAATTACTATTAAATAATCAGCTTAAATGTTATCCTTATTTTAATATACCACTTTTGTGGAAAAATATCACATAAAACACGTGTTTTCGGGTTGGTATTCAACCATTTAAAAGAATTTAATATTTCAAATGAATATAATGAAGAAGTATGGATTTTTCCCTACGGTTTTGACAAATATTTTTTCTCGAATAATTCACAATTTCGATTTTTATTTTAACAAAATTTTAAAATCCTATGAATTAAGCTCGAGAATAATGTGGAAGTTTGAAGAAATGAAGTCAAAAAGGGTTAGGGCTATTTAAAAAAAAAATAAAAGTATTAAAAAAATCAAAAATGCATATAAATAGAACCCTCTCCCATACGAATGCAAAATCCATGAAAAACAAACTTGAGATTTCCTATGGATATAAGCTGTAGACTGAAACTTTGGAATTCAATGTTAGCAAGAAAAACAATAAAATTCAAAAGAACCACCATTATTTATTTTTAATAATTTTATTTTTATAGATAACGACATAAAACAAAAAATTATATTATTTCGGTGGCTAAAAACTCTTAAAAATTCATTGAATTTAACTCAAACTATATGTAAAAGAATTCTTATATGCAAAACCGAATAAAATTGAATGTATTTTTCTGGTTTATTTTAACGACCACAGTAAATTTTTAGTTGTCTTCATAATTTAGTATTAAAATACTCTTGCATTTATTTAAGGTTTTTAAAGATTATTCAAAAGTCCTTAAAAACCTTGAATTGAAAAAGCCTGTTGCATTCCTTCCCCTAAACAGTTCAACCGTTATACTCTCGTGCTTCCAAGCATGCTCATCAATTTATCGTTGAACTCAATTTTGGACCAAGTATATAGAGATTCTTTTCTCAGTCAACGTACTACCCGAATGTGGAATGCATTTCCTGACGGCGCAAGTATTGGGGAAGAGCTTGATGAATGTGCACAAAAATTTGTTTGTAAATGTTTTTGACCCTATAACAATGAATTCATAAATATTATTATGCCTTTTTTTTATTGATATTCATTAATTTTTTTCTTCAAATATTGAAATAAATTGTTTGTTTGACTTAAGTTTGGACTTTTGACTCAATTTCTTAAAAAGCTATGAACTTTCGACACACTTCTTACTGAACTTTTGGCCATCTGTCATCAAAGATTGCACATGTTAGGATGCGGATTCGTCGTGGGAAATCGACTTAGATCGAGAGTCATCGATTTTAAGCCGATCAGCGATCGCCTGGCTGTGATCCGCTTCAAAACTACCTTCCAAAACATCAGCCTAATATGTGCACAAGCCCCTACCGATGAAGCGGAGGAGTCTAACAAGGAGGATTTTTACGACCTCCTCGACGGAGCCTACGGAGCTTGTCCGGAGTACGATGTCAAAGTCGTGCTCGGAGACTTCAATGCTAAAATCGGAAAGGAAAATATCTTTGGCGGATTAGTTGGAAAGCACAGCCTCCACGAAACGACAACAGATCCCGGCTTTCGACTGATTGACTTTGCTGCAGCTCGTAATAGTAGCTCGGTGATAAGTAGCACTAGGTTCCCCAGGCGAAGGATACACACAGCAACATGGCGATCCCCAGATGGTCGAACCGCCAACCAAATCGACCATGTGCTAATTGGCGCAAGGCACGCATCGAACATCTTGCACGTGCGAACTTTCCGATGTGCAAATGTGGACTCTGACCACTTTCTTGCTGTGACAAAGTTCAGAGCCCGACTGTCCAATGAAAAGAAAGCGAAGACCGCCCAAAGGAAGAAATTCAACATTGCATGCCTTAGCACATCTGAGAAAGCCAGAGACTACAGTGAGCAATTAACCGGGAAACTCTCTGCCGTACCCCCACCCACAAGTGTCAACAACCAGTGGAACTTGTATCGCGACGTCATTAAGGAGACAACCGAGACCACCATAGGCTATCAACCACCTAAAAAAAAAAACCCGTGGTATGATGAAGAATGCGCGGTATTGAAGCAGGGGACGGAAAATGCACGAATGCAAATGCTGCAACGGAAAACAAGAGCAGCAAGAGAGGAGTACCGTGAAAAGAGAAGGAAAGAGAAGAAAACCCTGCGTAGAAAGAAAAGAGCATCCGCAGCCTCTCAGCTCAGTTATCTCGAGGAGTCTAGCACTGCCACCAGCATGTGGTTATAAAACCGGCACGCAAGCTCTTCGAAACAGCGAAGGGAACCTAGTCACCGAAGCACAGGGAATTGTTGACGTGTTTAAGCAGCATTTCCAGCAGCTGCTAAATGGGCATTCTGTAGAGGAAGCGACAGTAGAACAAAGAAGCATGAGACCAGTCAATGAAGATCCAGTCCCAGCGCCCAGTACTGAAGAGATTAAGAAAGCCATCCACAAGCTTAAGAACAACAAATCCGCCGGCTCGGATGGCCTACCTGCGGAACTCTTCAAGTATGGAGGAGATGTCCTGGTAGGGTGCATACACCAGCTCATCAACCAAGTATGGGAGGAGGAAAGTATGCCCGACGACTGGTCAATTAGCTCCATATGCCCAATCTACAAAAAAGGCGATCCTATGTCCTGCAAAAACTACAGAGGTATATATCCCTGCTTAATGTTGCATACAAGATCCTATCCAACGTAATATGTGAGCGTCTTAAGCCTTTCTGCAACACTATGATCACAACGTACCATAGTGTGGCTTCAGACCAAGCAGATCAACGATAGACCAAATCTTCACATTGAGGCAAATCCTGGAAAAAACCAACGAATTTCAAGTCGAGACCCACCATCTTTTCATCGACTTCAAAGCCGCATATGATAGCATTAGTCGCCAAAAGAGCTTCTATTGGCGATGTTGGAACTCGGGATCCCGAAAAAACTGATCCAGCTATGCCGCATGATGTTACAAAATACGCGGAGCAACGTGCAAATGGGTAACAGCTTATCCGAGCTATTCCAGACATGTACAGGGTTCAGACAAGGAGATGCCCTATGATGTGACTTCTTCAACCTAGTCCTGGAGCAGATAGTGTGCAAGAGTGGTGTTAACCTGGAAGGCACTACCTTCAACAGGTCTTAGCAACTGCTTGGCTATGCAGACGACATCCATATCATCGGCCGCTCTAATCGAGCTCTCCAAGAAGCATTCATAGCTATTGATTTATGAACAGACGAAACGCGTTCGTCTTGAAGTGATTGAGGACAAAACAAAGTATATGCTATCAACAAACAAAGCTTCATCTGTCCATCACCTAGGACAAAACGTCACTGTTGGCAGCAGTAATTTCGAGGTAGTCAAGGAGTTCACCTACCTCGGAACAAACATCAACCCCACGAATGACACCTTAGTGAAAATCCGACGAAGAATTACCCTAGCGAACCACTGCTACTTCGGTTTGGCCAAACAAATGGGTTCAAAACTCCTTTCCTAAAAGGCAAAGTGCACGCTATACAAATCGCTAATATTACCAGTTCTACTCTACGGCGCCTAGTGCTGGACGATAAGTAAAAAGTGGGAATTGATACTGGAAAAATTCTTCAGTGGATATTTGGTCCAATATGCGAGGAGGGCGAATGGAGGAGAAGATGAATTATACGAGCTGTACCAAGATGTGGATGTAGTCCAAAGAGCCAAAACACGCCGACTACACTGGCTCGGCCACATCGAGCGAATGGACAACAATGCTCCAGCCAAAAAAAAAAAAAATCTTCGAATCCCAGCCCCCAGGTTCGAGACGACCAGGAAGACCGAACCTCCGCTACAGGGATCAGGCGGTTTCTGACGCAAGAGCGCTTGGTCTCGACGACTGGAGGGAGCGTGCGAGGGACCGCCACCGATGGAAGACCGCAATATCTCAGGCAGAGGCCCTCCATGGATCGGGAGCCGGATAAGTAAGTAAGTAAGGTATCTTTTCTTGAATCTTTCCTTATTTTCGTAATACTCGCACTGTGTTTAATCACTTCAAGGGTACCTATTCAGAACCTCTTTAGTCCGCGATAATAATAAAAAAATATTATAAATTGGTTAGTTGAAGGTATCAGTTGGCTGTTCTTAAACTACAACTACACTACAACCATCTGGTTTTTGTATTCCAACTTAAATATTGAATGCTATACTGCAATCCTAAGAAAAAAGGGCCTAAATGCTAAAATTCCAAAATTGAGTTAGTATCATAATTGGAACCGCTAAATAGTTTACTATGTTTGTGTAAGGCTTAAAGCCCAAAATTCCAACTGCAAATGGCTTAAAATCACGAGCGCAAGTTTTATTGCGGGTTTTAAGCAGGTTGCTTATGTGCTTAAAATAAGCTTAAAAGTCACAGAATTACTATAACTTATTCGCATAGGAAAATAACATGATTTTTTCTTATAAAAAATTGTTCTTCAAAATTATTAAAATTATATAATTTGACGGCGTAAAAAGCAAAATCATTAAAATGCATTTATCTCAAAACTACAAAAATGGAGATACGCCCTTTTTCCTTACGACGGCAGTATACTACCTACCTGAACAAATTGAGTAAACAACTTTGTTCAATTTCCTCCAACAATTTTTGTTTCTCATTTTCTATCAATGAAAAGTAATGTCACACATTCCTTTGTATAGATAAGGGTATTTAAAATTGAAAACTCTAAAATGTTATTGAACATTTTTCACCACAAAAGTATATTAATTATTTCATCCGGAAATTTGTACAAAACATTCCCTTCCGCAACTTAAGTTTTTTTTTTTAAATTATCTCTTAAAAAAAAAAATCATATTCACACGTGTGTAGAATTTTTAGCACTGTCATACCTTAAATGGCAGATATTATCCTGGCTAAAGTTTATTTCATCCGCCCATAAATGATATCCATTTCCGCTAATAGACCGTGATAGAGTCAAAGTTGTTTGCACTTACCCCCCCGTCCCATTATGTTATGGAAGTAGAAGATATACATGTATACATTAACAGTTATTGTGGAAAATGTGCTAAAGGGAGGTTTATTTATTCATTTATGAAAAAGGATAACATAACCATGGGAGCAGTTGTCGGGTGTATATTGTAGTGCATCGTTGCTTTGCATGCGGAAAACTCAATGCAACGAATACAATGAAATTCACCGCTTCGTTCGAACCTTTATTATATTTTGCAATTTCCTGATTTATCAGATGATATTTCCGTTTTCATTGAAGCCCTATTCTAGATTGTACCTACATTTATTTTCAGTCTTTGTAGTATATTTATGTATAGGTATATTTTAGCATCAGCATAACAACACAAACATGACAATAGTATAGTATTCGATACAAAGAGTATTCCCGGGTCTTTTGTGGAGAGTTAAATAAATTCCTAGGAGAGCAAGCTCCAACGTCATTTGAATATTAAATGCTGGTTGGGATTGGGAATAAAATATCCAAATGTGGTAGACCTACTTATTTTGTTGATACCATATGAACGTGCCGGTTAGTTTTTGAACCCTTTTCCATTGGGTAAAGCTTGTTAATAAAATAATAACGAACGATATAGCTGGACCTATGAAAAATTAAAAAAAAAAATCGTCAGAAGAATAATTTGTGTCGGAATTCAAAGTCAATTTAAACTTTAATCAAATGTTTTTGGAAATTATGGTACAACTGGTAAGGATTAAATTAATTCCAAAAAAAAAAATTTATAATTTATTATTTATGGCTTATATGTTGTGTAAGTTATACTAATTTAATAAAATATAATAAGGTAAATAAATTATTTATAAATGAAATGAGAACAAGATTCAGAAACGTCAAGGTTCTCTTGCATTCTTTTGTCATTAAAAAAGGAGGCTTTAGGCTCTTATACAATTTACAATCCGCAATTTAGCTTTTTAATAAAAAACAAAGAAATAATTGATTGAAAGATTTTTGGGTTTAGTCCTCGAGTATCATCAATTTTCTGGGATATTTCCCTTTCAATTTTTAGCTCCATTAATTTTAACAAAATAACTTACACCCAATCATGACGATATACATCATAATTGTGTGTTCATATATTTATGTTTTTTTTTCATCAACCGCGCTAAAAATAAAACACAATCAAAGACTTATGCTTCACTGTTACTATTTCAAGGGTTTTTTTTTTGAGCGTAGTATCCTTAATCTAATTCAATTTCAAAGTTCTATTCAAATATTTTCAATATTTTCTCTTCCATCACTCCATCAGGCGACTTGGTTATATAGATATGGTTATAGCTGCCTCTGTCTGTCTTTCTTTTTTAACCAAACAGTTCTCAATTAGGACTTTAATTGTTGGCATGATGAATATTTCCTGCAGCTAAATTTTGATTAGAAACCAATCCTTTCTTTGATATGTATGGTTGCTGGCATACAATTCAGGAAAGTTTCAATTATACGCCTTTTGACTTTGGGTTTTTGGAAACACATATAGTCCATATAGTCAGTCTGATGGTCGTTATGTCATTATTCTGCTTTGATGGACTTTATAGGTGTGTTGCAATTTGGCATCGTTCGCTCGAGTTGAGTTTATAATTACAAGGGCTTTGACTTCAATATAATTGGACAGTCAACTTGTATTGAAGGTACTGGGTTGTAATTCATGAAGCATTTGTTTGACTAGATACGTATTTTTTTTTTAACATATTTATTATTTTTGTTTGTATATCATTGTTACCTTTGTGTGTTATATAATTTGGAAAATTTATTTGGACATTGTCTTTCATAAAGATAGAAAATCTATGAAGCTAAACCTATCATATATGTATCATACAATAGCTTCAAGCAATGGAAATATTTATTAATTAAAACTAATCTAAACAAAATTCAACTTAACGATATTCATTACATAGGGATGTCAGTCCTGACAAGTTTGTCCTTGATAACACGAATTTTCAGAGGAAAAGGTCTTTGTGTTTTCAAATCACATCTGTGAAGTTAGCAGAACAATTTTAAGCTAGGCCAATCGGACCACGGCAGGAATTTGCAGATTTTTTTTGCGTTTTTACCAAATAGTGGGTGTAACCTACTGCATTGCTGACTTTACTGTGAAGTTAGCAGTGCATGTCCTTTTCTCAAAAACTTAACTTCACATGAAGTTAACAGTGCAAAATGAATTTTGTATTTTTTTTGTCAAATTTGGACTTCAAAATACGAACCGAGTTTTCTCTTGAAGAACACACAAATTTGGAAATTTGGGACACAACTGCAATTACACCTATCTTACTCATTTGCTGAAAAAGGGACGTTTACTGCAAATTTCAAAGGGAAGTTAACAGTGCAAAATGAATTTTTCGATTTTTTTGTCAAATTTTGACTTACAAATTTGAACAGAGTTTTTTCTTGAAGTGCATAAAAAACTATGCAAATTTGAGAAATAACTGCAATCCAGCTAGCTCCGTTATTGAGCAAAAGACTGTTCTGCTAACATCACAGTGAAGTTAACGGTGAAAAATGAATTTATTCGATTTTTTTCAAATAAGGACTTCAAAATTGGGACCTTAATTTTTCTTGAAATGCAAATCAAACTGCAGATTTGGAGCCTGCTAACTTCTCAGTGAAGTTAGAATTGCAGTAGGTTATACCCCTATTTGGTGAACTCCAAAATCCGGAATGCAAAAAAACTGCTAATTTCTGCCGTGGTCCCATTGGTCTCGCTTAAAATTGATCTGCTAACTTCACAGACGTTATCAAATCCTAGATATTTTTGTGTGTGAGAAACTAGTTTTCTATCCTTGAAACTGAGTCTGAATAAGGCGGTGATTTGTAGAAACCAATCAGCAAGTACAATTCCCCTGATGGTACTTATCAGATGGAACTATATTGATCAATCAATCAGTAGAAATTATACCCCTGGTGGTATCAATCAACGGGGACTATACCTCTGGTAGCACAATTCAGAAAATAGAACACCCACGGTGACACTATTTAGCAAGTACAATGAACTTAGTGGCAATATTCTTTAAGTAACGGGTGATTTTTTAGCTGGTTTGGTTTTGGCAACACTGGTTTTGACAGCTGACGTGTGTTTAGTACCTTGTGTCACTGTCAAACAGCTTCAGTTTGGTTTGCAATTTAACCATGGATCGTCTTACAAATGAACAACGCTTGCAAATTATTCAATTTTACTATAAAAATTCGTGCTCGGTTCGAAATGTTCACCGCGCGCTGCTTCCATTTTATGGTCGGCATTCTCGACCTTCTGAGCAGTCTATTCGGAAGATTGTGACCAAATTTCGCACCAAATTTACTTTGTTGGACATTAAACCACCAACACGTTTACGTACTGTGCGTAGTGAAGAAAATATTGCGGCCGTATCAGCTAGTGTGACAGAAGACCGCGAAATGTCGATTCGGCGCCGTTCCCAGCAGTTAGGCCTTTGTTACAGCACTACGTGGAAAATTTTGCGGAAGGATTTGGGCGTAAAGCCTTTTAAGATACAGCTGGTGCAAGAACTAAAACCAGCCGACCTACCACAACGCCGAATTTTTGGTGAATGGGCTCTTGGAAAGCTGGCCGAGGATCCGCTTTTTTATCGAAAAATTGTGTTCAGCGATGAGGCTCATTTTTAGTTGAATGGGTACGTAAATAAGCATAATTGCCGCATTTGGAGTGAAGATCAGCCAGAAGCATTGTAACAGCTACCAATGCATCCCGAAAAAGCCACTGTTTGGTGCGGTTTATGGGCCGGCGGCATTATTGGGCCATATTTCTTCAAAGATGATGCGAATCGCAGCGTTACTGTCAATGGTGAACGCTACCGAGCGATGATAACAAACTTTTTTTTGCCCGAAATGGAAGTTCTTGACTTGCATGATATGTGGTTTCAACAAGACGGTGCCACATGCCACACAGCACGCGAAACAATGGCGCAATTGCGAGGCGAGTTTGGTGAACAGTTAATTTCACGTTTCGGGCCGGTCAATTGGCCGCCTAGATCGTGCGATTTGACACCATTAGATTATTTTTTGTGGGGGTATGTCAAAGCTAATGTCTATAGGGACAAGCCCGCTTCGATTGACGCACTGGAAGCCAACATCCATGCATTCATTCGTGAGATACCGGCCGATATGTGTGAAAGAGTATGCCAAAATTGGACTCAGCGGATGGGCTACCTGAGACGCAGCCGCGGTCAACATTTGCATGAAATTATCTTTAAACATTAAATTGCAAGGTTCAAACTATCGATTTAAATAAATATTTCATTCATTTTTTCGAATTTTTTGTGTTTTTTTTTTTTTTAAAGTTCTAAACCTCTTAAAAAATCACCCTTTATAACGCTCTTGTTGACACTATTCAGCAAGCACTCGTTGGTGGCACTATTCAGGAATTGAAGCACCGTTGGTGGCACTATACAGCAAAGTGTCTGGTGGCACTTATCAGAAGGAACTTAGTTTCTGGTGGCACACTGATCATCAGGAACTACACCCCTTGAAGTTTTCAACAGGTAAAATAGCCTTGGTGGCACTATTCAGCGAGTACAACTCCCTTGGTGGCATAAAGCCCTTGAAGAATCACTAAGTAGGCATACTGGCTGTCCTAAGCAAAAAAGGCGTAAACGCCAAAATTCAAAACTTGAGTTAATAGGTGTAGTGTTGCCGCTGAAAAAATCAAAAAGAGGTCCCAAAAAGGGTTCCAGGACAAAAAAGGGGGCATTTTAGAAAATGCCACAAGAGAGAGAATATAAAGAAACAATATACTACACCAAGGAGTTAACATTTGTTTCAAAATTACTGCTAAATTTATTCTAATAACAAAAAAAATTTTAACTTAAATTACAAAAAAAAAAGTTGATTTAATACGAAACTGGGTAAAGTTCAACTATTTTTATAAAAAAAAAAACTTAATTTTGAATGACAGTCACATTGATTTTTTTCAAAGGCGCCCAATTGAGTGATTTTTTAAAAAGAAGGAGCCTGAACGCAAAAAAGGGGCTATTTCGTCACTTAAGGGCCAAGCGGCAACGCCAAATAGGGTACCATAATTAACTTTCCTAAATGGTTTACTATTTTTGTGAAAAGCTAAAAACTCATATTTCCATCTGCAAATAGCTAAAAATCACGAAAACAAATTTCATTGCAGGTTTGAAGCAAGTTGTTACTGTACCTACTGCTTTTTGAAATTTTTATCATTTGAAGTCAGCTGTGCGAATTTAATTTAACACAAAAATAAAAATTAAAACAAAAATGAAAATGGATACTGATGAAATTGAAGCTAAAATTGCTTTACGTCTTTATCGGAGATTAAAAAGATGTTACGGATTTAATATTTTTAGTTAGTTATTTTCAGATGAAAGAAAGAAAAACGCTGACCTAGAACCACAGGATAATCTAAATCTTGAACAAGCTAACTAAAATTGTTTGGCCAGCTAGGTGTGACTCGGCATGCTTGCTATTCCCATAAGCTAGCTCGACGGTGGGGTGGGAACTTACACCTGCTGCCAATCGACCGTACAACTTACATGCCGAAGTATAATTAATTATATCCTAAACCACAATAAAATACAAAAAAAAAATTCTTTAAATTTTCTTAAAGGGATCCCTGGGTGTTTCTTGGGACCCTGAGTGTAACCCTCCCCTCTTTTTCCTTAAACACCGGAAAAACCTTGGCTATTGTACCACTCATTGCCTTTCACAATAGCCCCTAATTTAGCCTAAGAAAATTATCTAACAATGTCCGAGTTGCACCATCACTGTACTATCTTCCTTACCCATGCACAATAAAAAAATCAACACATCTCAACAATCAGATTCATATCCGATCAAAAACAATTCAAATAAATACCTCTTGTCATTACAACTTTTATTATATGTATATCATATATATATGTATATGTATTTATGTATTCTCAAAAAAAAATAAAATTCATAAAAAAAAAATATTAAATAGAAATTCAAAAAGGAAACGTCATCTCCTTACCGATCTTATAAAAAATTATAAATGTAGGATTTCATTTTATTCTTAATACATTTATGAAAATGTAAAAAAAATTGTTCATTGCATAAAACAAATAATTTATTTTTTTCTACTTGACTGTATCAAGCTGCGCGGAAGCAACCAAAACAAGCACAACAAATTATATAAAAAAAAAAACCCAGAGACAATGCCCTCAAGGCCAAGCACTTGTTTCCAGCAGAAAGCAAATTTAAGAGAATTTGTTTGAATTTTGTGCTTTGCTCTTTTTTTCTCGTTGTTGTGGTTGCTTTCACACACTCTCTTACACAATCATACTACTAATAATAATTGTATTCTTAAGATAGTAATATCTAAGTTAGCTTCCAATAGGGCACACAAGTCACACTACTTTTATATTATGCTACTAAATAAAAAGAGAAAGATTGACTTACCACACTTCCAGAGATGATGTGCACAGCATCTTTGTAGTTTTTGGTGTCTTTCGGCCAACTATATTATCTATAGAAAAATATAGTATACTTTTGTGCTCTATTTTCTGCAATTTACCCAATGATCGTGGAGTGACGAATTTAGATACGAGTATAATTAGTTAATGAACTTAATTATGATGATAATATGTAGTTGTATGATGATAAGATGTTTGATGAATTGATGATGATATAATTTTTGTGTAGTTTTCCTTAAGTGTTGATTGTGGCTAGGGAGAATTTTCTCCGATAGTCATGAGTTTGAAGATTGATTGATATTATATTTTTGTTTTTTGCCTGAATCGATTGAGCTTGTCGGACCGCTGCGCTGGCGCTGCAGTGCGCTGCCAGTGGCCTAAGCTTGTTACACGCTGGATCTGCTCAAATCCAGTGGTCAAGTTTGGTTGGGCACCAGGTTCTCGTAAATATTACACTTTGTATGTCGTGACTGTACTTTCCGTGTGTCAATTCAACAAAATTGTGGGTGAGATGATTTTTTTCTCTTTTCTCGATTGACTGACACCGGCAAGGAGTACGCACACGTATCACACTGGTTTTGTTTTTTTTTTTTTCTTTTTTAATTAAATGGCCAAAGAGAATCCCTTTGGAAGGGTTTGTGGATTATTTCCACTCACAATCGATGGATTTGCACTTTGGTAAGCACTTTTGTAAGCAGAGCTGCTCTCGTTTAATTTGTCGATAAATCAATAATGGTCACTTATTTTGTCACTTATTTCGACACTTATATATTTTAAATTGGATGAGTTAAATTAATATTTCTCGAAGCTTTTGAGACGTCTGCTCTGGATAAAGTTTGGATATGAAAAGAAAGCATCGCGGAAATAAAGTCTGCTTAAGGAAATTCTGAGATAATAGTCGTCGAACTTAACGAAGACGGGTTTTTTAGATTGTTCGCCTAGGTGTCACTGCTGATCAATTTGAAGAATTTTCAGTCGAGGTACAGAATTCATCTTCTTATACCAATATGATTAGCAACTTAGTTTTAAGTTGCTTCCGACCTACACACAGCATTTCAATTTTTGTTTGTCAGGACACAAAATGAAATGAAAAAGGAAGATGGATCTTGAAATTAATTTTTAATCCACAGTCAACAATGCAGTTGGGATAAGAATTGAACTAAATTCTTATATCCTTAGCATGAATAGTGCCAAGTGAATTTCCTTTTAAGTCCTCTAGTTCATACAAGTTGTTACTTACAATCTTCACTACCTTAGCTTGAATAAATTTGAGACAGAGCTTAGCATTTCGCTTCTTCAACTTGTCACTCAAAATGAAATTTCGTTTTAAAACTGTTTGTCCAACGTTAAATTTGCAAGATTTACTTCTTGTATTATATACTCTTTCGTACACCTTATGGGCATGAGCGAGAGATTCTTTCACCCTATTATGAACAAGATTCATTTTCACTGGTTTTGGCAGGATTTCAAATTCTGAGTTGTTGAGACCACGTAATCTTCTTAGCAAAGCATAGTCTGACCCGTGTTGGAGCTTGCATTGGCCGAATAAAGCTTCGTGCGGAGACATCCCCAAAGCGGAATGAACACTTGTTCTTAAAGAGCTCATAATGGATGACAGATGCTTATCCCAGTTGGTCTGGTCTGAACCGATATAGGATCTAATCGCGGCTAAAATAGATCGATTAGCCCTTTCGCTGGCATTCGCTTGGGGTGAATATGACGCTGTCCGGATATGTTTAGTCCCATTGCACTCGAGAAATTTTGCAAATTCTTTCGATATGAATTGTTTTCCATTGTCTGAAAGAAGTGACTCTGGCACACCAAAAAGCGAGAAAACATTTTCATCTAAAAATGCGATTGCTGTCTCAGATGTTGCTTTTCTTATAGCTTTTGCGAGTACGAACTTGGTAAGCTGGTCTAAACAAACAATGATGTACGAATTTCCAGTTTTTGACCTTGGATAGGGTCCAAGAAAATCAATAAAAACGTGTTGGAATGGTCGGTCTACAATGAAAGATTGTCCCATCGGCGGTCTTAGAATATAATTCGGAGCTTTGGTAGATTTACAGACCACGCAATCTCCGATAAACGATTTGACTTCTGATGCCATACTAGGCCAGTAAAATCGCTGTCGAAGACGGTACAATGTCTTGGCAATCCCACCATGTGAAGCTTGAGGGGGATCGTGAGCCAATCGGATCAAGTGGGTGGTCAGAGCCGAGGGAATCCATAGTTTCCAGACGAGATCGTCTTCTATGGGATCCCCAGTGCAGTGCTTTATCTTCTTATAAACATAATTTTCGGAAACCTGAAGGTCGGGTAGTTGTGCTTGGTTCTTTTCTATCGTCTTGATTAATCCCATGTACTCATTTGACTTGAATGCTGGATCAGCGAGGTCAACCTGCAAGACATCGGAAGGGTTCGCGGTGTTTGAGTCTAAAGCAGCAATCTCATCTGTTGCATATACTCGAGAGAGCGCGTCAGGTGCAACGTTTTGAGACCCCTTCCGATGCTCTATGACAAATGAGTATCTTTGAAGACGCAAACTCCACCGCGCTAGTCTTCCACTTAGCTCTTTTTGACTCATGAGCCATCTGAGGCTCGAATGGTCGGTAACAATGGTGAAATTATGACCTTCCACGTAGGGTCGAAACTTTTCAACGCCCATTACAGCCGCCAAGCATTCCAATTCGGTGACGCTGTAATTGCGTTGAGCTTTGTTTAATTTGTATGAAAAGTAATAAATCGGTTTTTCTATGCCGTCTTTGTCGTGTTGAGCCAAAACGCAACCCACGCCAGTCGTGGACGCATCGCACATAATAATAAAGGGTTGGTCAAAGTTAGGATTTTCCAACACTGGTGCTGTTGTTAAAGCAGTTTTAAGCGCTTCGAAAGCTTCTAAAGCTTCGGGAGAAAACGAGAAAGTCTTGCACTTTTTTAGAGTGTCTGTTATTGGGGCGGCAAGTGTGGAATAATTAGGTACAAAACGTCGGTACCAACCAGTTAGACCTAAAAATCGTCTTACTTGTCGTGGTGTTTTAGGTACGGGAAATTCGTTTATTGCGCTAACTTTATCTGGGTCGGTTTTAACGCAACCTCCACCCACAATGAAGCCTAGATAACGTAGCTCTTTAAAGCAAAAACGCGATTTTTCAAGGTTTATCGTTAGATTTGCCTTGCGTAATAACGAAGCCAGAGTTCGGAGTATTTCCACATGTTCCTCATATGTCTTTGACACTACCAACAAATCGTCTAGATACACGAACACGTTTTGTTTCAATTCGTTAGGAACCACTTTGTCCATCAATCTGCACAAGCGTTGAGCTGCATTGCAGAG
Source organism: Dasysyrphus albostriatus (assembly GCA_946251815.1). Taxonomy (NCBI): domain Eukaryota; kingdom Metazoa; phylum Arthropoda; class Insecta; order Diptera; family Syrphidae; genus Dasysyrphus; species Dasysyrphus albostriatus. Next base: position 25,980,391 of record OX276338.1, read on the forward strand.
GCCAAAGGGCATAACCTTGAATTGATACAAGGGTCTACCGGGCACACTAAACGCTGTCTTTTCCCGTGCGTCTACAGCTAGAGGAATCTGCCAAAATGCGTCTTTCAGATCAACACTACTAATGTAGTGTGTCTCCGATTGACGACTCAGCAGACTTTCCAAATGAGGAAAAGGATAGGCATCATTTTTCGTAACTTTGTTAAGCTTCCTGGAGTCCAGACACAAGCGATTCTTTCCTGGCTTGCGAACCAGGACAACAGGTGAACTCCAGCCGCTTTCACTTTGTTCGATAACATCCAATGCCAACATCCTATCCAGTTCCTCATACATCAACTTCTGGATGGCTGGAGACACTGGATAGTTTCGTTGTTTAATGGGCTCGGTGTCGCCTGTGTTTATTGTATGTTCTTCAATCGTTGTCCTTCCAAGCCCTTCTTTGGTCGAGGATGGGAACAATCGTATAACACTTTCCATTTCAAATGACTGATTTGTTGATAGGTCATGTGCATTTGAGTCACATATGCGAAGTGAAGACGGACAAATTTCCGAGACTATATGAGGTGCTACCTCAAAAAGTTGCCAAAAATTAATTCCTAAATATAAAGGTTGTTCTAATGTTGGAACTAAATAGACTTTCAACTCTCTAGTAATATTCTTATACTCGACTTTTGCGTTCATTTCACCTACTATTTGTTGGGATTGACCACTAGCAGTTTTGACTCTAGAGTTAAAATCCTTATAGGGAAGTTTAAGATCTTTTAACATTTCCAAACAACCACATCCTAGACAAGTGATGCTAGCACCACTGTCCAAAAGACCTAGCATTCTCTTCCCGAAAATGGTTACACTAGCGTATGGCCTAGGGTCGTTTGCATTGCAAAGTGTTGTGGCACATATATCACGAAATGTATTTTTCTTTTTCTTAAATCTTTCTCTTAGTTTCTGTATTCGTTCGGGTATTTGAGAGAAAATTCTCTCTCGAACTCTGTAATATTTCTGTAATCGTTCGTGAAGTGGAATGGTGTTTTCTAAAGGCGTAGATGGTGTAAGATTATTATTTATTTCACGCTTCAGAATGCGAATTGATTTAGTTTCATTGATTTTATCTGAAGAATCAGAATATCCTAAGGTTATGTCAGTTGTTTGAGTAATGTCAGGTGATTTGTGTATGTCTTGTGCAAAGGTATGATCAGGTTTTAAAGAAAACGAATTTGTTTTTGTTACATTTGATCCGGGTTCGGTTTCGGTTGACAAAACTCCCCGGTGGTCGAATTGCCCCGTTTTCGGTTTCCCGAACACTTAGTACAATTTGGTGTTGTAGCATTCTCAACGCCACATCTATAGCAGAATAAGTTCCGCTGAGGACTTGGGCATTGAACGAATGAATGTCCTTTAGCCTTACAATTCCAGCAAGTGTAATTTGATTGGTTTTGCTGGTTATGCGAAACATTCAAGGCATTGATGTCAAGGAATTCATCTTCCGATAGCGAATGTTCTATCTCACTGACTTGCTTTTTAACGTTGCTAGTTTGAAATGGTTTCGGTCTGAACGCTTCGTTTTGGTGTGCATGCTTCTCAATTGAGCGGCATACGTACACCATCTCAGCTAAACTTTGAGTGCTGAATGTGATTAAAAGCTCACCAGTTCTCCTTCTTACATTCTGTTTTATCAGATCAATTAATTCTCGTCGTGACTTTGGAGAACGGAGTCGAGCGTTCATAACGAGAATGTCATTATAGAAGCTATCAAAACTTTCACTTTGACCTTGACGTCTATCGTACATTTTCCTAGAAAGTTCGGAATCTGTTTCGATGCTCCTATATTGATCAACTAACGCAAACTCCAAACTTTGCCAGTTTGCATTTGGGTTGGTTTTTAGATAAGTCCAAAACCAACTTTCTACTGTGCCTGTTACAAAAAGGTGAAAATGTAGGAAGATATCTTCCCAAGAAGCGTTGTAACTAGTCTTAAGCTTTTTAAGTCGAAATATAAAGTCATCGACTGTCATTTTTATGTTGTCGAATTTCAACCCCCATTTGTGAAACTCTAGTGCTCTATTTGAGCTAGCATGGGATATATTTCTACTTGAAGGAGGGGTTGGGGCATTTAAATCAAGTGCACCCAATTGATTTAAAAAGCTTTGAGCATTCTGACTTAATCGATTCGGATCGTTAAACTCCGATGACCCTGGATGTGTGTGAGTAGGTCTAGCTGTGCTATTTTCTTGTGGACGGTTTATGGTTGGAGGAGGTTGGACAACGCCAGTGGGAGTTGGTGCTTTCAGAGTCTCACGAATCGTGTCAGCAACCTCTTGTCTAATTCTTACTCTTTCTTCTTCATACTCAGTCTGTCTTATTCGTAAATCTTCGGCTCTACTCAGACCTATTGAAGCAGTTACAATATTTGCGATGTATCTCTGCAAACTATCATTTAGAGCAACTGAAGTCGGATTTTGTTCTCTATGGGAATCGTTTATTTCGTCGATTGGATCGTCCAAGCGATCAGCCTGATCTTGAATAAGATATTCCTCATCTTGAGGTTCGTTAACTAACGAACTCGACGCCGCGGCGTCTGCAACATTCGAACGCGTATTGCGTAGAAAAGATTTTGATTTGTCTTTCGACTTATCTATTTTTGGTGCCATTGCAGCAGATTGAACTTTATTTCAAGTGAATTTGATAAGATTAAAAATAGGTATGGATTTATTTGTATAATTACGAAATGATAGTACCAAAAAAAAAAGGTAAAGTAAGGTTCGTAAAGATTTTCACGCAAAATTATGCAAATATATGTATGTAATAAATGAAATATCAAATCAAATTTCGATTCAAATTCGTTGGTAAATTATATATCTATTTAAAAAAATTAATAAACATTGGTGTGTTGGGTAAGTCGATAAACAGTGAGGTACAAAAATAAAATTGAAAGATCGAGAAAAAAGAACTTTTTGCTGTTACAAAAAAAATCAAAATTAATTTCGATTTTAACGCAAATACAAGATCGATTGAATTAATTTTTTCTCTTGAGGTCGTTAAAAACAAAACGAATAATTTCATAGTTTGAAATATTTATTTATGAAAAGGATAAAACTTTGGTAGGATTTAACGTTTAATATACAAGTTTAAAGTTGGTTGCTACATATATCATAGATGCAACACACGGAAACGTATTTTTAAGACACAAGAATCCCGGACATCTATAATGAATACTAAAGTGAGCAAATTGTAGGCTAAAATCTGATAAGGTTAATGCAACAGACGGAGAATTTGTATCCGGTACATGATAACTCCCGGTCATTAAACCGTATCGATTAAGCTTGGCTTAAACACTGAAGCAAGCGCTTCACAAAACCAGGTTACAGGACCTTAGTAAAATGGTCGTTAACTTGAGTGTTCTTAATCGCAAAATTTTTCGTTTGCTATCTCAACTTTATGAATTTAAACTTTGTTTCTAGATGGAAATCGAAACGTTACTATATGAATTCAAAGCCCTACGCTGGGCGCCACCTGTGTTACGGATTTAATATTTTTAGTTAGTTATTTTCAGATGAAAGAAAGAAAAACGCTGACCTAGAACCACAGGATAATCTAAATCTTGAACAAGCTAACTAAAATTGTTTGGCCAGCTAGGTGTGACTCGGCATGCTTGCTATTCCCATAAGCTAGCTCGACGGTGGGGTGGGAACTTACACCTGCTGCCAATCGACCGTACAACTTACATGCCGAAGTATAATTAATTATATCCTAAACCACAATAAAATACAAAAAAAAAATTCTTTAAATTTTCTTAAAGGGATCCCTGGGTGTTTCTTGGGACCCTGAGTGTAACCCTCCCCTCTTTTTCCTTAAACACCGGAAAAACCTTGGCTATTGTACCACTCATTGCCTTTCACAATAGCCCCTAATTTAGCCTAAGAAAATTATCTAACAATGTCCGAGTTGCACCATCACTGTACTATCTTCCTTACCCATGCACAATAAAAAAATCAACACATCTCAACAATCAGATTCATATCCGATCAAAAACAATTCAAATAAATACCTCTTGTCATTACAACTTTTATTATATGTATATCATATATATATGTATATGTATTTATGTATTCTCAAAAAAAAATAAAATTCATAAAAAAAAAATATTAAATAGAAATTCAAAAAGGAAACGTCATCTCCTTACCGATCTTATAAAAAATTATAAATGTAGGATTTCATTTTATTCTTAATACATTTATGAAAATGTAAAAAAAATTGTTCATTGCATAAAACAAATAATTTATTTTTTTCTACTTGACTGTATCAAGCTGCGCGGAAGCAACCAAAACAAGCACAACAAATTATATAAAAAAAAAAACCCAGAGACAATGCCCTCAAGGCCAAGCACTTGTTTCCAGCAGAAAGCAAATTTAAGAGAATTTGTTTGAATTTTGTGCTTTGCTCTTTTTTTCTCGTTGTTGTGGTTGCTTTCACACACTCTCTTACACAATCATACTACTAATAATAATTGTATTCTTAAGATAGTAATATCTAAGTTAGCTTCCAATAGGGCACACAAGTCACACTACTTTTATATTATGCTACTAAATAAAAAGAGAAAGATTGACTTACCACACTTCCAGAGATGATGTGCACAGCATCTTTGTAGTTTTTGGTGTCTTTCGGCCAACTATATTATCTATAGAAAAATATAGTATACTTTTGTGCTCTATTTTCTGCAATTTACCCAATGATCGTGGAGTGACGAATTTAGATACGAGTATAATTAGTTAATGAACTTAATTATGATGATAATATGTAGTTGTATGATGATAAGATGTTTGATGAATTGATGATGATATAATTTTTGTGTAGTTTTCCTTAAGTGTTGATTGTGGCTAGGGAGAATTTTCTCCGATAGTCATGAGTTTGAAGATTGATTGATATTATATTTTTGTTTTTTGCCTGAATCGATTGAGCTTGTCGGACCGCTGCGCTGGCGCTGCAGTGCGCTGCCAGTGGCCTAAGCTTGTTACACGCTGGATCTGCTCAAATCCAGTGGTCAAGTTTGGTTGGGCACCAGGTTCTCGTAAATATTACACTTTGTATGTCGTGACTGTACTTTCCGTGTGTCAATTCAACAAAATTGTGGGTGAGATGATTTTTTTCTCTTTTCTCGATTGACTGACACCGGCAAGGAGTACGCACACGTATCACACTGGTTTTGTTTTTTTTTTTTTCTTTTTTAATTAAATGGCCAAAGAGAATCCCTTTGGAAGGGTTTGTGGATTATTTCCACTCACAATCGATGGATTTGCACTTTGGTAAGCACTTTTGTAAGCAGAGCTGCTCTCGTTTAATTTGTCGATAAATCAATAATGGTCACTTATTTTGTCACTTATTTCGACACTTATATATTTTAAATTGGATGAGTTAAATTAATATTTCTCGAAGCTTTTGAGACGTCTGCTCTGGATAAAGTTTGGATATGAAAAGAAAGCATCGCGGAAATAAAGTCTGCTTAAGGAAATTCTGAGATAATAGTCGTCGAACTTAACGAAGACGGGTTTTTTAGATTGTTCGCCTAGGTGTCACTGCTGATCAATTTGAAGAATTTTCAGTCGAGGTACAGAATTCATCTTCTTATACCAATATGATTAGCAACTTAGTTTTAAGTTGCTTCCGACCTACACAAAGAGGTTGAAAATCTCTTTAGCTCCCATGTAAAGACTCAGTTGCATACATACTGACAGTTTTGAAACGTCAAAAAAGCTGCATGCAAAAGTTAAAATGGGGCAAATTTGTCCTGCTGCGTCTGTACCTTCATCTGCAGCTGCATCGTGTTGTGTTGTGCTCGTAACATTAAATTTGTGTGTATTAAACATTTTGACAGATTAGGTTTGGAGCTCCGTCTCTATTCTGTTCCAATAGTTATGTATGCCAAAAATGAAGCAACTGCAAGAGTTGAACAAGTTTTAACTTTCACTGCAGCATTTTTGACATCTATAACATCTCCGTCTTCCATTATGTTGAATTTAAAGTCGAACGAAATAATGTTACTTAGAACACTTTGATAAAACAACCACAATAAAAATGCACTGTTTGATGAGATTTATGAGCTAGTTAAACCAGGAGCGGATGGGAATTCTGGTTTTTAAAATTCTGTTTGGTCAAAATTCAGCTTTTTTTTTGTTAATTCTGTCTGGTCAAAATTTTGTCAGACCAAAATCCTGTATTTCAAAATTCTGCCTGGTCAAAATTCTGTTTTCCCAAATTCTGTCTAAAAAAATTCTCATAATACAAAACAATTTTTTATGATTCTATTATGATCCAGAGCCCACGGCAAATTTTTGATGACAGTGATAGCAAGAAGTAAAGACGTCAAAAACATGAATATAGGCTCTTCAAAAAATCGAAGTCTTGGAGTTCATTGCCGGTTATGGACTGCAAGACTTTGATTGAGGAATCATTTTGGTGAGCAGTTAATAACGCGTCTTAGGATTGTCAATTAGGGCTGGCTAGGATACCAAAAAAGTCTCGGTATTGCTTAGACCGATACTGATACCGAGTCGAGACTTTGTTAAGCGAGACCAAAAGAGACTGAGTTATGCGAGATCGATACTGATACCGGGACGATACTAAAATTTTTCAATTTTGACGATACTTACAAAGGTATCGTTTGGTTTGGTATCGTGGCCAGCTCTACTGTCAATACTGGCTGGATAAAATGTTTGATATCAGACCTTTTGCTTTTTTTCTAAAGGATTATGTCTTATGTGAAGTCAATAGTCTCCAATAATAAACTAAATACAACTCAGGTACATTGAAAGATGTAATTATTGACGTAATTGGGCAGAAACTGGTTGTAATGTTATAGAGAGTGATCCAAAATTGTATTTTCCGAACAGACCATATACAGTGGTGCGGCCTGTGACGCGTAGTCACGGCTAACACTTTACTGAAATTTTCTTAAAAAAATAAATATCAGAGGAGGATTCTACCATTCAATTCCAATTGATGATTTTTATTTAAAATTAAAGAAAGATTTTTTAAATGAATCACCAGTTTATTTAATTAGAAACAATAAACATGGTAGTACATCTAAAAGGAATTTTACTTCAAACTCAGAGACTTGTTTTCAGAAAGTGTTCAAAATTTTTTTCAAATAGTACTCGTGTCAAATTAAGAACAGATCCGGGAAAAAAACAAAATAGTTCCAAAGTTTTCTTAAGAAAATGTCCTAAGACCCTTTAAAAAACAAGTTCAAAGAAAAATCGCTTTTAAGTGCCATATTCGGTTGTTCACCACTGTCATCGCAATGTTGTGTTTCAGAAAAATCTATACGTAGGTTTAATAAGTTTATTCTGTCGAATAAGTCATAAAAATAAAACAAAACAAATTTTTTTAAGGAAATGAAAAACTCCTTGGTACTTACCAATACGACAATGTAAGAAGCTCTTTGACAATGCTCAGCTCAGGTCTTTGACTGTAAAATACTTTTTACTTAACAAAAACCATGTACATATTTCTTAGGTGAATTGTATACTTACCCATAAACCCATTTGTAAAATAAAATAAAAAAAAAAACGAAACCTCAATCTTCCGCATTTTTTCCAGAATCGTGAAAGTAGGTTCTATATATAAGGTATAATAATCGAATTGTGGAAAAAATAACAGAATGAGTTGTTTTTTCAAGGATCACAGCTGAGGATAAACAATATGCACTAAAATATTTATGTACCTGCCTCCGCATACAAATGAGAAGAACACGCAAAATATCAGAATACCAATAAGCGCCCAATATGTTCCTTCGTGTTAAAATAAATAAAATAAAAATTATATTTACATACATACATACGAGTATACATATACGTAAACATATATCTAAAGGTACACACCTATATGCGTATCCATATATATATAAACCTACATGCATTGTTCCTTGTTGTTGTTGTAATAATTGTCTATCTACATCATCCCGCCATTTGGTTGTTTATGGGGTTCCTGCATGAAAATCCTATATGGTTTGGGTTCATTGAATTTAACAACTGCCATGAGTTGTTGTATGTAGTAGATATACGACGAACTGTTTGAGCGGGTATTGGATTTCGGGTATGTTGGATTTTGAATTGTGGGAAGTGGGAGGGGTTGGGTTCAAGCACGTTTTCGCAGTTTGTTTGCTGCTATACCTCTTTATCATGCCTCTGTGTCAGCAGCAAACGCAACAATAAACACAAAATCCCATGCGAGCTGTTATCACAAGTGATTCACACTTCATCTGGGGCACTGATGTCGCTCTTTCTATAGTCTATATATATGCTCTCTGTGCGTCTGATGGTTCTGATCCTGACCCTGCAATCACTTTTTCAAAATTAAGGATAAGGGCTTTACTTTTACTCCATCACATACTTTAAGGCAACACCGAACGGGACCAGCATATTCAATTTTCAAACGAGAATTTCGGACTTTCATTGCAAATGCAATCAAGGGTTTTGTTTTTGTTTAAGTGTGACCAACTACCTGTATACAAAAAAAAAAAATAATTTAAAAACAAAATCACAGAAGAACCATAAAGAAAGTCTAATCGGAAATACATATTTCAAAGATACCTAATGCTACGTAAGGACGATTGAATGATCTATCATGTGGGGGATATCACATTTTTTTTGTTTTAAACTTAAAACTAGAAAAAATTATTTTATCTTTGTCAATTTCAAAAATATGTTATACTAAAGATAAACTTCTATTTTTATGCCCCTCACTGTACTTTACCCATTGCACTGCTTAACAAATAACTATAAAGGTTCGTGTCCATTTAACAGTATTTTAATATTGATAGTTCCACTAGGATATCAATACCCTTCCGTGAGCTTATCTTAAGACTCCCTCCACTTGAAAATTTTGTCTAGGAGTTGTTTAAGAGCAAAATTAATATTTGTACTTGCACGAACCTTAAATTTTAGAATGGATTGCAGAATTGAACACAAAAACACGAAAGGTACTTATCCATTAGAGAGTAAAAAAACTGCAAACACCTCTCAGCTCGCAAGAAAAAAACTTGCAAGTGTCACACAGTGATATCTATTTCGTTGGTTTAGAATATGCCTTTCGGACCAATCAATACACGTTGTTGTAAAGTTTCAAGGCAAGTCAAATAACTATAATATAAATGCTGGCGTACCCCAGGGCTCCGTTTTGTCTCCTTATCTCTTATTTCAAATTTTTGATTCTTTAAGTTGTTTTCCTAGCAACAGCACCCTTAGTTTTTCATATTTTTTTCTAGACTCACATCCCTGCCCTTCGGATATGGATTTTGAATGGTAAGGAACGATAAGCTCAAGCTCATTAAATTCGGATTTTTCGACAGTATTGTCCAGTGGAGAACTTGAAAAACACGAAACTTTAGAGAAAAAGGTCTTTGTTTTCGAGACCTAAGTATTTTTGTGTAAAAGGTACTTGGTGGCACTAATCAAATGGAACTATACTCACGATGAAGGGCATATGCAAGGAGGGGGAGGGCAGGAAGGTGTGCTTGTCCCCTTAATCACAATATATTTCTAAAATTAGGCAATATATCTCTTTTTGAGATCATTTTAAAGCAAGATTTCTTAAAAAAAAAAAAAAATTTTTTTAAAGAATTTGAAATTTTAATTGCTTCAAATTGTTTGAAATTTTGATAACGAAAGTTGCCGATAAGAATTTTTAAGAGTTAATTTCCCTGGGAGTTTTTTATAACCGTGTCCACTTAACAGTTATATTTCTTTTGCTTGCTTTCTATTGAAAATAGAAAAAGTGAAATACATTATTCTTACAAGCACTTGAAGCTGTTTTATTCTTAAAAAATTTAAAGTGGGGTAAGTAATGGATAGACTGTCTGCTAATTCAGTGCGGGTTCTAATCCTACAATAGAGCTTTTCATTGAAAAACTTCAACAATTCCGACATGTCCGTTTGCGTGTTTGCTCTCGTTAGCTGTTCGTTGCATTTTAACTCTTAAATGAACGAAAGGTTTATTTCCATTTTAAAGTTTTTTGTTACAAAATTCTTGATAGTGACTATTGCGACAGTATCCACTTTCGTATTTTACTCTCAAGAGCTGCTTAAAAATTGCTCTCAGTCTTTTCACTCGAAATTGCTATCCATGTTTAGTCTTTGAGAGTAAAATTTGCAATTTATTTTAAAATTTAAACTTACTTTTAATGAAATGTGTCGTCATAAAGATTTAATAAATTCAAGTACGGTCACACTGATTGATAAAGAAAAGCCGTAACATTCCGTGCCGTAGGCCGAGAATTGATTTTTCTTTGATGATACCTTCTATAATAACTATAAGGGGTGTCAAATCCTATCAAAATTGTATACTGTTATAAGAGAGTGAGTAAGAAAACTATTCCGGAAAACTATGATTACATACATGGTCTGAAGATGAAAACAGAAAATTGGATTATTTTTTTTTTTGTTATAAGAATATTATGAAAATAAGACAAATACACTATACTAACCACCTGCTTCAGCAAACTTAACAGCTTATTGAATAATATTATGGATTTACAAGAATTGGCATTACTTAAGGATCTGAATTAGGTACATTCGTATTGGAGTAGTTGTAGCTAGTTATAAGCTGTTATTTTTTTTTCATTAACAAACACTATTTAGTTGTTATTTTTTTTTTTTTTGTAACAAAATGAAATATTTTTCAATAGTTTTCTTAAAATATGGAATATAAGTTTAAACATAACATACCTTAAAAATCAGAAAAAATAAAATACTTAGTTAAATTTCGTCAATTTGTGTCCACCACATAAAGAGATGTCATAATTTCATCCCTTTTTCTTCTCATAATTTCCTTCTTTATCATGTTAATATCGTTATATCTGCCATTGCTGACTGACTGTTATTATAATAACGTGTGATTTTTTAGCTGGTTTGGTTTTGGCAACACTGGTTTTGACAGCTGACGTGTGTTTAGTACCTTGTGTCACTGTCAAACAGCTTCAGTTTGGTTTGCAATTTAACCATGGATCGTCTTACAAATGAACAACGCTTGCAAATTATTGAATTTTACTATCAAAATTCGTGCTCGGTTCGAAATGTTCATCGCGCGCTGCTTCCATTTTATGGTCGGCATTCTTGACCTTCTGAGCAGTCTATTCGGAAGATTGTGACCAAATTTCGCACCAAATTTACTTTGTTGGACATTAAACCACCAACACGTTTACGTACTGTGCGTAGTGAAGAAAATATTGCGGCCGTATCAGTTAGTGTGACAGAAGACCGCGAAATGTCGATTCGGCGCCGTTCCCAGCAGTCAGGCCTTTGTTACAGCACTACGTGGAAAATTTTGCGGAAGGATTTGGGCGTAAAGCCTTTTAAGATACAGCTGGTGCAAGAACTAAAGCCAGCCGACCTACAACAACGCCGAATTTTTGGTCAATGGGCTCTTGGAAAGCTGGCCGAGGATCTGCTTTTTTATCGAAAAATTGTGTTCAGCGATGAGGCTCATTTTTGGTTGAATGGGTACGTAAATAAGCATAATTGCCGCATTTGGAGTGAAGATCAGCCAGAAGCATTGCAACAGCTACCAATACATCCCGAAAAAGCCACTGTTTGGTGCGGTTTATGGGCCGGCGGCATTATTGGGCCATATTTCTTCAAAGATGATGCGAATCGCAGCGTTACTGTCAATGGTGAACGCAACCGAGCGATGATAACAAACTTTTTTTTGCCCGAAATGGAAGTTCTTGACTTGCATGATATGTGGTTTCAACAAGACGGTGCCACATGCCACACAGCACGCGAAACAATGGCGCAATTGCGAGGCGAGTTTGGTGAACAGTTAATTTCACGTTTCGGGCCGGTCAATTGGCCGCCTAGATCGTGCGATTTGACACCATTAGATTATTTTTTGTGGGGGTATGTCAAGGCTAATGTCTATAGGGACAAGCCCGCTTCGATTGACGCACTGGAAGCCAACATCCATGCATTCATTCGTGAGATACCGGCCGATATGTGTGAAAGAGTATGCCAAAATTGGACTCAGCGGATGGGCTACCTGAGACGCAGCCGCGGTCAACATTTGCATGAAATTATCTTTAAACATTAAATTGCAAGGTTCAAACTATCGATTCAAATAAATATTTCATTCATTTTTTCGAATTTTTTGTGTTTTTTTTTTTAAAGTTCTAAGCCTCTTAAAAAATCACCCGTTACTTCCTGAATTTGTTGTAATATTAAAGAAGAATTTTCACTTTACATATAACAAATTACTGGATAGAACATAACTAAAATTTTTTTCTAACTGTATATACGAGTGTGAAGTGAGCAAAGCAACTTTGACGAATCGAGAAATGAGAGGGTGGATAATTTGCCGTTTATTAATTGGTAATGACAATGTGACAATATCAAGTTAGCAAAGCAACTCTCACGAAAAATGGATAGGTGCATAGTTTGTAGTTAATTAGTTCTATGTTTTCTATGTTTTTTTTTTTTTTTTTGAAAAGGGGTAAAATTTTCTAAAATTTAATATTTTAGTACTTAATAGTTTGCCGTTAACTATTTAGTTGTAAAAATCAATTTATCATGCGATGTTTTCTATTTGTTTTAGGATTATTTGTTTTCTATGAGTGTCAAGTCAGCAAAGCAACTTTGACAATTCGAAAAATGGGTAGGCGAATAATTTGCGGTTAATTAGTTGTGTAACTTTCGAATTTTTCGTTCAATGTTTTCTATGTTTTTTTTGGGTGCTTTGCTTACTTGACAAATCTTAAAAAGCGGTAAAAACTTATTATTATTTTATGGCTAGATAATTTGCCGTTAGTTAGTCTTTGATTAGTTGTGAAAAATGTAATCTAATCGCACTATGTTTTCTATGTGTTTTTTTGCGTGATATCATGATCTCAAGTAAGCAAAGTATCACCTTAAAAAGGGGTAAAAACTGCTTATACTGAATGTTTTATTGCTTAATAATTTGTCGTTCACAAGTCTTGAATTAGTTGCAACAGTTTAGAATTTGTAGTGCAATGTTTTCTATGTTATTTGCACTCTTTATTAGCTTCACATCAAGTTAGCATATCACAACATCAAAAAGTGGTGAAAACTGTTTACACCGAATGATTAACGTCTTTATAATTCATGATTATTTAGTCGTTAGCAAGTTTTTAGGATTTCATATTTGTCGTTCTATGTTTTCTATGTATTTTTCGAGAAGTGGTAAAATTTTCTAGAAAAAACTTTTTACTACTCAATAATTTTCCTTCAATTAGTCGTTAATTAGCTGTGACAAAATAAATTTTCTCGTGTGAAGTTTTATGTGTACTTCCCTCATTTGACCCAGTGAAAGCGTAATAAAGTACTAAAGGATTTCTATTAGAATAAAAATTATTATTTAGCTAAAACTAATATTTAACTTATCTCTAATTAATGTTTTAATATTTTTACTACCTTTATAGGTAAACAAGCCTAATAGCTTTTCACAAAAAATTATTATAGCACGCCATTCACAGATAAATCAATAAAATATCAGTCTCACATCACGTTTTGACTTTCCTTCTGCAGTTTGAAAAATTAAGACAACAAAATACTATTTCAATGGATTAAAGGATAAAACTAACCGATTAGTGCTTAAAGGATTTATTATTATTATTATTATCATTTTTTTTTTATTTTTATTTTATCAAGGGACAGATGAGGCAATGAGCCATTAAGATAGGACCTCATCCTCAACAAATCGCATCGCTTAATCCTTTTTTTTTCTCCTCCTCTCCAATAGCACAATAAGTGGGAGATGATACTCGCAACAAAAACATTCGACCCAACAACTGAAAATACAACAGCAACAAAAAAAAAAAAAGAAGCGACAAATCGACTTAAGCATCCAATTTATATGGATTTAAATTTGAATACGACTATACGATGCTATTACCTCTTCGTTCTGCCTGGGACATGCTATTAACTTAATACCTACCTTACATATACATATTTATATATATATATACATTGCTTTTATATGTACATATTTGTATTGTAGGTACACATGACCAATAGTTGTACTTGCCACAAAATATCCCGCAAATTTAACGAACAAAATGCCCGAATGCCAAGTTCAATCAGTTTCCATTTGGTTGGAACCGGGATGAGATTCTGTCGTTCTGATAAGTATATAGCGCCTATAGGTAGCAGCAGCTGCAGAAGCGATGACTCAATGTAGTAGCTGAATGTGTAATTTAGGTAATTCGTGAATAAAACCACCATTTTTTACTCACAGCGCTGTGCAAAGAATGATTTAAAAGAAAAAATATATTCAACCATACCATTAGGCTATTGATAATGTTCTAAAAAAACAGGGCAGTAATGAAAGTAAGATGTTCATGGATTTTTATTGTAAAAATCAATAAGTGGGTCATTAAAGATGGAAAAACCACGGAGTGCTATTGAATTTTTAGGGGGGTGCCAAAGCACCCTTTTCTGTTTTTTGCATAAGCCTAGTACCCAGATCACGCTAAAATTCCGCTCCGACTTTTCTCTCAAACACCAGCTAAAATCCTAGCTAAATTTTGACATAAAATTGTTGTGGAGAATACATCACACAAAAACAGCTGTTCTTTGATAAAAAATCTATTCAACAATTTCAAAGAATTTTCTTTTTATATTTCAAGTTTTTGGCTTTGATAAATCCTTTGCCCTTGAATATTTCTTGTTCTTAATTTTCATTTTCACAAAGTAAATATCACGTAAATCTCACAAATATAAGATCCTGTCACAATTTAGCTCGAGAATTAATGTACCGCACAATTATTTCACGCGCTAAATTTTGACAGATAGGCCCCGTACAGTAAGAAACAAAAATTTGATTTTTTAGCTGGAGCTGCGTACCTCACGGCTAAAATGCGCTTGGTTGAATATTAGCTCGGCTTAATTTTTGGAGAGAATTTTGTATGGGAGCGAAATTTTAGCTCGATCTGCGTGCTAGGCTTTATTCCTCGAAAACAAAGGGAAATTTTGAGATAATGTTGAGAACCTTTTTTGCTGACAATAAAATTTACCATCGAAGTTGGTAATTAAAAAAAAAATCAAAATTTTCTAGCTACCTAAATTAAAAAAAAAATATTACAAAGAATGTGAAAAATTACATTTTTTGTTTTTTTTTTACTTATTTGCCTGTAACTATTTTACCTGCAGAAAAAGATATATTCATTGTTCCATATAAAAGAAATATGATTTCATTTTCTTAAAATGACATATTCATGAAAAGATTTTGATAAAAACTGATTAAGAAACGGCGTTCAAATAGTTTTTAAGATTTCAAAGTAAAATATATGGCATTTATGGCTTTTTTGAGAAACTTGTTAGATGATAGATCCAAATTGGGTGTTTAATTCAGTTTTGAACACTAAAGTCAAAAATCGTCAAGTCTCGACAAACAAACTCATCTGGCACTATTTTTGTCATGTCGAGAAAGGAATAATTAGCTAACAAATGTTCAAAAACCCGGTTTGTAAGAGCATCAAGTTTGTTGATTTTGTCAATTATTTTAAATTTTAAGTCGGCCATTTTTTATCCAAAAAACTTGTTATGAATATGTCCTTTAAATAAAATTAAATCATCTTTCTTCCATATGCAGTAATGTCTTGTCCAGCGGTTCCCAAACTTTTTGGGCTGTGGAACTCTACACAAAGTCAAAATATATTTTGGAAACCCAACACTTTAGTTTATTTTCAAATGAGCTGAGAACTGGAAATGCGAATAACTTTGATTAGGCATTTCCATGCGCAAATTTCAAAATATACTTTTATTTTAATTTTTCAATGAAGTGAATTAACTATCATATTTACAATTTTAAAAAGAAAAAATGACCTTAATTTTGCATAAATTATTAAATTTAGCATTTTTATATTTTATTTTCTACCCGACTGCAAACTGTCAAACACGTACCTTTTTGAAATCCAGAACCTTAGGATGCATTCCACGAATCTCCAAATGAAAAATTCGCTCGAGTTTAACCTCAAATTTTTCTGCAGAAATTTTACTGGTTTCTTTTTTATGACAGCGCCAACTGTCAATTGATTACCACTCATGTAAAAGAAATGTCAAAACTCGCGGCTATTCACAATTCAGAGCTCATATGCAAGTCACTTAAAGATATAGCTAAAAATGAAAGAGAAAATATTTTTAAATCAAGGCTGAGTTGTTATTTTTATTGGATTTTGTATTTCAAAATTAGTACCTGGAAAGAAATTTTGCCAAGATTTTGGTGAATATTAGTTTTGAGCTATATTGAACATCAAAAACAAGTGCATATGAATGCAAAATGCAATGGCTCCTATAACTTCTGTAATGTTTTTCAATTATACAAAAAAGAAACTAGGAATTTTCACCAAAAGTCACTTGAAAGGCTTTTTTGAAACTACATATCGTCGTCGTTGAATGAAAACTCCCCAGCTCCATTTTATTTTATTTTGAGACTTCTGATGTACTTTTTAAGGATTTTAACTGACCAGAATTTAAAAATGTTTTATTTCAAGAAATTTGTTTCTTATAAATAAATAAATTTAAAGACCTTTCACAGAACTAAAATATTTATATTTTAATAAATTATCGTCCTTACGAGAGGTTTTTTGGTTTTTAGAAAGTGGAATTAGTGAGATTTCACTAAACGACGGCGGTACAAATGAAAAAAAAAAAATTGTTGGTTTTACTTCAAGAAGTTTGCGGAACCCTGAACATTGTTTTACGGTACCCTAGGGTTCCGCAGAACACATTTTTGAGAATCGAGGGTCTAGTCTACCTCTGCAGTTAAGAATGTTATAGGCAAGTTTATAGAAAAAAAATTCACATTTTCACTTCAAAGAAAGTTCTTAATAAAAGAATGGGATTGGCAGAAATGATTGAATACTTTTAAGTTTACTATAAAAAAATTTATATTGAAAATTAATTTTTATTTAAATCATTATTTTCTGTTCAAAAATCTTCCGTTTTCCAACATAGATGCGCTAGAAAATTAAAACTAAGGTATATATATAGGAAGTGATGTCATATACTTCTCCATTTTAGGCCTCTAGCTTATTGGGAAATAAGTTTAAAATCAATATCAACATTTTTACCGAATGACTAGAATAAAACCAATTTATATAAATGTTTTAATTATTAAAAATTAAAGAAAACAGTTGCTTGATAGTTTGAATCCTTAAATCTTTTGTACACTGCTGCTGCTGATGCAAAAATGACAAGACGAAATAATAAATGGAAAATTAAGTTCTACTTTTCGTTCTGAAGTACGCTGTTCGACGAACGAGGTAAGTAAAAGTATAGCAGATAATTTTACATTGTTTTTTTTTTACCGACACAGTTATCTACCCAGATCGATTACTAGGCGTGTTTACAAAAAATAAGAACTCAAAAGTTTCAGCAATCTCAGTTTTGTGTCAAATTAATGAGGAAAACAAATATTGGATTCCCTTGCTCACATTTCGCCGGAGTAAACAAGTTTTTTATTCCTCTCATCTTTAATTAAGCAAAATAATTGTTCTATGCAAAAGCATGGAACCATTTTTTTTGGATAAAGAATGTCAGTAGCATTGTTTTCCCAGAAAAAAAAAATCATCTTTAAAGCATAGTCTTAAATTCCCATGCGAATAAAAGATCAAAATTTTCAAAACAATTTCCCACGTATTCTGTGAATAATAGTAAACAAACTATTTTCCTGAAAATAGAAAGCATATAATATTTTTGATGCATACAAATAAAATGTATGCCTTGACGTAAATATATTTTTGTTTTGGAAGTTTTAACCGACCATCCAAAAAAAATTGTTATCACCATGTTTTGCTTGCAAAACAATTGTCGATTCATTTTCTATTTCACTTCAATAGTTTTTGGCACGCGAAAATATTTGCATATATTTTTTTTCTCATGGGAACTGTAAACTAAACAAAATAGATCTATGCAAATAATCTCGCATGTCAAAAAAATTAAGGATAAATGCAAAATTAATTGTTTGAGTTTCTTTGGTGTGGTGAATAATGTTATTGTTTTGGGTGCTCGGCTTACACATCAATATATTCACCTCAAGCCATTATATGCATGCAATTGGTTTTTGCATCCAACAATAATTGTTTAAAATTTTTAGACTCAAATTTAGACACTTAGGCCAAGGGAACACGTTTTTTGCCTTGAATGTTATAGTGCACAGAATAGGCGGAAAATCGTTTTGAACATTTCGATTTTTTTCGCATGAGAACTGTAAACAAAGCTTAAAGCAAGTTTAATGGTGCCAAGAAGAATCTTTTGCAAATATTTTCGCATGTCAAAAATTATTGAGTGAAATACAAAACTACTTTTTGGCATGATTGGTTTACAGTTCAAACAAAACTTTGCTGTCATATGTAAATTCAAAGCAATTGACCGCAAATTTTTTCCATCCGAAAAGTGAAAATAGTAGTGTAAATAAAAATATTTTTTATATGGTCGGTTTACACTTAAAAAAAGAAATATATACAACTTACAGCATTATATACATGCGAATGGTCTTGCATCAAAAAATGATTGCCTATAAACTTGTTATTGAAGAATAAATTAATGACTCAATGAGTGGCTTAGGCTAAAGCCTTGAATATTATACAAAATTTTGAAAATTTATAAAAAAAATTAATATGTTTAAAAGTGGGCTCTGGACTTTTAGCACCTCATATGCATATGGGAAATTTGAAAAAAAAAAAATGCCAACTAATTGGTCAAAAAAGGTCAACTAATAGTCCTAGAAATTTTTCAACCCTAAATAACTTGTAATCAAGGCTTAGAGTATCTCAAGGTTACGCGCGATTTTCGCCACCTCAATTTATGGGACAAAGTTTCAAGTATTTGGAAAAAAGCATTTATTACACTAGTTTTTAAAAAGGGCAACAGATCTGATATATGCAATTACAGACCAATCTCCAAACTGTCTTGCATTCCCAAGCTTTTTGAGCAGGTAATGTGTGATAGTTTGACATTCAACTGTAAAAATATAATCTGTAACCAACAACATGGTTTCATGCAGAAGCGATCGACGGTAACCAATTTACTTGCATTTTTGCATAAGTGCTCAACTGTGTTGGAACATGGTAAAGAACTCGACTGTATCTATACAGATTATTCTAAGGCTTTTGATCAACTTTCTCATAACATCATCACGTTTAAATTAAAGGTGTTTGGGTTTCCTCCTAAGCTCATTACTTGGGTTTCTTCTTATCTCTAAAATAGATCCTATCAGGTTATATTTAGAAGTTCTGTCTCCAACCCTTTCTTTGCCAAATCTGAAGTTCCCCAGGGTAGTCATTTAGGCCCACTTCTCTTTATCTTAGCTATCAATGACGTATCCCTCTGTATGCGTTATAGTGAAATTCTTATTTTTGCGGATGATATGAAAATTTTCAAAACCGTCAAATCTGTTGTCGTCGTGTTGATAGTTTCAAAGACCTAGGAGTTCATTTTACTTTTAATCTTGATTTTACGAAGCATATCAATTTAATTGTCGACAAGGCAAATTATATGTTAGGGTTTGATAAACGATGGTTTAAGGAATTTCAGGATCCCTATGTTACCCTGGCTCTTTACAACTGCCTTGTTCGTCCCCATCTTGAATACGCATCACAGGTATGGACTCCTTTTTATGAGATTCATAAAAATAGATTAGAAGCAGTGCAACGTAATTTTATACGTTTTGCCTTGAAAGGGCTACCGTGGTCCGATCCTTATAATCTTCCTCCTTACGAACATCGGATTAAGCTTCTTCAGATTCAATTTTTGGCACAAAGGAGAATTAATAATGATATTGTATTTATTCATCAACTTTTAACCGGTGTTATTGATGCACCTGATTTATTATCTCGTACTTGCCTTAACTACCGTGGTGGAGGTCACAACACTCGTATAGTCTAGAACTAATGCATCTATCTCAACACCGTACTAACTATGGAATTCACGAACCCTTTACCCGCAAGTGTAAACTTCTGAATTTGAACTCAAACCTTTTCGATTTTAACATAAGCAAAAATAGTCTCAAAGTTACATTGAAGACCAGTGTACCACGCTCTTAAATGTTTGTAATAACTAAGCTCTCTTCGGCAAAGATCTGATAGTGTTTAAAAAAGTTATACCATCCGAAAGACCTCCAGATCGTGATGAAAAGTCAAGAGAATAATTGACCTTTTATCACGATTCAGTTATAGTTAACCATTTCTGTCCAATTACTAACCAATAAGATGAAATTTTCTTTTTTCAAAATTCCTATCCTATATGCAAGGTGATAAGGGTCCAGAGTCCAGCCGAAAAGCTATTTAAGTTGATTCGTACATAAATTTTTTGACTTTTTATTGTTTATCAATAATTGCATTGTATTGATAAGCATAAAGTGGATTAAGCATACCGAATTTATTCTTATCTTATCTTAAATTTTAAGTTAAATTCAGAAAAAATGATTTCAAAATTTCAAAACTAAACAAAAACTAAGAATAATATAATTTTAAAAACAAAAATTCTGTGATCGTTCAATGGACACCATAAGTGAATTTTATTGGAAATATAAAAAAAACTATGACACTTTATAAAAAAGTTTAAAACAGCACTGTTCGCAATGGAGTACAATACAATCAACATGCATATAGTAACATGAACACATAGTTCCCAATTATCGAAAATTGGACATATTCCTCCTCTTTAAATGCAAAATGAAATAATTTTGAGGCTTTGGAACTCAACTTTTCATAGAATATCAAAACGTTCAATCATCTGCCAGTGTTGGTATAGTTAGTCGATGCAAGGAGCGTCCGCATGCATGTATTTTATAAACATTGTATGTGGCCGGCCGATTGTTTGCTGAACTTTGTGTGGATGAAATCATTTCTGCATTCCCTTTTCATCACCGCATATTCTCAAACCCAAACCAAACCACCACCCTCTCACCTGATGGTCTTTAATGGAATCGTTTATGAATTTTGCAATCTGTGTATAGCGTTTTGTGTAAGTGAACTTCGGAAGCAGCAGTAGCACCAAAGCAACAACAATATATAGCAGCAGCAGCGGCAACAGCAGTCAACTAAACAAAGTTTTGACCAAATTACCCAACATACAAGGAGTTTCATTCTGGTCATCCTAAAGGGCACTCTCTTGTCCAGCTCACGGTTTGAAATTCGTATGTATATTTATAGTTGCAATAGCTGCTGGCGATTGCAACTCTTGTTAAGTGCTTCCTCCCCTTTGGGGTGTGTTGCTGGTTGCTCTGCAGTAGCTAGGATGCACATGGATACATGTGCGGATAGCTGGCTATACCAATTTAATAGCTCAAACTATATATTATCAATTAGAGTTTTCCAAACGTTGTTCAAAGTTAATTAACGAAGCTTTTGTTCAATTTCATGCTGAAGCTATATACATAGCTATTGTATTTTTCGTTAGCTTTTTTATTTTTTTTTTCTCAGCTCTAATTCTGTTTCTTCTTTTTTTTTTTTTAGTTCCTCAAAGAGATTTATTAATTTGAATCAATATTTTGTGAAACTGCATTCTGGTATGAATATTTTCTTTAGTCTCTTTTTTTCCAGTAAGAATGTACAGAATAGAGTTTTTCGATTTTGTGTTTGCTTAATTATTTGGCGCCATTTTGAATTTAAGGTAAATTGCATTTTATTATGAAACTACTCATTTTTAACTTAAATGAATACAAAAAAGTTGTTGAAAATTCAATATTCTGAAATTTTAATCTTGATGCACTTTTTGCATAAGATATATAAGAATTCTTGGTAAAAAAAATATGTCATATCTAGGTTAGGTTAGGTTTGAAGGGGTGATGATACGGCAAGCCGTACCACCTCACTCGGATCTCAATGGATCCATTGCGCTCGCCAAAGGAATTGGTTAAGGTAGGTGTGAGGAGAAGGTGGATTGGGTGGAGTTTAGGTGTTGGTGTTGGTATTGGTATTTTACGCCTCCCTGAACCACCCTGAATTCTGGATGAATTTTAGGATATTCTTTAGTGGCAAGTACGAGATGTCGCCCAGTTCGTCGAAAAAGTATTCTCCGAGGGCTGGCTTTCTGGTTCTGGCTAGGATGGGGCATTCACAAAGAAAGTGATATGAATCCTCATCCACCTCTTCATCTTGACACCCTCTACACAAGTCGGACGAGCTTATGCCCATTCTATGCATGTGGGTACCCATAGAGTTGTGACCCGTTAGGATTCCAATGAGGGTGGATAGTTGAGGCCTACTGATCTTAAGTAAATATTCTGTCTTTTTTCTTGAAATATTCGGCCATTGATTTCTTGAAACTCTGCAGGTGTCGATGGTTGACCATCTGACATCCGCATCCTCGAGGAAACTTTGGTGAATTCTTCTTTTCTCTTGCTCCAGTGGTATAAGTACCGAGTGATCGGTTTGGCTCGGATCAAGGGATGACCCGTTTTTTGCCAATTTATCTGCCATTTCATTCCCGTATATATTACGGTGTCCTGGGACCCATTTAAGGGTAACTGTGTTCGTTGCGCTGAGAATCCTCAGTATATTTCGGCAACTATCTACCAGTTTAGACTTTATAGTGATTGCAGAAATGGCTTTTATTGCCGCCTGACTGTCTATGAAGATGTCGATATTACTACCAACTATTTCACGTGAGGCAAGATGTTTTGCGGCTTCACAAACTGCAGGTATTTCCGCTTGAAATACACTACAGTGATTTGGAAGCTTTACTGATCTGCTAATAGGTGGGTTAACTGAGAAGATTCCTGACCCTACCCCCTCACATGTCTTGGAACCGTCCGTAAACACCGAAACATGATTCTCGTTAATGACCCGGTTTTCATTCCATGATTCCCTTGTCGGAATATCTGTTATGGCCACTGGGTTGAAATCAATGCGCGGTGTGATATAGTCTGTTTGAAGGTCTATATCTGTGAAATTCATAATAGTTTTATGACCGTAGTGGCCCCTATTCCAGTTATTACACTGTTGAAGTCTTAAAGCACTTTTGGCCGCCAACTCTTTTGTAAACAAATCGAGTGGGGCTAGTGAAAGAAAAGTTTCAAGTGCAGCCGTTGGTGTGGCTCTGATAGATTGGTATCCTTGTCTAAGGCTGGCCACCAGACTAAGCATCCGTACGTAAAAATAGGCCTAATTATGGCTGAGTACATCCAATGAATGGTTCTGGGGCTGGGACCCCATCTTTTACCAAAGATTCTACTGCAAGTGTAGAATGCAATTGAGGCTTTTTCTCTCTTTCTTTAATGGACCTAAGTCCACAGATCCTGCCACTGTTAATCCAGGGCTCTTGGATCAGGGCTATATCAATGTTATCTTTTAACAACAATGAGGTTAAGGTGGCAGAGGCCAACTTACTGTGCTGCAAATTAATCTGTATCACCTTCATCATTTTTATTTTTATATTTGTTATGTAGGTTGGCTGCCGCAAGCAGCCGCACCTTTACCTCATTGATGCCAACCATAAGTTTAAAGCCCCTGGATGGGAGCAATGCCATCGTTGCATTATTGAGCATTATAATCGCTTCTTGGCCTGTTTTGGTAGGCGCTTCAATGGACATAACCTGCCAGTCATCACTAGGAAAGTCGGAATTGTGCCCCGGAGGAGGTTCTCCAGCAGCTCCTTGGTGATGCGCGGGCCCGGCACATGAATGCGGACTTTGGGTCTGGTGGCAAGGTCACTTTTGGAGGCAACTTTCAATGTTACCCCCTCCAGTAACCCACTAATCTCCTTGATCTTTGTTTTGAGCCATTGTAGGGTGGGTTCGTCTCTACATGAAAGTATTTTGAACCCTTTGATCGTCGACAGTGGCCTGAATTTAGGCACAGAACCGGTAGAGGCAAGTATCTCGGTGTTTATGCACTCTAGGATCTTCACCTCCACTTGAGCCCACTGCTCATTGGTCAGTAGCCTTTCTGAGCTCCCCCCGTCGATGACGGCCACCTGAAGGCTCTGTGCTACCACATCTACTAGCGTACCTGCGCTATGGGCCGTCTTAGGCTTTTTATTGACAGACATCGTAGGGGGTGTCGAGTCATTATGCCTCGTTCTCTTTCTTTGACTGCTGCCTGAGCTTTGCTCGACCCTCAAGTTCTTAGGAACCTCAGCAGGTTTAACTTTGGGGTTGCTGCCAGTCGCTTCGGAGGAAGAGGCACCCTTTTCAACAGATTTGTCATTAGCTGATTTGCTTGTTTTTTTGACTGCCATATTGCTCTTATATCCTGTCTTGGATAGGAGTTTCTGGGCCCAGCTCAGACGTTTCCAGTCCCTAAGACAAAGGTCCTTAGTACCACCTTGGCCATACCTACGCACGGCTCTCTTAGCGTTTTCTATCTTTTTGAGATCTGGATCGAGATCCACCCCCTTATTCTGTTTCTTCGGATGTTCCAGTCGTTCCTGAATCGGATTTGGCCCATCGATTGACGGGCATCGATTTTTGGAAGAGGTTGCCATCACGGTCCCAGAGGACCCCGGGCCATCCACACAGACTTTGGTGGGTTCACTTTCACCAGACCCCTTATTGGGAGTAGAAGTAATCTTGGCTCTTGGTAGTGCCAAGATTTTAGCCAAGCACTCGCCTTGCGGTGGTTCTTTCTTTTTATAGTTTGCAGGATTTTCAGCCACAGTGACATCTGCGTGCGAGCTGTCCGAACTGGCGAAGGATTGATAATCATCTTCATTTAGGATGCGATTTTCCTCATCAGACGCCATCTCTCTATCGCTAGCTCCAACAGCTACGTCCTCAGAGTCAGTTAAATCCATGAGGTATTCAGAAAACACCTCATGGACTATACGGGCACCACTGCTAGAGGCAGGAATGCAGTCAACTGCTTCATTTTTTGTATCTTTGAATTGTTTCTTGTTTCTATGTGTCACTGGCGACTTAGCTTCATTCAAAGCCAAGCCCTCGCCGACAGCCGTGACTTCTGCCGACACTTGAGTGTATATCCCCACTCGATTTTTCTCATCTTCATTAGCTTTATTCATAATTCCATTGTTAATATTTGATTGACATCTCTGCTGGTTTTCTTGGTTGTTCAATCCTGCAGCTGGGTTGCTGGAGGGTCAAACGTAAGCCCCCCCACCGCGACAAGGTGAAACCTCGGGGGGATGTCATATCTATGCTTCTGTCATATCTATGCTTCTTAATAATAATTCAACTCAACCAGCGTTGTTCATTCCTGGCTGTTGAATTTGAAGACCCTTTAACAATACTATGCAATTTAGCTTATTTTACCAGGATGAATACATTTTTGGATGTGCATGTCCTCGTTGTAATTCAAAAATTTCATAATTTGCCCATATTCAATTAAAAAGTAAAGGTCATAACAAACATTATGCATATTTATTCGAGAATTGGTAAAACAACTTTTTTCCAAAGATAATTTTAATACATCAGTTCTCTGTTTTCCTCTTATTACCTACACAGACACACATAAATACATACAAACATTATTATTCAGTCAGGACTCACTAACCTGCCTGATCCTTTTAGTGCACCTGTAATCATCATACGTGATGGCATCATTCATTTATTTTCACCTCTGTGTACATCATGTTTATCTTCGGAGTATGTAATTTGCTTTACTGCACAAAACATTAACATTTCTCTACCTTATAGCTAAATAGTTAATGAAATAGTCTTTCAACACACAATCACACTCTATGCACACTTACATAATGGAGAGTGGCTAAACACCTGCTATTTCAGTAACCATACATTGGCATACATTATGTAGGTATACCTACTGTGTCCCATAGTATGTCGTTCCTGGAACAAAGTCAGCAAGTCAGCAACCAAAATATCCAACTAACCAGATTCCAGAAACTTGGGTATTTCGGAATCCAATTACGAACGATAAGAGAAGAGGAAGTGAATCTGACTCTAACTTTGTATTCTCGGCCGCCCAATGTCGCTCTGTGCGAATATTGTGTTGTGTGCTTTTCGTTTTTGTTTCATTTAAATAAATGTTAACCAGACCAGAATAATGAAAGGCATCCCGAACGAAACGACGACGACGATGCTGGTGCTGGGTAATAAAGATCGGTTCCTTTTGGAATGGCTACATCACCTCTCAAATTCACATCCCCATATTCTATGGAATGGACAGGACAGGCCATAACAAACCAAGAGTTTCTTCTTGTGGTTCTACTTATATGCTATATATTCCCCCTTCACTCACTTTACTCTAGCCTAGCACTTTCTCTCCGATTTGAATGTGAATTTGAATAGAATTACCCCGAAAAGTATTTATTTGAATGTGGTAACTATAGTAAGGCTTCACATTGAAAGGAATTGATGGCAAGGCTTGGGACTGGTATAACTACTTTGTGAAACAGGAACAGAAACAAGCAAAGAGGGGTCAGTTTACGTAGCCCCAGCCTCATCGGATCGTTCTATATTTTAATTGACGGTAAAAATTCATGCCATGTATTGCCTTATTTCTAATTGCACGACTTCCGGTACAAATTGCTAGTTTAATATTAAGTTGAGGGATAAGGTTTATTGGATACAATTTTCTTATAAGTTAGTTATAAAAAGGCAGCCCATCCACATTTATGCATTATGTAGGTATTCTACATTGTACCTACGACCAATTAAAATAAATTGTTTGCCTGAAATTAAATATTTGTTTTTGTTGTATGGACTCTTTAGTCTTTGATGTTTGGTTTTTCGAATAAATACCTACTTAACCTACAATGGGAGCATTCAATTGTAAGGTGTAGAACATTCATACATGAGTATGTTATCGATGGAAAATTGTTATTTGGATTTGAAACTTAAACAAAGTTAACATATTTTTTTTCTTAAAAAAAGAGGTGTATTAAAACAGTGCAATAGTACTATATTTTTCGAGTGGATTGCAGCCTTATACGCAATCTTATTTTATTTTTTTAATTTTTGTCTGTAAGGCCAATAATGTATGGAACTACGCTGCATTTCAATGGAAATAACTTTTAACTTTCTTGATTATTGTGTAGTTTCCCAGAGGCTATGAGCTCCAATATGTACCACTTTATCGAGTAGATTAAAATCAGGGCTACCAGTAGGCCATTCGTCAGCTCTAATGAGATCAGGAGCATGGTGCTCAAATCACTTTGGATTGAACTTCACAGGGTTTGAAGTACTCAGTGCTTTTCTGAGAAAAAACTTTTATGGCTTCTCTGGACCTTCGCAATCTTCTTAGCTTCTTGAGAGTTCCTTGGGTATATACTTATTAATTTGCTGTGCTTTTCTCCTACAGAGAAAATTATTTCATCGGAAAATACATTTTTGATGATATTTGTAAGTTCAACGAGATAATAAAGCTTCTGATCTTTCTTATTGGCTTTTATTTCTTCTTTCATTTTTTCAACCAAAAACAATGTTATCTGCCATACACCTTTTAATTTCAATTTTTATAAAGTCCAATTTTGCTTAAAAATGGCTTCAGAAAACCTACCTTTAGTTTGAAAATCATTTTCAAAACATTGTTATTAGTGGTCCAAAGAATATTATTTTTCTTGAAAAAAAGTTGCGGCTGACTTTAATTATTCTTTGTTCTATGCAGAAGCTCTTGCTCTTAAAAGGGTTATTTACAATTATTTACCATTTTTTTTAACTCAATATATTCGAAACAGACCAAATCGAATTTTTTAAAAGTTAATGGAAATTTGGTTTTAAATATCACTTTAAAGTCCTAACATTTCAAAAAAGTATTAGAAAAAAAAAGCAAAAACATTTTTTTAAAACTAAAACTGTAAAACGTTCTTATTGAGCGTTGAATTGTTATAAAATTGGAAAAAACTTATAAAAAAATTAAGTCACTTACCTATATAATTTAAAAGCTTTAGTTTTGGTAAAAAATTTTGCGCAGTTATTCCCTAATATATGTATGTATAGAAATAAGGAATTTTTTCTATGGGGCTTAAATTAATGAAATATTCGGTTTCGATTTGTATTAGTATATTGTAGCGAATCTTGCATCTAGTCAAAAAAGACTACATTCGTACTTTAAATTTTTTTTTTATCAATTTTTACAAAAATTATTAAAATTCAATGTTTTATTGAACATTTTTCAGGGTTTTCCAATTTAAGTTGCTTTTGTCTTGGATGGAAACTGTAAAATAAATGAGCTTAAATTTTACGAGAATTTTTTATCGTTTGAAAAAAATAAACGGGGCTTACCAACTTAAATTAAACAATGACAGATATGAAGATCACCCTTATGTACATTAGGGTGGTAACCTAAATCGACTCTAAATGATTAAAAAATCTTCCTTAATTTTTTTTAGATTTTTGTGTTCATCCCAAAAATCGCTGAAGGCGTATATTAATGTAATTTCTTATTTTTGAATACAAGGTTATTCCCTTAAAATCTGCCAATAAATTCAAAGCATTTATTTTAGAAATATATGAGAAAAAAATCTCATGGGAGGGGGATAGTATTTTCACCTGCTTAGCCAAGAGGTCCTCTTGAAGAGAGAATTTTTTTAAAAATTATTCAAAAACAGCAACAACACTTACAGTATTTGACTTTTAACTTTTTAGAAAGCCAGAAGTCCATTCTTATGATGTCCTTTCAAATAAAGTTTTTTAAATAAAAAATGTTCGGGTTAGGTTAGTACGGGCGTGCACAGGACATAGGTGGGGACTTATGGATTAATTCTGACCCCTTAAAAAAAGCAAAGATGCTCATAAACGAATGATTCTAATAGACTGGTTCAATTACGAACCAACCTGTGCTCTCTACGAATTTCCTCATATTTTCCATTGAGCCCTCTAGTGCAGGGCCAGTTTTCCAACAAACCTATTTCCAAAGTAACGGAGGCAATTTGTTTGGAGGTTTGAACAATCTCAGAACAGGTGTTTTAAAGTGTCAATTTCTTATACGTCTAGACAGCTTCTATACAGAAATCGAGTGAGAATACACTCTGTCTGGTGGGTATTGTGCCAATGCACTGTTGGTCTACAGTAGGCCATAAATAAAAAAATTAATCGTAACACATTCTTCCAAAAACCTTTTAAATTGGCTCAAAAAAAACCTAACCTCAATAAAAGTAGTAATAAAAATTAAATTTTTCGTCAATATTTTAGTTAGATTTTAGTTAGATTTTAGTTAGATATTTTGCATTGAAACGCTTACATCGCACGAACAAATAGCGTTTCAGTTTTAGTCCACTAAAATAAGGGTTACTGCAATTATTTTTTGTTTTTGTTTGCATTGCCTGTGAATTGTTTTGTTTTCTTGGAAATATTATTTGATAACGATACTTCCATTATATATTTTTTTTAAATCGCTATATGAATAAATTTAAAAATAAAAAATTGGCCTTTTAAGAAACTTAAATAAAACCACGATTTTTTTTTCTTTTAAACATTTAACTGTTACGGCCCTCTTTGCCCCCACTGAATTTTATAATGCTAGAATGGAAAATTTATAAGCTTACAATTGCAAGTTGATTACCTGTGGAAACTTGGGGATGCACTTTTAATCGAACTTTAAAGGGCAACACCTCTTACTATTTTTATTTCAAAATCTGCCTGAATATGCCAATTTACTGATATATTTTCTCCTATCGGCATGAGTTTTGGTGTATGGAAGTAAAATAAATAGGTCCTTTTCCAATTTACATCCCGAAACAGCCTTTATGAGTTCTAAAATGTAAGAAAATTATACCCCGATTACGATTAAAATAGATTTTATTTATAAAAATCAATACGAGTAGATTTTTGGAAGAAAAATTTTGTCAACATATATTTTATTTTATTTTATACGAGGGCGTGTCAATAAGTCCGTGACTTTTGGAATAAAACACAGATTTTTTGATAAGAAAATAATTTTATTTTTCAACGTAGTCTCCCTTGAGCTCTATACACTTTGTCCAACGCTTCTCCAATTTTTTTATCCCTTCCAAAAAAAATGATTTGTCGAGGTCCTCAAAATAGACCTTTGTTTGAGAGATGACTTCATCATTGGAGTCAAATCTTTTTCCACCAAGCCATTTCTTCAGGTTTGGGAACAAGAATTAGTCGCTCGGAGCCAAATCTGGAGAATAGGGTGGATGAGGGAGCAATTCATAGCCCAATTCATGGATTTTTGCCATGGCAACTGCACATGTGTGCACCCTTGCATTGTCTTGGTGGAAAAGAACTTTTTTCTTGGCCAAATGAGGTCGGTTTTTTTTCAAATCGTCATTGAATCGGTCCAATAAGTTGGCATAATATTCCCCATTGATTGTTCTTCCCTTTTGAAGGTAGTCAATGTGGATTATCCCGCGTGTATACCAAAAAACAGTCGCGATAACTTTATTGGCTGAAAAACCCACCTTGGCCTTCTTTGGACCCGATTCACCCTTAGAAACCCACTGTTTTGACTGTCGTTTGGTCTCTGGTGTGTTGTGATGGATCCATGTTCCGTCCACGGTTACAAAACGGCGCAAAAACTCCTCCATATTGTGATTAAGCAACGCCAAACCTTCCTGTGAAGTTGTTACACGATTGCGTTCGCCTGTGAGCAAACGCGGCACCCATCATGCGGAAAGCTTTCTCATGCCCAAGTGATCATTCAAAATTGAAACCACTGAGCCATGCGAGATCCCTACGGCTTCCACAATCTCTCGCACTTTCAATCTTCGGTCGGCCAACACCATATCGTGAATTTTTTCGATTGTTTCGGGTGTAAAGACCTCAACTAGGCGTCCAGGACGTTCGGCATCTTCAGTGCTTGTACGGCCACAACGAAATTCAGTAAACCACTTTTTTTACCATTGAAATCGATGGTGCAGAGTCCCCATAGTATTTATCAAGCCTAGCCTTGGTCTCGGTAATGGTTTTTTTTCGCAAGAAATAATGCTTAATAAGCACACGAAATTCACTTTTTTCCATTTTCTCCTCAAATTAGTGAGTAGTCTGATAAAAATAGCTGTCAAACACAAACTAACTCATGCAGCAAGTTTAAATTTTGACAGGAGTCAACTGACAGATGCCTGTTGACAGGAGCAGTGTTGCTGTTTCAGTAAAGAGGTCAGAAATTCAAAAAGTCGCGGACTTATTGACCCGCCCTCGTAGTATTCGAAAATAACAAAGATTTGGTATTGGTATTATACACCTTTTTTCGGTTAAAAAATATCGATTTAGGAGAAAAAACGCTTCATGAAATATGATGATTTTATGTAAATTAAAATTCCACATCATCAAAGTGGATGTATAACCCTAATGATTTTTATTCCTGTGTGTTTTTTAATTTTAGTGCACATTGTAATAAGACATATTTTTATTAAAATTAAAAACTTAAAAAAATGTATTTCTATAATGAAAATTACTTTTGTGTGTATCTTTTTTAATTCCAAATTAAAGGTTAACCAAAAAACAATTTGTGTTTTTGAACTTCTTGTGCAGAATTATAGCCCATAAAATTCATTAAACGGTTGAAACCACTAAATACTCAGAAAATTAATATTTTCCAAAAATACTGTACTAAAGTTAGTGACGCTAAAATATGTTTTTTTCTTAAGTATACTTGTCAGTGGGTAAGTTCTTACCCTTATTTTGATCATGCCGGAAAATTTCATCAAAGTTGGTTTAGTCATTCAGATTTAACTGCAACTCAATACACGAATTTAAACAAAAATCTTCAAAAAACCCACAAAAGGTGGCAAGAAAACATTGAATGGGTTAATTATTTGAATGAAAATTATCTTTAAAATATTCTTAGAACACAACAAATTTGATTGTATTTGATTTATTCAAAAGTGGGCGTGTCAGTGGATGAAAATTGTTCGTAATAATGTGTTTTGGCATTTCTTATCATATCTGAGAGTTTCATTGAAATCGGTTGAGTTGTCCCCATACAAACCATACAAATGGAACCACTGTGCAATCGCGCAATTAATAGTTAGTTACACCTATTAAGATTCTTATATTCTTTTTAATGAGATTTCTTTTCATTAATTCTAGGCCATGGTTCCTGTTTTAATAGACAATTCTATACTACTTAGTAATGACCCCGTAAGTAAAGTTACCGTTCAGTCCTTTATATTTTCTATTTTACCTTTTTGTTAAACTGATGATGTACAAAAGTGCCATTTTCAACCTTGTACTACCTTTTCAGACAAAGATAAGCTAACATTTAGAAATTGATTGCCAATGCAACCTAATATCTTCTTTAATTTGTTCAATAAATTTAACAGCACTTCACAGCCCAGAAAAAAAACTTTCAACAAACATTCTTTTGACAACTCCTTCAGATTTAAAAGATTTTGTAAAATTAAACCACCCCCATTAGGAGGTATGGCTAAGAGCTCCATAGCTGACAAGCTGATGCCTCTTAAAGTTACCCACACTCAAATTCTAATAATTGATATCTATGTGTTCTCATTTGTTATTCACTGTGCCACCAGAGCATTTAATCGCGAAGCCAACAGGGGACGGTTGTTTTTGTTGTTATCCAAGGCCATGCCACTAATTAGTTTTATGTGGTTCAATAAACTTAAATGATCTCAGCCTTATGGCATCATTAAAACATAGCCCCTTCTCCTATTATATTCTCTTCGGAGATCTCTCGGATCCCATCAAAATATTTATCTCTTGTTGGATATAGTGAACTTGAAACAATCAAAAGTACAAGGACTACATAATATATACGCTCGCGAGGCAACAGTCGCATCACTTTGTAAAGCAATAAACATAGCTCTGAGAAAATCTACTTAGGGATTAGCCTTTTGAGGTATGTACGAAAATATATATGTACATAGATAGTTAATGGGAGTTTATGCGGTAAAACTTGTGAAAGTTTTTCTCTTGTTTTTGGTTTTGATTTTTGTTTTTGTTTTCATTTCACTTTTCATGTATAGCTTGAATAGATTTAAAACATCCAAAGTTAACCCCTCCTGCGTCTAAAATGTAGGCGATAGAGAAATTTTCGTGATGTGATTAATTATCATTTTGGTTTTTAATTGACGGAAAATCTTTGTTGAGTGTGACTTTTAAGTCAGGCATATAATTTTAGATTTAGTTAAAATTTGATCTAATTAAATATTTTAGCCATTTTAACTATTTAAAGTGCGTCAATTGATTCCATCTGAATTGTTTTAGAAAATTTTCTTTGGTACTAAAAAAATAGTAATTGATTTGTTGAACTAAATTTAATAAAAATAGAAAAATCTTAATTTTAGTGCTTTTAAGAGATATTAATGAATGGAAACAAATCTTCTCTATGCGTAGTGTAACAGCCATTACTCATTTTTTTTATAATACTGAAACTAAACAATAAAATAAAATTAATTTGTGTATGACAAGATGGAATTGGCTCTGTTTGAAAGCTTAAATAAACAAATAAATTTGGTGGCGTAACAGCTCGTGGAGAACCAGGGCCTAGTGACCAGGCCCGTAGCCAGGATTTTGGTTCGGGGGGGGGGGGCTTGTTCAATTTCGAGGAAGTAATTCTATATACAAAAATTAAAAAAAAACTACATAATGTAAATGTTTTATTTTTGTTTGTATTTTTTTTTTATTTAATTAAATAAATAGTTTGGATTTTTACAGCAATAAACGCCTTGTCTTTTTTTTAGACATAATGTCGATCACTTCATCTGGATCCACATCAATACCTGAGTGAACAGACAGCATTGCAAGTGCGCTTAGTCTTGGATGGCCCATAACGCTTCGGGATACTGTTTTGATCCTTTTCATCGTTGAAAAGGTTCTTTCAACGCTAGCTGTTGTAACTGGTAGTGTGGCCAAAATTGTAAGCAAGTAGCTTATGCTCCTGAAGTAGGTCTTGTCACATATATCTAGCAGTTTCAGAACATCGGAAGAGGGATCCATCGATGAAATTTTTTCGCACCAGAGTATGTACTCCGCTTTAAAAGCTGACAAGGATATTGCGTTATCGAAGTAGAGTGTTAGATTCTCCATTTCATTTACTCGATTGGCGGCAGCAAAACCTGAAAGCAGAGCTTGAAACGATGGTAAAACGTCCTCGTTGACCATAAATCTGTCAGTAAGATTTTGTATAAGAGAATCTAGACAGGGAATAAGTATAGAAACTCTAAAATAGTCTTCTGGACATGATGTTTCTGGATTAGAGCGCGTTGTTTGTTTCAAAGAAAGCCTTGGAATTGTTATGCTGACTTCAAATAAATCCCTGGCAAGTTGTGATGCGGATTGAAAAGCGTCTCTGAAAAAGTCTCTGGCAGTTTCTCTTATGTTCTTAAGAGAACTTAAGACTTGTTTCGTGTGATTTATTGCAGACACGAAATTTAAAGATTCATTTTGAAGGAAAATTGATAAGGGTAGCGTTAAACTAAAAAGTTTTTCGCATACCATGAGGCTTACCAGAAAATCACTTCTTTGAATTGCTGCTAACAGAGTTGATGCTTTTGAAGACATTGCCCACGTCTTGGTGGATATTTCTTCAAGACTAATAGCAATACATTTGAAGAGCTCTACAAATGAAAGATTGCTGTCATGCCTTTCAATAAACCTTGTTTCACAAAGGCGCAAAAGTCGTTTTTTTCTGCTTTCTGGTGCGTATTTTTGGATGGCGATTTGGGAAGTCTTATTTGCATTTGAATGGTTTCGGAAGAAATTAGCTATTTCGCTTACTACACCAAGACAGTTGCGAATCGAGGGTGTGTACATGGCATTAGACAGAGCCAGGTTCAAGCGATGACTTGCACAGTGAACATATCTGGCATTCGGATACTGTTGCCTTATCCTACTCTGTACTCCACTTAAGTGGCCTGACATATTTGCCGCTCCATCATAACCTTGGCCAACACACTTGTTCATATCTAGATGTAGTTCCTCACATCGCTATAATATGGTTTTAGTCAGGTTTTCAGAAGTTTGGTCTCGATAGACATTACCCTTTTTTGTGTAGTGATATATGTAGGTAGATGTTAAATATATTACATATAACTTTTCTTTGAGACACCTTGTATAGACATAAAAATTAACAACTTACCACATTGGTCGCTCTGTTTTATTTTTTTAAAAAAAGTAGCAATCGAGCTTTGTCTTTTCATTTTCGTTTATTTTCTTTTTTCTTTAAACACTTTTTTTGCACAAAATAAACCAGGTTGATGCAAATTCAAACAAATTGGAATCTTAAATATATTAAACTATACCTATAAAGTCTCCTTAACATCACACCTTTTAATTATATTATGTATAATGACTAGATAGTCTCTTAACATTAATGTGTATTTGTCTTTATTAAATAATAGTACCTAAATAGTCTTCTTTTGATCAAAAAAAAAGAGTCTGTTGCAACGAGATTGCTAAGAGTTATTTTTAAACACTTACTCTTAAATATACCTACTTGCGTATATAAAAAAATGCATTTATGCATATAGAAAAAGCATGACATCTGCCGGATAGTAGCTCTGCTTTTCTGATGTGGCGTATGATAGATAATACACCGTCGTTTTCGACGGGTTTCCAGCTAGTTTATAATATTTTTGGGATAAACATTTATTAAAGCAACATGATTTCAGAACAATATACATAAGTAGTGAGGAACTAATAAGAGAATATACAAACTTTTGTTCAAATATTTTTTTTTTTAAATCATTTCGGGGGGGGCTTGAGCCCCTTTAGCCCCCCCCCCTGGCTACGTGCCTGCTAGTGACTTACAATTCTCAACCATTCCTGTGTGCGTATTGTTACCAGGAATGGAGGGGACCTACAATTTTTTGCCGAGTCCGAACGGCTAAATGAGAAGCACTAATTCATAACAAGTATACTCTTGGAGGATTTGTCAGTTCCCCGCAAGAGGCAGTACCTCGGGAAAAACATTTCTGTGTTTAGGTGGCAGTGGTTGGGAATCGAATCCAGACCTTCGACATGACAGTACAACGCACTAACCATCATGCCACGAGGTACTACTAGTTAGAAAGCTTACCTTATGTCAACCATTTTGAAAATATTATCCTTCTGCTGGCTCTTATTACAATATTTTGATATAAATTTTTTATGTTTATCTTAGTTGCCAGATACAATATTGTACATTGCAAGGAGGTAGGGGAGGGGGGTCAGGGTAATTCAAAAATTAGTATTGCTACAGAAATTAGGCTTTGAGATGCATTCAAAAGAATAAAAATTGTAAAATGTATAGGTATCGTGATTAGAGGGTAGACATGTACCCCTACTCTCTCTCTATTTCGTTAGCCCCTGATTTTGGTACTGTAGATGTTTTGGGAACCATTTTTTTCAATTTGAAATAAAAATAAATTAAATAAAACATGCTGTAATACACATACAGAAGCCATCAAAGCTTGTTCATTATTATTTTAAGTCCCATAAACAAAAATATTAAGGTACTTAGTGAAAAGTTATGATGTTTTCTTAATGATCGTAAAAGGATATTCTATATAGCCACCAACAGGAGTTATATCGTATAAGGGTAGATATTAAGTCGGCGATTAAAAAAACAACAAATAAAAACGACAACATGACAACATTTGAGCCCACCAATAGAACAAAGAATACAATTTTTCCTGAAAAACATGGTAAAAATTAACAACCCTATAGCCTCGTACAGAGTGAATAGGTATACCTAAACCTACTATATGGCATTCATGTCCCATGCATTGCCATATATCAGTAAATCATGTTAACACCTGCACATTAATAACTGCCGGTTACATCCTAAACACCTGCATAATAAATGGGCCAGCACATCCACCACATATCTATGCGATGCGATATATACTAGGAGCATCGTAATCCTTTTGCTGTATATGTAGGTAACGCCAGAGCTGATGCTGACGCCAATGTCACCATATCCGGATTCCAACAACGCTATATTAAAGCAGTTACGATACACCCATGCTTCAGGCTGCAGGATTACATTCTGTTAAAGGAAGGTAGGGTGCTATATTATGCGTTCTATATGGAAGAGGTATAATGATGCCTTTTTACAGAATTTGAAACCCACGCACCGTGCACAAATGACTGGATGTGTGTGATGCTCGCAGCAATTACAATTGCTGTTAATGTCAAAATAGTTATGTATACCTTACTGGGAACATTCATTTATGTACCCTTATACGTGTTTAGGTACATACATATATATGTACATTTATGTAACCTGATGGCTAAGTCAAACCTATTATCGCCATGACTAACGAAATAGGAATTGGATTGCAGCTAAACAAAATGCGCGTTACAAAACAGAAACACAAGGACTATGTCCGAAATCAAGGATTTTATCACCAAACTTCGTCTATAGTGAGGGTTTCGATTTATCTGGAAACACACTATAATAATGAATGAGGCCTACGATTCTAGACTCTGTTAATCCGTTTCTGTCACAGTAAATCTTTCAGCTACGGCTATAATGTATATTCGAAAATTGTTGGTATAATTATGTGATTCAAATGCATTTTGAAAGCAATTTAAAAAGTCTTATACCTCACAGCATGTACTGCACTTGTGTGGATTTCCATTTACTGATGGTGTGGGGGTTATTTGATTTAAGATTGGTAAAATTCTTTAAAAAAAAAACTGATGTTTTAAAGCATGTAAGTCAAGTAAGCAGAGAAAGGTGAGCAGGAAATAATATTTTGTGATGGTACTAAAAAGCGCTTGTTAAATGCAAATTTAAGACTTAATGCTCAACTACTTTTAGTAAAAATCAATATTCTGCTAACTTTTGATTTTAAGAACAATTTCATTAAATACTTAAAACCTTAAAACAGTAAGTACGAAAAATGAGTTGCTCTACGAAAACAAAAATTAAAGAAATTCGATTTTCAAGAAAAAACAAATATCACAATTTGGAAAAAAACTAATATATATTTTTATCTCAAATTCTTGCCTAGTTGCAATTAAATACTCCATTTTCGAAAACAAATTTTCGAAGATCTGAAGCAAAAAAAAAATACAGTACCAGGTTGCACGTGCTTATTCTAATGTTCAAGACGCTGCGTGTTTAAGAACATTATTATGAAAAAAAATGTAAATTATGAGAGAGTAGTTTATGAGAAAAATAAGATTTCAAAAAATTGAAAAAAAAATTAGTTTTAGTTTATTTTAGTTCTTAAAAAAAAATAAAAAATGTGCCGGCAGAATCACCAAAAACTACTTTCTGCAAAGTTTCAAGAAAATCAATCTAGCCGTTTACTGCATGATCAGAATAGAGTGCTGCAACTGGAATAGGTGTCAAAAAATATCGTACGTGTTTTTTTTATTCGCCCACTACAGCTTTCTGATATTTTTTTTATTTGAAGTCAGCTGTGCGAGTTTAATTCAACACAAAAATTAAAATTAAAACAAAAATTTAAATGGAAAATGAAGAAATGGAAGCTAAATTTACTCAAAGTATTTGTCAGAAATTAAAAAGAGTTGGAACTCTCTTCAACCGTCAACCCCCATAAATCACTTGGTTGCGCTCACAATTTTTGAAACTTCAAAAAAGCTGCATGAAAAAGTTAAAAGTTGGCCAATTTGTCCAGCTGCGTCGTGTTCTGTTCGTGTTATCATTGGATTTGTGTGTATTGAACATTTTGACAGCTATTCCAATTACAGCTCCATCTCTATTGTGCTCAGGTAGTTAGGCTGTGACCATGCAGACAGATAAAATTTTGCCACCCACTTTTTTGGTGTTCTCTACCTTCGTAATGTCATATTTGATTATAATCTCAAAACTTTGCTTGCACGAATTTAAAACTTACCTTATAGAACCTACATCACCAGTAAAAATGTACTCTATTTTTAAAACGTTACCATGTTCTGCTAACTAAAACTAGAATACGAAAAAATTAAAACTTATTTGACTACATTCTTTTTGATAAGTCAAGTGCTCGCGTAGTTGCAATTGAATGCTCCATTTTCCAAAAACAGTTTTTTTGAAGTTCTTAAGCAAACAAAATATTACATTTTTTTCATAGAAGCTTAGGCAAAACGCCACAAAAGTGGGCGTGGTTGAAAGTTTTGTATGTAAAATGTATTACAAATTTCACTATCTATATCATCTCTAAGGAGATGTACATCAATTTTGACGACTAGATGAACTTTTTTAAAAAACGGGCGTGTCAGTGGGGCAATATATATTTTTGATGATGTCTTGATATACTCGTAATATCCTTTATCTTGTCTAAAAATTTCATCCAAATCAGTTGACTGCTTCAGATTTAATAGATTTATTAAGGCCGTCTCTCCATATATGTAACTCTTACCACTGTGCGGGTAGGGGTGGCGTATGTGGAACATTTTCTTATGATATTCTCGGAAAGGTAGAACACTGAATGCGGTCAACTTATGATCATCTTAGTGCTGCCAGGTTAGTGGCATATCACTGGTCTGCAAAAATTAACTTTTTTTCGCCTTCAAATAATATCTTGAAATTGTGATATATTTGACTTTTTTAATCTATAAATTTAGTTTCAGAAAAATTCTACCACGTACAGTTTTTTAAATAGATTTTTAAATAATATATATGATTTACAGAATAGAGCCCTCTTAAATAAGGTTGACCTGACCTGTTAAAAATTAAATAATTGTGCGAATTCAGCTCAAATTTGTGGGACTTATTCCACATAATATAAACATTCCCATGAAATCAGATTTATGTATCTTTATTCCTAAATGTTTTATCACATTTTTAACCATTGTTTCATTACTTTAGTTCACTTATTATGGAACAGTTAAACCAGGTTTTGACATAAAAAAAAATCGTTACAGTGTGGGATTTTTTATAACGGGTGATTTTTTAGCTGGTTCGGTTTTGGCAACACTGGTTTTGACAGCTGACGTGTGTTTAGTACCTTGTGTCACTGTCAAACAGCTTCAGTTTGGTTTGCAATTTAACCATGGATCGTCTTACAAATGAACAACGCTTGCAAATTATTCAATTTTACTATCAAAATTCGTGCTCGGTTCGAAATGTTCATCGCGCGCTGCTTCCATTTTATGGTCGGCATTCTCGACCTTCTGAGCAGTCTATTCGGAAGATTGTGACCAAATTTCGCACCAAATTTACTTTGTTGGACATTAAACCACCAACACGTTTACGTACTGTGCGTAGTGAAGAAAATATTGCGGCCGTATCAGCTAGTGTGACAGAAGACCGCGAAATGTCGATTCGGCGCCGTTCCCAGCAGTCAGGCCTTTGTTACAGCACTACGTGGAAAATTTTGCGGAAGGATTTGGGCGTAAAGCCTTTTAAGATACAGCTGGTGCAAGAACTAAAGCCAGCCGACCTACAACAACGCCGAATTTTTGGTCAATGGGCTCTTGGAAAGCTGGCCGAGGATCTGCTTTTTTATCGAAAAATTGTGTTCAGCGATGAGGCTCATTTTTGGTTGAATGGGTACGTAAATAAGCATAATTGCCGCATTTGGAGTGAAGATCAGCCAGAAGCATTGCAACAGCTACCAATACATCCCGAAAAAGCCACTGTTTGGTGCGGTTTATGGGCCGGCGGCATTATTGGGCCATATTTCTTCAAAGATGATGCGAATCGCAGCGTTACTGTCAATGGTGAACGCTACCGAGCGATGATAACAAACTTTTTTTTGCCCGAAATGGAAGTTCTTGACTTGCATGATATGTGGTTTCAACAAGACGGTGCCACATGCCACACAGCACGCGAAACAATGGCGCAATTGCGAGGCGAGTTTGGTGAACAGTTAATTTCACGTTTCGGGCCGGTCAATTGGCCGCCTAGATCGTGTGATTTGACACCATTAGATTATTTTTTGTGGGGGTATGTCAAGGCTAATGTCTATAGGGACAAGCCCGCTTCGATTGATGCACTGGAAGCCAACATCCATGCATTCATTCGTGAGATACCGGCCGATATGTGTGAAAGAGTATGCCAAAATTGGACTCAGCGGATGGGCTACCTGAGACGCAGCCGCGGTCAACATTTGCATGAAATTATCTTTAATCATTAAATTGCAAGGTTCAAACTATCGATTCAAATAAATATTTTATTAATTTTTTCGAATTTTTTGTGTTTTTTTTTTTTTAAGTTCTAAACCTCTTAAAAAATCACCCGTTATTTTTGTGTCTCAAAGTCAATATCTTAATGGAAAAAATTGGAGTATTCTCCCTCCCAGTGCTCTTTACATCCCTTTAGACCCCTCTATTTTTAAAATTGATTTATTTCAATACCCATTAGTCTGAGAGATAAAATGTGTATACAAGAAATATTAAGCTTTGAATTCTGAATAATTGTTTTCATAGGTCCGACTCTCTTTTGTTTGTCCCTTAAAAGAAAGAAAACGGAAAGGTTTCCAAAATCGGTCTTAAAATTTTTTAACCCAAGTGCTTTTTGAAAACTTTTCTATTTGGAAAAGAAAATGATTTTTGAAAAGATTTGAAAATTCTTTCAGATAGTTTTGAAAAAAAAAAAATATATTTAGTGCTAAAGTAATTCAAGATCAAATGATGAACAACTTGGTTGGGTTTATGTGTACAAATGTGTATGTATTGCAACTTGCTTATCAATATGGCTCGTGTGGCTTCAGGGTTAGTTATACCAGTATCGTTTGGTTTGGTATTGTGCTCAGCCATAGATGTCAAAAAAGAGATCATTAAGTAGATAACTAGATTGGGGCAACAGAAAAATATAGATTTTGTAATTTAAATGCGATCTTATTAAGAGTTAAGGCTTAAATGTCAAAAAGAAATTGTTCTTAAACAACTAAATAGGTAATATACAAAAAATTATTTTTGAGGGCAAAGCTATATTGGATTTTGAAAAAAGTTGTCCCCCTCCCCCCCCTGGGTAACAGTTTGGATTCACCCTCATTTTAGCATAGCTCTGCTTTTCTAACCTCGCTGTCATCGTTTTTATCAGAAAACAGATTTTTTTTATTTTTAATTAGAATTCGAGTAAAAAAAAAGAAACTCAAACAGGCCCATGTTCCACATTAAAAGGCTTTAAATATTTCAATAATAATTGGTTAGGTAGTTTCAGTCCTTGAAATAGTAAAATTCATTTTATGTAAAAGGATCTGCAAAATTTTTTGACAAGAAATAATAATTTAGACATCAGGAACTTTACTTTTCCCTTAAAATAATAACTGTTTCTAAATGTCTTTAAATTAACTATTAAAATATTCAATGATTTGTTTCAATTATAGCTTAGGTACTGGTGCTTTAGTCAGAGAATGTAAGATTAGGATAAGAGTTAATTTTCACTAGACTAAATGAATCACGCTGCTAGATATACAACAAAATAATTATTTACAATTTTATTTTTATTGCATTTTAATGTTGATAAAAAGGTACTTACTCTTTAAAACAATATAATAATTCAATTTTTGATCTAATTAAAAAAGTTTTCTTTCTTTATTTATAACTCAACGCACATTTTATATGAACTGCAGTACACATTGTTAATCTTTTAAAGTTGCTCTAAAAAAATCGTGCTACCGAAGTAGTCATCAAAGGGAATTAAAAGATACATGAATTACAGAGAGTTGGCTGCTGTTGAAGGCCTAAAAATAAAAAAAATTACTTCTAAGAGTGTGTATGTTTACTTATGAGGGGGAGGGAATTTAATTACTTTAATGAACTTCTTGGAATTCTAAAAAACTCTAATATTATTATACTGTAGAAAAAAAAAGAACAGAGAATTCCTCCAAATTTGTAAAAAAAAAGTAAATAAAAACAGACAACTTAAAGAGCAAGGGCAGAAAAAATATAAAATCTTTTGAAAATATTCGAGTATTTAAGGAAACCTTCTACTCTGCTCTTTCAAAAAAGAAAAAAAAAATCGCGACTGTGGTGATGTATATAATGTATAATTGAAAATTAGTTGTGTGTATGTACATATCTACCTATGTATTTATAGTACTTTTGCATTCAAAGGAGAACGAAAATGGAAAATGTCCTTAAACTCACCCTCACTGAAATAATAATAATTGGAAGGAGGGTTTTCTTTTAATTAGCACTCAATTTACTTTGAC
This sequence comes from Dasysyrphus albostriatus, assembly GCA_946251815.1. Taxonomy (NCBI): domain Eukaryota; kingdom Metazoa; phylum Arthropoda; class Insecta; order Diptera; family Syrphidae; genus Dasysyrphus; species Dasysyrphus albostriatus. Next base: position 26,023,272 of record OX276338.1, read on the forward strand.
ACACGAAATTTAACTTTTCATAGAAGCTCATTTTCTAAGTGTCGAAAGTAAAATGAACAAAGCAGATGGTAATGTTCTTTCTTCAAATTGACTTAATTGAAATTAAGATTCATTGCAATGGCCTTCTCGAGATGTAAAATTTATTTGAGTATAAAGTATAATGTATATTTTTATTCAACAGAATTTATTATTATTCGGGGAAAATGTTTAAAGTGTCTTAAAGATTTTCACTAAGATTAAGGAAGATTTTATTTGTTTATCTAAGTAATTAAGAAATGTTTTTAAAAGTCCATGGTTTATAAATCATAAAATATTGAATTTATATTTATAGAATAAGGTAAGTATTTAAAATCTAAAGGCATACAGTTCCCTCAGCATAGCCGGAGTGGGTTTATTGCATATCTAGTTGCTTTTTTTTGTGATAACTTACCATATTTTCGAATATAAAAAATGGAACCTAAGCTTTACTTAGTTTAAATGAAGTGTCTTACAAAAGGTATGACATGAATAAGCTAGCCGATTTGAAGTTATGGTTACCGTACTTACGTGTGATTTCACTTCTTTCGATATTCTTATTTGAGACTTAAGGCTAACTTTGGAAGATAGTAAAAAACGTTTGATCATTTTCTGTATGATTTCTCAAATGAGCTTTCATTTCAAGTCAAGTCATTCGGTTTTCCTTTTTTATTCTTACAGCGTCTTGTTTTCAGATTTGATTCTCGTTATGATTATCTGCAAAATCACAATAAAATAAAATAAAATAAAATAAAATAAAATAAAATAAAATAAAATAAAATAAAATAAAATAAAATAAAATAAAATAATATAAAATAAAATAAAATAAAATAAAATGAAATAACATGAAATAAAAAAAAAATAATATAAAATAAAATAAAATAAAATAAGATAAAATAAAATAAAATAAAATAAAATAAAATAAAATAAAATAAAATAAAATAAAATAAAATAAAATAAAATAAAATAAAATAAAATAAAATAAAATAAAATAAAATAAAATAAAATAATATAAAATAAAATAAGATAAGATAAGATAAAATAAAATAAACTAAAATAAAATAAAATTAAATAAAATAAATTACATTAAATTAAATTAAATTAACTTAAATAAAATTAAATAAAATAAAATAACATAAAATAAAATAAAATAAAATAAAATAAAATAAAATAAAATAAAATAAAAAAAAATAAAATAAAATAAAATAAAAGAAAATAAAATAAAATAAAATAAAATAAAATAAAATAAAATAAAATAAAATAAAATTAAATTAATTTAAATTTAATTTAATTAAATATAATCAAACGAAATTAAACTAAACTAATCAAACCTTGTCATTTTCTTTGATTTTCCCAAAGGCTCTGAAAAAAAAACAGAGAACATGTAATAAAGGTAAAAATTGCATAGCCTTAACTTTTTTTTTCGTTTCTATTTAAGAGCTTGGAATAAATGAATCCTACGTAAATTTCATTTCCTTAGTTTAATTTTTGATTTTTCATCGAAGCATACCGAAATTCTTAAATGAAAATCGTAGGAATCGTAGAAATATAAGATATTCCTTTAACCGTTCTTAGCATATATGTATATTAGGGTGGTCCTAATATTGTTTTTTTTTTTTAAATTCTGAGATGGATAGACATCAAATGGTTCTACATTGAAAAAAAATTCCTAATTTTTTTCAAATTTTTATTTCCTGGTCACCCTATTTTCACTTTAAGGTACTTACTATGGGGAAAATCGTAGAGGAGTCTATTTTCACCCGTTTAGATGGGAGGGGCAATTTTCCTAAATTTTGGATCAAAACATAAAAAAATTATTTAAAAAAAACAGGAACACTTACAATGCCAGATTTAGCTTTTTTTAAAGCCACAATTCTATTCTATATAATATGCTTTGTAAATAAAGTTTTTATTTGAAATTGTTTTTTAAAAAAAAAATAATTTTCAAACTTAGAAATTAAAAAACAAAAAGTTATAATTTTTTAAGATAAAAATTAGTTTTTCAAAAACTATCTAAAATAAAAACTTTATTTAGGAAGCATATTATAGAATGGAATCGTGTCTTTAAAAAAAGCTAAATCTAACATTGAAAGTGCTTCTGTTTTTCTTTTTAATATTTTTTTTCTGTTTTGATCCAAAATTTGAGAAAATTACCCCTACAGCCTAAGCGGGGTGAAATAGACCTCCCCTTCGATAATAATTTTTCTCGTTTGAATCGTATCTATACATTTTGATCTATTTTCGCGTTTTATAAGAATAATCCTTTTTCCATAAGCAGTACCTAAAAGTGAAAATAGGGTGATCAGGGGGTGAAGTAAAAATATTAAAAAAATTAAGGAAATTGTTTTTCAATGTTTTGAATCGAATGAGGGCTATCCAAAACAACGTTCAATTCAAGGACCACCCTAATATGGAAGTTACCGTGTCATTTAAAACAGATAGGTTAGGTATGTATCAAGTTTTCAAAAATAAATTTGGACTATTTTTTTAAAAATCAAAGGAATATTTGTATAAAAATTGTGTTACACAGGACTATTTAAAATTCTTAGAAGCTTATGCTTAGTAAAAATTATTATTATTATTATTAGTCATTTCTACCGTTTTCAAGAAAATCGGAATTAAAAAAATGTTTATGCGGAGGTACTTACCTTAAATAAATTTGATTTTGAAAATATTTGTTTTTGTTTAGAAAACTTGTAGATGCGTTTTTGACATAAATCATTTATGTTTAAGTAATTTAAAAAAATTTACTATAGGCACCATTATTTTTGCTTCTAAGAATATAAAAAAAAATAATTAAATACAGGACTGAATATTTTAAAATGTATCATTGGTGACACAAAAGTAAGACAAGAAAATGGAAAAATTGTGAATTTAAGTACATACCTATACATGTACATAAAACATTAAATGCCACTTTTTTCCCATGAATTTTCCATAATCCAATTTTCCATTCCAGCATCCGAAACCTCTTTTCTCAAACCCTTATACAAAGATAATATAATTTTATTTTATGTATAACACCAGGGGAAGGATGAAAATTCATTCGTGGTAGGTAAATATATATTAATTTCTTGATTTATATCTCTTTCTAAGTAAAAAATTCATATTTAAATACTCAAAATAATTATTTTCATCTGAATACACTAAAGTTTAATCTTTTATAAAATGTATAGCCTTTTCAAATTGAAACACAATATGCAACGATTTCATGGGAAATTCATTATCACTTATAGCCCAGTGAGAACCGCGATTGGTAGGCCAATCGATATTAATCGACAAATTTCGTCCCCGAAGAGAAATCAATTTAAGCTTTCCTTGACAAATATTGACACTCAACGCATATATAAAATGACGAACAGGCCACCAAAGGGTCGCCGCAAATAACCAACCATGGTCACAATGGCTTTGACGCGACAAGAGATGATGGTGAAAGGATTTGAATTTTGGTTTTTTTGTTTAACTACGTCCAATATGAGTGAAAATGTTGGGTTTATATTCCCAGTGAATGTGTAGGTATAGGCACATAGTGATATGATGATGATGATGATGGTTTTAACCCAGCGCAACTAGGACACTGAACTACGTCATATAGTTCCAAGGGATATAAACCATATTGTGTTGGGGACAGATCAGAGTATATGTATCTACGTATGGTCTATATGAAAGGCAATGTCGTTACGTTAAAGCTTGCATGGTGCCTGGCATGCAGTTGATAAATGGCGAGTAGGTATAGGTATGCGGAATGAAATATGTTTCGGTTATTTTAGTTTGTTTTTTTTTTTTAAGTTAAATTGAATTGATTCGAAAATTGTTGACTTAAGCTGATTTCCGTTAACCATTCCAAATATGAATCTGTTTGGATGGAGCTTTGATATCTGATCATTTATTGTTTGACTGATGAATTCTATTTGCTTTGAAGCGAGTTCGCAATATAAATCGATGACAAAAATTGCATTGCCTTAATGAATATTTGTTTTACTTTTTTTTTTTTTGAAATGCTAATAGAAGTAATATATCTTGCTCATAGAATTATTTTTAAAAATTTAAGCATCGAAATTATTAGAGTAAAAAGTATTATTGGAAGACCAATTTTGCCGAAGTCAAATTATCTATTTTAACTTTTTTTGAATACAGGTATCATTTTAAAAGAATCCCCTTTGTGTCACGAGGGTTGATACTTTGATAGGCTAACAATCATTTATAACATCATTTTGTGAATTTTTAGGCGAAGTGTTATGAAGAACATCCATAATAAGTAAGTAGTATGTTTGAATTTTGTCATAATTATTTTTTAAAACAATTTTTTTTCAAAAGTTTTCCTCACGTACGTTTTTCCTACCTTTTATGTAAACGCCAAAAGGCTGAGATAATATATAAAATGCACAACGGAGTCAACATTCAATTATTTAAATTAAGAAATTTGGTTGATTGTTTTAACCTAAATATTAGTTTAAATTAAATAATATACCCATTAGCTTAATTCTAATTACAAGATTGTTTAGTTTAAACAAGATGATTGTGATCAACCAGGAGTTTGTCAAATTAACTAAAACGAATTATTAACACGAATAACTTGTTCAAATTACAAATTCCGAATCTTAAACAAGTTTCTTGTTTAATATAACAAAGTCCTCCGTTCAATTTAATCTTGTTTCTAGTATTTAATCTGGGCAACTATATTAATTTTAACTTAATTTATTACAAATTATCTTGTATTCTGCCAAAAAAGGTTTAAGATTATTTTTCTGTGTGAAATGAAAATACGCAAAAGATTTGCAATGAAAAGTAATTGTTTCGTAGAAAATACTTTTGAAGAATTTGGGTTTATGCTAAAGTTTGTCGTAAGGCCATTGATAGATGCTTTAATTGCCTTTTGAATTCTTCACTCAAAGAAAAACATCAGATAAAAATTAAAAAGTAACTTGTTATTTATAATAAGGGGTACTGTCCCATATAAAGTTACAGAAATTCCCAAAAATGTGCTTGATTTGTATAAACGTATACTGAGTGTAAGATCAACCTGATGATCTTCCTTAAATAACATATCAAGTTGATTTAAGAAGATGTCCTGTTATTCTAAAACTAAATTCTTGTAAATAAGATGTTTTGACAAGAATACATCAGTGTTAATTTAAACCAAGATCTTCTGTTATTTAATACTGCGTAGTTTTTAATTTCTATTTTACAAAAAATCGGTTGTATATGGTTATTTTTACAATTTGTAACTGTTGAATTTTATCTACATCTTGTTAACGTATCACACCACCAGTTAAATTCAAAGTGACACCAGTGTTAAAATACAAATTGTTTTGACGTGTATTCCTTAACACGCGATATTTTATCAGTACAAAAATGCTAAAACCACTTCAGGTCATCAAAAGAGAAGTAAGTTCAACTCATTGATTCTTGGCACCAGTTTTCTATGCATCAAATTGGAACGTGCTATCTTTGTGTGTGATTGGTTCCCATTTCAAAACTAAGAGTGTCACAAGATATTTTTATTCAAAACAAAATAGACAGTTATTTGTGTATTGAATTTCAATACTTTTAAAATAATTTAAAACAAGCTGAGCAGCGTGAGTCGTGAGAGATGACTCTTAGACATATGGTTGACTCAACATTGAGTCATGTTAAATTAACTACATTTTTAGAAAAAATCCATACGTTTACTTATTGAAAGAAGTGTTTCATTCACAAGGTGCCATGAAGATTTTATCTGCAACGTAAGTTGACTAATCACGACATTTAAATCAGTTATCTTGTTTAACAGTTGACATTATTAGGAAAGTATTTAATTGAAAAAAAAAATCAGGATAGCTTAGAAAAAATTACAAAAAAGTTGGCGATTTTAAAAAGGATATTTTTTTTAATTTTAGTTGTGCCATGGAATTATGTAATTGTCTTGAGCCGCAAGAGAAAGTTCTTGCGATCCAGTGCATATTTTTCATTAAAATTTTGACCAGCAGAACTCACTAAAATTTTGAAGATTTGCTGAAATTGTGCAAAATCAACGGAAATAATAAAAAAAGTGGTTAAACGAACTTAGTTTTATGACCAAGAGGCAGAGGGTTATGTATAAAATGCACAACTGAATTGCACGTACTTGCTCTTATGCTCAAGTTGTTTGGAACTTAAGAAGTTTTAAAATATGCAAGTAATTATAGAAAAAAATTTAAAATAGAGCATTTAAATCGCTCTTTAACTCGTTCAACAACTTAAGACCCAAAAATAAGTATGCCAAAAAAATAGGTACATATATGAAAAAAAAAAACAATTTTAAAATGTTAAAGCGGTTTTTTTTTAAACTAATTCTTTATGGGTGTTTCTATCGGTACGGATGTGAGAGTGACACTTCATATTTTATTGATTATTCAAATACTGTTTCTAATTTATAAATTAAAACTTTACTAATCTACAAGACACCTGAAGCCGATTAAAAAAGTGAATATTTTAAGGTGTGAACAATTAGTGGTTCAATTATAGAATCCAATTTAGTTGCGTCATGGGTGTGACCTTAGAAAGCTGGTGATTTGCAATTAAGATATCTAATTTTCATGTGGTGCAAAATATTGTATGAAAAGTATGTATTATTTTTTGCATTTAAATAATATTATCCCCAGTATTTGATTTTTAGTTTCACTTAAGAAATGAGAAGCAAAACAGTGAAAATAATAAAAAATTTTAATTTGAAAACATTACGGGTGTGACCGAGTCTGATTTTTATGCATGAAAACAATATTTTAACAGGAAATTGTTGTTGTCATAGATGTATAATCTATGTGAGTAATCACATGGTGTGACAAGCACTTTTTCTAGAAAAATTAAGTTTTTCACTTCATTCATTTTCTTTTAGAATAGAGAATACTTTTACCTAAAAATTTAATAAGCATTCAAATGAAATGAGTTGGAAAACCGATAGAGTAAGTTTTGAAATGCCAATCTGTTACGGATGTGACATATACAGACTTACAATTTTCAATACGGGCTCAGTATTAATTCCAAATTCTTGAAATTTCGACTGAAAGTAGAGCATAGTACCTATTCTCCCTTTTTCCCCAAATTATTTTCTTCTGGTAATGAAACAATTAATTATTTTTGTTACGAGCGTGACACTAACCATTTTTATGAATCAATATTGTCTAAAAATTCATTGTGTATTTACTTTTGAATAACTAAATGACACAAAAACGTACTTACAATTCTGATAAGGAGAAATAACCACCGGTTCCCTAATTAAGAAACAGTTAACTATTGTAAATATGGTTCTGAGCTTCTGATAGCAAAAAATACATTTAAGGAGACCTATTCTACTAAGTGGTTCCAAATGCGAAATATGCGGCGATAAAAATATGATTGATAATTTTATTTCTAAAATAATAAATATAATCTTTTGAAATCGCCTAACGGGTAATTTTTTTTTTCAATTGCAAGTCATATTTGTAAGATTTTTCGTATAGGATCGTTTTTATGGAATCAACTAAACAGAAATTTAGCTATGCCAATTTTTAGTACTTATTTATTATGTATACATTCAAAAACCAAATTTGAAAAAAAAAATATATACCCGTTTTTGAAATATTAAATTTTCAACAAAAAAAAAATTTTTTAAATCACCAAGAAGCCCTAAGTTGAAAATTTGAATTAGATCGCTTCATTGGTTAAGTGAAACTGAATGAATATTTGGTACCATTATATAATATTATAAACAAAAATCATTTAACTTTGTCCCTCGGATTTCTAATCAGTACCCTGACCGATTGAATCAGTCAAAAATATACTTAAATTTGAAAACTGTCCAAATTTCAAATCTAGCAGCGTGAATCATTAAGTCTGGTGACAGTGAAATCATTTTCGTATCTGCCACCCGATTGCTACATATGTCATTTACTAAGCAGGCATTGGTGCGAGAGGTCATGGATTGTCCGTTCAATTTCTCGGTCCCCTGATGAGTGTTTACAGAAAATATTTATATGTGAGCAGGTATTTTAGCATTTTAATATAGGCCTAGTAAAACCTTTGTAATATATTTTTTTTTTACTTTTTTCGTACAATGCGTTAATATGTTTTAGTGGCAAAAACTATGAAAATACTCAGTCCCCTGGCGTCAGTCCCCTGACCTTTAATAAACGATTTTATCTCTTGAGACCCCCAAAAAGCTCACAAAATGCTGGTTTTCATCTTAAATACATACAAAATAAAAAGCAGGACTCGATCGCATGAACTAACTCTTATTTTTTTTAAGTGGTTAAGAAATTTAAAGATAATTTACACAGGGTGTTTTGCATAAATTCTATAAAAGTGCTAGAGAGCACAGGTTCGGATGAAACAAAAAAAAAAATTGTGTTAGAGGGCGTATATTTATCCCCATAAAGGTGAGGGGTATGGTTTTCTCAAAAAATTAGCTTAAAATAATAAAAAGTTAAAAAAATGTTCAGTTCTTTGGAACACCAATTTTCAAAAAAGGCTTTAAAATCGTTGTTTTTCATTTTACTGGCCGTTTTCAACTATATGTAAGGACGTTCTAAAGTTTATATATAGTTAGGTTTTACGACTTTTTGCTTCCAAAAGTGTCATATCGAAATTATCATCATTTTATTCCAATTTTTGTAGAATCAACCTAATAGGAGTTACAATACCTAATAAAACAAATGCTTTCCTCAGCCAAACTAAAACAATTAAAGATGGACAATTAATTAAGAGTAGCTAATCCCAAAAACTTCAACAATTTATAAGAAAGATGTCAGTTCAAAAAGCCTTTTTTAATGAATCTCAACTGCAAAAAATTGACACTGACAACAATAAAGAATGTTGTTTTTTCGCGGAGTAAAATGTTAAAATAAGTTGAAAAAATTTTAACCGCCATAAAATTTTGCTCCACTTTCGGAAAAAATCAAGATTATAATAAAGTCCCCGTATTATGATTCTAACATAATATTTATTTTTGTTTGATGCACGACAAAAAAAAAATGCACGAAAGAAAATGCGAAAATACTTTCAAGTCTCTTACCTGACGCACACTTAAACATTATACCTTTACCTCATTCATTTATTTCTAACCAAAAAACAGAATGCGAAAGAAAAAAAGAGATAACAAATTTCACTTATATTCTTTTATTCTTGCTTTAAGATTGAAAATTGTCTCTAGTAACCAGCCCGGTTAAAGCTCATAGCTGTCATATAAGATTGTAGAGTAGAATACCAGAGCACATTTTACTCTCACAAATTAATCTACTATAGATAGCTTTAGCTTCTAGCTTTTGAATAGAGGATGTAGAATTTGAAAACCGAAACCATTTGAATGGCTTGGCAGCGGAGATACATCTATGCCAAGACATTTTCAGGCTAAATGCAAATAATCGAATATCATTTTGGATGCTTATATTTCGAAAACCAAATATCATAGAAGGTTCTGGATTTCAGTTCTGGAAAGCTCTTGAAAATCTCTATAACACATTTACTTACATTAACCTCCTTCAAGGCTTGGTTTCAGAAATATCGCCATCCAAATACATTAGGGTAGGTATTTGGAGGCAGAAAATCAGTAAAATCACTTCGGATGCGAATATTTCCTCAACAAGCCTATGAACAAAATTTGGCTTCGATGTGTCTATAGGGTTTGAAAAGACTTTTCCATTAACGTACCGCATGATTTATTTCATTAGTTTTGAAAAAAAAGTTTTTTTTTTTTGAAAAAATGGCAAGAGGTTAGTCCATGCTTTTTGAAAAAAATGTGTGACGAAATTTTTATATTTTTGGAAAAGTGTGTTAATTTCCTATTCAGCGCTGAAAACTGCAACTATTTTGAAAGCTCGGTTCTTTAAATATTCGCATTTAACTATAAGAGTCTTATAGGAGCAAAAATGTTACTTTATTTGGGATGCCATCGGAATGTATTGATCAAATATAATTGTATGAGAAAATTCAAAATCATGGCTCTTAAAAAAGAATTATTTCTTATTACATAAAATTCGTAAGGCAAAAAAATGACATGCAAATCTTATGTATTTATTTGCATATAAAAATAAAAAAAAAATCAATTCACAACCCGTTTTTGAGATGTCAGATTTGCAGAAAAAAAAATCGATTTTATTTTATTCAAGAATTTTCAAATGCAATATTATTTATCTTATATGAAGCTTGTATAAGAAAAAAATAATCTTAACTCATTCAGCCAAAAATGAGAAAAAACGAAATAAAAAAAGTTTTGTCAGAGGTAAAACTTTATAATTTTTGGCACCAGTTTTAGCAGAGGGAGAAAGTTCTTTTACTAAAAACATCAAACCTCAAAATATATTTTTTTTTTTCAAAATTTTGATAAAAAAGATACATCCTTATATTTTTTTGAGGGTTTTGAAAAAAAAAAAACAAAATTATTTAAATCAGAACTTGGTGCGATGACGATACATCGATTTGACAAAAACCAATTTTCTGGCCTTCATCGAAATATCAGAAAGCAATATTGACTCTAGAAATATACCGTTGCTTTTGTCTCTTCAATAAATACATTATAATAAAAATTTTAACTGTGTTCAATATTCAAACATTTATAAAGTTACTTATACAAGTATCTACATGTGTAAAGACATAGATACTTATCAGTTATCACCATTTGGTCTACATAGAGATATACATACATAAGTATAAATGTATATACGCTAATAGCTATCTTTGCTTTCATATCATTATTATCATGATAAAAGCACTTTCAATGAAATCGAGAGAGAAGCGAAGGGAAAATATTATTAAATAAAATAAAGTACATGCCAAATTGCATTATTCTTTCCTTTCGTTACCTCTGTATAGCATCATAGACCTTTAAAGGCTTTTATCAAGCATCTATTGAATTATCCACTTGAACTCAATTTTGTGTCATTATAAATTAAAGTGTAAAAGCTTTTAATATCAACTTTAATATAATTTTTTTTTTTTTTTGTATTTTATTTCAGAGAGATAGCATTTTCATTGTAGTTATTTTGTGGAAGTTTCATGTTAATTTCATACCCCATTTACATTGTGATATCTTTATGGTGTCAAATTCTCACACCAACAAAATAAAGTTTAATTTTAATGAGCAGAGAAACCTTTTTGGGTAGGTACTTTCTTTTCAGCTATTTTAGACAAAAGGTTTGTTGTTTTTTTTTGTGTTAATGTATAATTCTTAGATATCAAACATTTTCATTAAAATAATATATTCAGTCCTTTCAAAGGGAAGGATTTGAAGGTCATGGCTCAAATCAATAGACTCTTAAATAGCTTTTTCAAATGGACATTTAATATTCTATAGAAAAACAAATATTCGCGTTTGATATCTTTTCACTTTCCTGATAATGTCGAGGTCCTTATCGGACTTTTTAATTAATCAAACCCGTTATTTTAGTGATTAAATAATTTCCAGTAGTCTTTTCCATAAGCCAGACCAGGACTCATTATTAAGGGCTACACACGGTCTGTTCTGGCCAGCCTCTTCTCCTCAACCAAAGACAAAGGCAGCTGTGAAAGATTTTTATTTTTATATTGAAGAATTATTTTTTTTTGAAAAATAAAACGACCAATAAATATCGATCCAAAAATCCAATACAAAATTTCCTCAGAGTGCAATAGAAATAGGAGTTCTTGCTAAATTATGCAGATGCAACTGCTTTTGTTCATTATGGTTATCCTCGCCCGTATATTGATCTATTCAAAACGACTGTTGCTGATGCACTCGCTAATGACGCAATCAAAATCAATAGCTTTTCGAACAGAGCAACAGAGTGTGGTGGAGGCGGTGCAGTGCGGTGGTGGCGGTAAATTGCAAAATCAATTTTCATTGCGGTTGCCCAGTTACCCAGTTGTTGAATGTATGAAATCTGTTCGCACTTAACAAATCAAAAGTGTGAATGTGGTCCACCGTATTTGGCCAAACTTATTCCTACCATGGCCGGATACGGGTAACCATCATCGTCAGGTGTTGAGTCTCTCTATTCAATTCTCAATAAAGGTATCTATGATTGTGGTGTGAAAGAAGGTTTTTCTTTTATTTGGTGCGCTAACCAGCATTCAATCGATTGTGTGTGTGTTTTAGGAAATTTTGATTGAAACGTTGCACTAAATATTTTGTATTCGCTATGGCTGCATTAGCCTTCAGATTAGTTGAAGATACCTATTTTTGTTCTACATAAAGCTGCTAATAATTGTGTTTTATTTGCTATTTGTAGGTACATAGATAGATTAATATAATGGACTAGACACTGTATAAGCTTTTGGTTTTCAAAAACGGGTAGCTTTTGAATATTAATGTAGAATTTGAAAACCAAACCCACTTGAATGGCTTAGCGGTGAAAATGTAACTATTTTAAAGCATTTTCAGGCTAAATGCAAATAATCGAATATCACCTTGGATGCCTATATTTCGATAGTCAGATACCATAAAAGGTTCTAATGACTTTCAGTTTTGGAAAGCTTTCGAAAATCTCAATATCAATTTTTCTTATTTTGACCTTATTCAAGACTTTGCTTTGGAAATATCGCCATCCAAAAATAAAGTGTTATTTTTAGTCGTATGGTTTTCAATCTGGCAATTATTTTTTTGGAGCTGGTCTTTTTGACAGCTGTCACTTGATTTATGCTCAGTTTGGTTTCCATTTTGTAATGAATGGACTAACTCCTGAACAAAGTTTGCAAATCGTGCAAATTTATTAGGTAATATCGCTTTAATTGCGCATATTTCGAGAACCGGGCATCACAGAAGGTTCTGGTATCTAGTTTTGGAAAGCTCTTTGTTTTTTGTTATGAATTCGTTGGAATTTTAACGTTCTACAAGAAAAAAAATAGCCTCACTGTAGTCCAGTCATTGAAAACCCAAAATTATTGTATGTATAAATTCAAATAATCATATGCTCTCTGGGTTATTATTTTTTGTGGCAGGGGTGGTGACTCCCAGACATAACATACTAAAAATGCCCAACCCAGAACCGCAAGCTTTAGACAGAAGAAGGGGTTTAAGGCACTCTTTTGTAATTTTTCGAGAACATTTTGAAAACTAAGCCTTAAGACAATAGGGTTGGTAGTTTTTGAAGCAAATTGAAAATTATGGAAACCATTTTTTTGTTTTAAATTATTTTTGTTGGGTAATTAGTATTTGATGCTTTTGGACGATTATATACTTTTCTTGTAGCTTATCAACTTATCATTTATTTTGTAACGTGTGATTTTTTAAGAGGTTTAGAACTTAAAAAAAAAAAAAAAACACAAAAAATTCGAAAAAATGAATTATATATTTATTTGAATCGATTTATACATTTATTCATTTATTGGTTCATTTGTTAACCTGTTACACTTCATACCCTTACTAGTCATTAGCTTTAAGATTTTATTATATTCTTACATTAAATGGAGGTTTTTATTGTTTTTTCCTCCGGACAAAATTATATAAACCTTATTTATAAATTATAAAACTTATATACATACTATTTTAGTTGAAAGATACATTGTATCAAATCACTATATTGTAAAATGTGCGGTAACAACCATTGTAAAATTTAAACAAAATCAATAAACTATCTATCTATCTATCTATCTATCAAATATTTTGGAAACGATATGCTCGATTTTTTTTTGAAACTCCACGCTTAAGAGTTTTTAGTACTCTCTAAATTATTTTAAGAAACATTTTTACGTACAATGAAATAATAACGGTACATATTAAATATTTTTTCTCAAAAAGGACTCCTACGATTTTGATTAAATTTCATGCACTTAGCAACTATTAATAGTTCCTGTCATAGAACGTGTCTTTTTATTTTGAATTTTCTCACTATCGGCTGAACAGATTTTGATAAAAGTTTTGTATATACAAATTCCAGATAAGATGCAATAATGTTGCATATAAAAATTTTCAAAAAAAATATTTTTGATTTTTTTAAAAAAAGTTAAATTCGATATTTCAAAAACGGGTTGACAATTTTTTTTTTTTAATTTTATTTTTATATGTACATAAATAAATACTTAAGATTTGCATACCAAACGTTTTTTTTTAAGAATTTATATATAAAAATAATTTTAAAAAATAACCGCTCCAACGATTTATTTTTTTTTTGTCCATACATTTTCATTTTTCATTTTCAATAAAGAATTAAGATGGCGTTCTTCTTTTTGCTTCTCAAACTCATAACGAAATTTTTTTAGCTAATATAAATATCGTATTTCATGCTTTTTAACATTTTTTTCTCATAATTTCCATGTCCTTACGTATAATTTTCTTAAACCCTCGTGCATTTTATTTTATTTGGCATTATGCGAGTTTTTGACTTCTTTTAAATTACATGCATAATTATCATAATATATTTTACAGTTAGAGTGCGAAAGCCAGTTAATGTGCACATTAATTAATAAATGTGCGAATTAACTGGTGTGACCCGCTAAAGTGTGAAAATTCTCTTCAATCAGCAAGTTTCTGCACTTTAACTAGTTAAAGTGCAAATTAACGCATACGGCTCCAATAAAGTGCGAAATTTAGATATCGTTGTAATTTCGCCTATTCTGCTTGCCTTATTTGCTTCGTGAACCCGTTAAAGAACATAGTGTTTCCATGTTCAAAGTAAACATCTCCTTGGCAAAAAGTAAGTATAACAACAAAATCATCCAAAGAAAATGGATTCTGAAATTAAAAATTCCTGAGAGTTTTTTTATTTTGACAATCCTTTCCTTTTGGTAGATTTTTTTTCCTTGGTGAAGAATACGACTGCAAAAAAATTACACATAGAAAAAGGATTGTAGGATTACGCGAGGCTTATATCTAAATTTCGCACTTTAACATAGCCATATACGTTAATTCGCACGTTAACTAGTTAAGGTGCGAAAATTGCTCATTGAAGTAAAATTTCGTACTTTTTACCGGTGGAACCAGTTAATTCGCAAATTAACTAGTCATTGTGTACATGAACGTATTTCGCATTTCAACGGTAGCATATATCAATCAATATCTTACGTCCCTTATCTTGGCGGACACTTTATGGCGGAATCAAGGAATTTTTATATTTGAATAGAATTTGTAGCTCGAGTACTTTTCGAGTTATTCAAATTTCCGCTAAAATAAGTCTGAAGTTAGCGGTAAAAATCTAAAATAATTAAAATGTACCCTTTTAATTATAACCTGAATTTGTAGCTAATTAAATGCTAATTTGTTGCCCAAAACCCCATTTTGTAGCTGTAACGGTTTTTCATGTATTCAAAATTCCGCTAAAATAAGACTGAAGTTAGCGGACGAAAATCCGAAAATCATAATTCTGTTAATGCCCAAAATTGTAGCTTTTTAAATGCTAATTTGTTGCTCAAAAATAAATATTAATATCTTTTATGAATAATTTGTTATTAATAATTTAAGTTTCTTATTTGTATCAACATGATATAGGCACACTATTTGTCCGGAAAGTATCTTAGGTATATTTTTCCGATGTACTATACTGTATCCTCTTTCCCAAGGAGCTCCTTTTTTTATTAATTTAAAGAATTGAAATCAAAAAGCAACTCAACTTATTTCTCAGATCATAAATCTCAAACTTAAAAAAAAAAAACTATTTTTTTACATTTGTTATAATATTGATGATTGATACCTCAAACTCTGATACTGATTTTTGCATTCAAAGATAGTATTGATGTTGAAATAGAACTGAGTACTATTACCCATTGGACAATCTTAAACCAAATGACTCAATGAGTATTTTTTCCAAAATGAAAAATAATGTCTCGAAATTAAATATATTTACTCAAGCCGATTGCCCTTACTGTAGATGCCAACTTTGTTGATGTAAAACTAAAATTAAGTCTCTTTTTAAGCCTCTGAAGACAAATAAAATATAAATTAATTAATTTATTCTTCTTTATCCAATCAATTTGTAATTTTCTCTTCTTTCATCAAAGCTCAACCTTTAAAAAATCAATTAATCAGATTTAAATTGCATACCATACCAACTATAGAGAATTCACTTTACTCTTTCATATACATATTTATATATATGTAGATAAATTCGTACAGTGTATTTATATATCTTTTTTTTTTTGTCTGCAGTTACCTTTTGTATGCAAATTGCTCAACTTTCGAGTCAATTAACTGATTTCTGACACACGCCTCATTGCTTCTCAGTATTCATTTAACGCGTTATTATTTTTTTTTCACTTCACAAAGCAGTGGTATGCTTTCATCACTACGATTGACGTAATTAAATTTATAACAAAAAAAAAAAATTATTTAATAAAGAATGTGCTGGGTTCGTTCAATTATCAATTTAAACTTGATTGTGTAAGGAACAAATTTTTGGTCTGATTTTTACTTAAGAATATCTGAACATTTTGCCAAACAAAAATATAAAAGACAACAAAATTAGAAAAGAAAATGTTGCCAAATACAACACATTTTTTTTTAATTCTTGAAATATTGTTCCAAAAATATAAATGAAAATTTAAAAAATTTGCTAATTCACTCATCGCCATTTTGTTTTTTTTTTAAATACAAATTGTAAAATAGGCTTATAAAAAAAAATCCGTTGAATTTTTGTAATTTCGTCAAACCATTTTCTAAATACATAATAAAAGCAAACTTCAATAATTGTCAAGATTAAATTTTTTACAACTAATGTTAACAATTTAACTTTTACAGTACGACAAATTTAGTCATCTGAATAACGTGAAATATTAAGTGGCGCCAGTGACCACGGATATCAGCGTTAAGTTATTCAAAAAAATAAAATAACACTTTTGCAGTAATAAAATAAAATAATAAACACATTTAAATATGTCACGCGTGCATTTATTAAAAAAAAAAAAACAATACAGACAAAAACTGATTGAATGCGGATGCCACCTTTCGAGATATTTTATATAAAGTAAAAACATGTGCAACGTGTACCTATCTGCTATGCGCCTAGTGGATTTTAACATACTATAACACAGTGAATATAAGAGGCAGTATAGTCCATTGAATTGCTTTAGTCATTTTTAATACACAATAAAAACTTGCTTCCTTTTTTTTACATACAAATTAAATCTAAAAATATAGTTATGCCCGTTTAATATTGAAAGTTTTAAATATAAAAAATAAAATAGTAAAATAATTTATATTTTAAAAAAGAAATGCACTTGAAATAATGACAGAAAGTTTATATTTATTTTGTTATATTATGTACAATGTACCCTTGGTACGTTAATTGTTAGCACGTCTATCCACGTGTTGTTGTCCAAGTGCTTCACGAGTCCATAGACCAAAAGCGACCTCCATGAATAGGTTTTATGTTTACTGATCCCATTGCAAGCTTATGGCCTAACTCAGTTAAGTTATATTAAAGGAAGTTGATTATTACTCCACAATTTGTCTTGAGGATTTTATT
This sequence comes from Dasysyrphus albostriatus, assembly GCA_946251815.1. Lineage (NCBI taxonomy): Eukaryota > Metazoa > Arthropoda > Insecta > Diptera > Syrphidae > Dasysyrphus > Dasysyrphus albostriatus. Next base: position 26,040,653 of record OX276338.1, read on the forward strand.
CTGAATTTAAGCTGAAAACATTCAATTTATTATAGAATTCTTTAAAAGGCAACGACCGTTATTTTTTGAATAAAGAGAACATTTACATAGCTTAAGGTTTGATTATAGAAGCATTGAACTACCAATAGCTTTTTAATATTTTCAGTTAACAGCTATTGTCTCTTGAAAAGTTCGTGGACCTATAAAGAACCTCCCTACTTCAGTTTAAACGAAAATCATTGAACCCATTTTAAATCCAACAATTTCTGCCAAAAGATATTTCCCGGACAGAATTTGTTAAAGAAAATGTTTAACCTTATGAAAAAATCTCATAAATGTTAATCAAAAATAAATCTACCTACACGTATACAAAAACTCAAACCAGTTTACTTATTTTAATATTTTTCGATACTTTTTATTTTTTTTAGATTCAACAAAATTCATCATTCATTCAGTCATTATATATACTTACCAATTTTCCCGTAGAACCAAATGCATACAACGATAACTAACATCATTTCGTATTAAATGTTTACTAAAGAAAATTAGTCTTACACTTTGAATAAATTCTGTGAAATCTGAATTATGTTGCAGATCTTTTTTATAATGTCATGAACATTTTCCAAAAACTACCTGTAGATAGCCTAAATTTGGACCATGTCTAAAATGTTTGCTTATTTTTCTAAAACTCTCAGGTTTTTTTGAAAACAAATTTAAAGGTAAAAATTGTGTAAATTCTGTAATTATATACAGAAAAGATTGACATAATTTTTTCATAATATCAAAATCTAGATATAAAGAAAAATGTGCCAGAAACTTATGATGAAGCAAATTTAGTCAACAAAACTAATAAAATTGCGTAAATCGATATGGGAAACATTTTTTGTACAATCTTATATGCGGCTATACCTCCTCGTAATAAAATAAAATGTACGACTGGATCGCAAGAACTTGCTTTTATGTTCAAGTTGCTTAGAATGAAGAACTTTTAAAATATGAAATCAAACAAAAATATAAAAATATAGAAAAAGCATTTAAATCGTTCTTTTAATTGTATAAACAACTAGTTAAAAAACTTAGAACTTAAAAACAAGTATGCCATTTGATTACTTGAAAAAATATGAATATGTGCAAAAAAAATTTTAACTGTTGAAATATGTATATGTATATAAAATTTGAAAGAAAAGTTGTGGTATGCCAATTTTATACAATTTATTTTTAAATCTAGTTGCAAAAAAAATCACTAACATTTTTAAAATAATGAATTTTCAAAAAAAAATCAATTTTTTTTTTAAAATTTTGATGTGTAATATTTTAACATTTTGAAAGAGCTTTGCATATAAATTTTAACTGAAATCGTTTGAGTCGTTAAATGGAAATTAAAAAAAAACCTTATTTGGCACATTCGGCACATTTTTTTCTTATAAAAAAGTAGGTACACTATACGCACAATAATACACTGATTTTTTTAATCAAAATTGTTGGAGCCGTTTTTGAGATAAAGTTATTCATTTACGGTTGTTGGGCAGGTACCGTTAATTGTGGTGCTAAAAAATTAATTCAATTTCCCCTCTGGAAAGTTAAAAAAAAACCTTTAGTTCAAAATTTGAAGAAAATTACTTCGGTGGCTTAGGCTTAAGGTCAACAAACGGGCATCATCTTATCTCGAATTATTTTTTGCACGAATCCAAAACTTGCCCTGTAGTAGGTATGTTTATGTACCTATATCGCAAGTAAAAAACGTTCTATGAGATTTAGTTGAAATGTTTTTTTCTTAAAATTCTTTAAAAAGTATAAATAAAACCCTTTGACACTGAGTTTTTCAAAAATCGACGTTTCCAAGCAAATATTTTTGAACATTTTTAAAAATCCAAATGTTGGTGAAAAAAACTATTTGTATTGTTAAAAACTATCTGTGTATAGAAAAAATTATTGAAATTAGAACTAACGTTTCGAAGAAAATAAAAAAATGGTTCTTTGGGAGGTACCTACCATTAATAACCATTTTTTGAAAAATAGTTTCCCTTCCAAAGGTAGCTTTCATTCAAATAAATGTACTGATTTTTTTTTTAATAAAAGTTGTGAAGACGTTTTTGAGAAAAGTAAGATTTTGTACAATTGCTAAAAAAAATTGCATATGGCAGGTTCCCTTACCTTTAGTTTTAAAAAAATTAAATAAAACATGGTGGAAAATTCACCAAAAATCACTTTGTACTGAGTTTTAAAAAAATCAATCCAGCCATTAAATCCGAAGTCGAACATACAGATAGACAGACAAAATTGTGATACCCACTTTTTTCGACTTCTCTATAATCGAATTTTTTTTACTAATATCGCAAGTAAGAAATTAAATGTTTCTGGGTCTTTCTTACGGTATCAGATGAAATGACGCTATCTTGAAAAAGGAAGTAATTTTTTTTTCTTCAAAAGCTCTATACCGAATTTATTTTAAAAACAAAATTAACAAAGAGAAACATTTGAACAGTAAAATTACCTAAAACATGACCTTTTAACGAATTATCTTCACATTTTTACAAAATAAAAATTGATAGTTTTCGAGAAAAACGATAATAAAAAAAACTGATTTTAACCCCTTACAAATTTAAGTCCCAGCTCAAATTAAGGATACTCTTAAGGAAATGCTTATGACGTCAAAACAATGGTCTCCATCAAAATTCAGTTTGGTCAGAATTTTGTCTATTTTTGCGATTTTTTTCCAAACATACATTTTTAAAGAAAATCATCTAGGTGTTATTTTTATTTCTTTTCTTGAAATTGGTATTTTTTGAGAAGCCAATAATTCAAAAACGGCACAATGTTTTTTAACTATGTGAGTAGGTATCTAAAGGTTTTTGAACACTTTTCAGAATATAATTTTAGAAAAAAATGTACTTTTATGAGAAAATAACGTAAGGTAACTACCTATCAAATCCATTTGTAAGAAATCTGTCAAGCTAAATCAACATTTTCTAAAAAATGATTTTAAGGATTTACAAAATTTCTGTGTACTTAAAATTAGTAAGGTCTTCTATTAAAATATAAAACAATTTTACACTGAGCAACTTTGTAAGAATACCTAGTGTTTTAGATTTTTATAAAAGTTAGTATTTTTAGAAATTCTGAAAAGCTCAAAATTAGATAAATAATCATTTACTTGTATATACGCCTGAAAAATGTTAAGAACGCGTTTAAGTTTCTCAAAATGCAAAAAATGTAAATACGATTTTTGTTAATATGGCAGTGTGCTGAACTTGTTCTATCATGTGATGTGACGAAGAGATAAAAAGTTAATTTCACTTACTTATACTTTCTCTAATGTTAAGGAAATTAAATTAAAATTATAATTAAAAAGCATGCAAATTGAAATTAACGACTTTTGTAGTTTGAGGTAAGAACAGAAAGCTTGAGTATGAATTACTTTACATTTTTAACTATGTAGATAAGGCGACATTTGGACTGAAGCATATATTTTGGTTTTTTTTTGGGCTTCAGGTCAAGAAATAAAACAAATTCTTTTTTGTATTTATAACGTTTTGTCCATGTCTATGGATATCATCAGGTAAATCAAAGAGGATTATAATAGTTACATTGATATAAAAACTAACAAGGATGCTTTCTAACCAAAAAAACAGAACTTAACACTTTGAAAAAGAATTAATCAACTCGTTTTTGAAATATTGAATTTTTAAAAAAGAATTTAATATTTTTTTTTTAATCCTTAATTTATTTTTTTCAAAATTCTTATATGCAATATTAATAACAATTAAAAACTTATTTTGCACAAAAATTTTGACTGAAATCGTTCAAGCCGCTAATGAGAAAATCGAAAATAAAAAACCGTTGTACTGTTAATAACGATTAACGGTACATTTTTTTCTTATGAAAAATCAAAAAGTACACCATACTTACAATAATACACTGATTTTTTTTTAATCAAAATCATTTGATCCGCTTTTGAGATAAATAAGCTTTTCATTTACAGTTGTAAGGCGAGTGCCGTTATTTTTGGTGCTAAAAAACCCCTCTGGAGAGTTACAAAAAAATCTTAAGTTCAAAATTTGAAGAACATTGCTTCAGTGGCTTAGGCTGTAGGTCGATATATGGGCAAACAGACAGACAGACAGAACTGTGCCCCCACTTTTTTAGTGTTCTTTATGATCGTAATGTCATGTTTGATTGTTATCTCGATTTTTTTTTACGAGAATCCAAAACTTGCCCTATAGAACGTTTACCACAGTTAAAAATATCGTATGGGAATACCAATAAAAGTAGGTATTGTAAAGTCTTTTAATATTAAGTGGAATATCGTTCTAGTTTGGCATACTACAAAAAAACTAAGCAAAAACGTAGGAATCATTTTTAAGAAATAAAAGATTTAGCCTAGTTGTTTGTAAAAATTTGTGGGGAACCGTTGGTTTTTCATAAAATCAATTTGAAATCTATTTTTGAAATATTTAAAAGAATGTTAATATTTGATAGTTATCATGTTTTGAAAAATCAACCATGTTGTTTTCGAAATACAAATTTAGTTTTCAAACAATAATTTTTAAATATTTTTTTTTTTTAATTAATAGAATAATGAAGAAAGTTTGAAAAGAAAATGCTTTTTTTTTGTGTGGAGAGACTGAATAACTCTTTTTTTTTTAAGTACATAAATTATTTTTGGAAAATTTTGGAACATCTATACTATACTAAACTTTTTATAATGGTTTGTGGTCGAAACTCTGCAGGTCAAAATAAATCTGTTTTTCAAAATTTTGGTTGTACAAAATTCTGCACGACAAAAATTCTGTTTTTCCAAATTCTGTTTGTTCAAAATACTGTATTTTAAAATTCTATTTTTCAAAGTGCGCACTTTGAATACAGTAAGAAATGGGTTGCAAATTAATAAAAAAGGTTTTCTAAGAAAAAGCAAATAGCACGAGTCATAAAAAAAACGACTTAAAAGCTATATTAAGAGTATTTATACAACAGCGTAAAGCCGTAGTAAAACTTAAAACTTCCTAAATATGTCTTAATTTTGTGTGATTGATAGAAAAAAATAAAGTATAAGAAGGTGTCGAAAGAATTTTGAAATACTGAATTTTGCTACTACAGTATTTTGAAATACATAATTTTGTCCGGGTAGAATTTCGAACAGACAGAATAAAAAAAAACATTATTTATAATTTTGAAAACCAAAATTCCGACCCGCCCCCTACA